>OY482674.1:127898577-128498577 GCA_960531455.1 Urophora cardui
TTCTTGTACTTATTCTTGTTATTGTTCTCTTCTTGTTCCTGTTCCTGTTCTTGTTCTTGTTCTTGTGTTTGTTTTTGTTCTTGTTCTTGTTCTTGTTCTTGTTCTTGTTCTTTTTCTTTTTCTTGTTCTTGTTCTTGTTCTTGTTCTTTTTCTTGTTCTTTTTCTTGTTTTTGTTTTTGTTCTTGTTCTTTTTCTTGTTCTTGTGTTTTTTTTTGTTTTTGTTCTTGTTCTCGTTTCTCAGTTGTTTGTCTTCTATTTCTACTTTTATTTCCACTGTTCCTTTTTATTCGTCTCCTTTTATTTTCTTCTTCCTCTTCTTCTTCTTCTTCTTCTTCTGTTGCTGTCTCTTTTTCTTCTCTTTTTTTGGCAGCCAAACACGTTCACAATTGCATTACTACGTCATAATAGTTTGTCTTATATACATATGTACATATATTCACACATACAAATACATACTATCAAATGTTAAAGTGCAAACAAAATAAAAATATTCCAAAAACTTGCTAACATCTGCATCATAGTATACAAACTTACGATAGATCATGTTTTCGTACGCAGTGCTGTCAAGTGCAAACGGATATTTGACTATCACATTTTTCTAGCAACATGACATGACATTTTAACTTTACTTGACACTTTTATTTATTATTTTCTATACACAAAAGTACGCTCTGAGCAGAAGAAACGTACAAGTTGCAAGTTTTCTATTTTGTCGCCATCATTAATTCATATGTTGTAACAATTTGTTTGAATAGATAAGAAAGAATGTAGGTATGTATGTATGTATTTATAAAATATGTGCGCTTGTAAGTAGGATAAGACGTCAGTGAATGCACGCAGTGGGGGATTGATTAAGAGGATGGTTAAAAAGGAATTAGATGACAAAAGTGTCAGATAAAACTGACATATAAAAACTTATTTTAAAAAGGACAACTAGTGGGGTGCTTTCTATTTTTTTATCTTTTTATTATCACTTTACTTTACTTGCATATTTATGTAATTCTCACAATGTGGACATTGACAACACTTAAGACGCTTAAGCTAAGAGGAAGCAAACGAAGCCCCGATTGACCTCTTTACGTGAATAAAAAGGAAGGAAGTTCTTTCTAGAACGACACCAATGACACCAAGGAGATGTAAAAGAATGTAATCAATACTGAAAATAGTTACTTCCACTCTTACTTTCTGACTGATACTCCTTTAGAGGTTTCATTAAAGATTTTTAATGCCATAAAAACCAAATTCTTTTAATCAAAACTTAGCTGTGAAACACGCGAGCGAAAATCGCAAGAAATAAAAAGGAAATAGATGCCGACAAGAGCAACATAAGCAACTGCTCATGGAAATGATATGTATGTACATGTGTATATTGCCATACAACGTAGGTGCCCACGAAGCTGCTCGCGAGCACAGCGCTGTCGCAGAGCCATATATGTATACTGACGTGACGTAGCAAAGCACTGCTTCAGTCGTTGTTGTTTTTCTTCTGAATTTTAGCTCGTGGTTGCCAGCTGCGTAACTGTTATGCGCAATTATGAATGCAAGTAAATAATTTTTATTTGCGAAAATGTCCACAATGTGTGATGACGTGCACGAATTAGAGTTCTTTATTGTCAAAAACTCTAATTCCGAATACGATTGTAGGATAATGTTGAAATGCAATTATAGAATTAGGGTTCCTTTTCGTTGATTCAGCAATTACTATTAATTGAATTACAAGTTTTATATTAAAGATTTTCGAAACGTTTTGCTTACTGAAGTAAGTTTATTTTAAACTTATAACAAATGTATTTTGCATATTGGGATATTTATTATATTTTCATATACATACGTATGAATATGATTTTTACAGAAACATTGGTGTCTAATACTTTTGGGCAAGGCTGTATATTTATATTTATCATTTGAGTGTGAGATGTATTTACGTACAAGTATTTTAAATAACACAGATGGAAAATTATCATTAGCCTAAAATCATCATTAGCAAACAAAAAACACCTCAGTTCGGTTCCATTACAGGGAAGTGGCAACTCACGTTTCTAGCGACCAAACGCCATGCATCAACACTACGGCAAAATGAGACTGTATTTGTGTGGGCATCTATGCCATACAAGGAATCAGAACAAGAAAAAGAAGAAAAAGAAGAAGAAACAAAGGAAAACACATACTCGTATATATATGTAAAATCAGCGCGTGAACTACTTGCCAAGACATTTTGACCTCATTTAGCGACAAGGAAAAGCATTCAAATAAAGTGAAAATGAGAAAAGGCATACAAACACTGGAACACATAATTTTCTGTAGCATATTTAGAGGCGCACCCTCTCTCTGATGAACTCTGCTTAGAAAACGACGACGATGAAGATGACGATGGCGCTGCCGCTGACGATGGCGACGCCAACAACAACGGTGACGTTCTTCGAAAGGAAATTCTCATTTATATGCTCATTTATGTTAAACATGCTCACAACAAGCAATCAAGAAAAGGTAAGGAAATGTATGTAAAAATGTGAAAAAGAAATTTAAATAAAAAGGAAAAAAAAGAAAAAAAGAAATAAAAATTAAAATTAAAAAAATTAAAAAAAAGTTTAAAAAGAATGCGGAAAAGTTGCAAGAAAGAGTTTGAAAAAAAATGCACTTTGGCAGCAAATTCGCAACAGCACAACAACAAAGCAAAGGAATTACACAAAAAATAATACACAAAGCAAAGCAACAAGGCAACACACACAAATACATACAAGGCGCAAAGCGTAAGAAAAAATGTTGCCAAAGAGAAGCGAGAATGCTGGAGCCGCTGGATTCTAATTTATATTTATTTTTTTTTTTACTTTTGCGCTCGCTTTGCTAGCCTTTTTTTTAATTTACTCGTAGTTGGCATTTTTCAAAAAAAAAAAAAATAAATAAATAAAAATTTCTCACTTTTTCTCAAAATTTCCCCCACACATAATTTTCCCCTCTGCTTTTACTCGATTGCACATACATTATTTTTCTGCATTAACACTTAGTAAAATGTTTTCGCTAAAAGGAAGAGTACGCAGTAGAAGTGTGTGTGGCGGAAAAGTAGGGGCAGCAGCGAGAAAAGGCAGCACTACCAGAGAACTTAAAATATTATTTTAAGTTCTCTGGTATTACATAGCACCATCCAATTACATACACTAGATACCGAAAGATGAAGTCCTATGAGCAGAAAAACGAACCAATTCCACAAAATAATACTCACAATACAACGTAAAAATCAAAAATCTGAAATAAAAATTAGCTACAGAAAAAATTTATTTTCATGAATAACTGTTATGAGGCAACGGAAAAAATAAAAATTTCAAAATAAACGTTATGAGCAACGGAAAAAAATTTTTTCTCAAGAATAACAGTTATGAGGCAATTGAAAAAATAAAAATCTGAATATAATCGTTATGAGCAACAGACAAATTTTTCTTTCCCATAATAACTTTTAAATGTAAGGGAAAATTTTTTTCATTGAAATGTGCCCAACGTTTTTGATTTCAAAAAATTCAATAAGAGTTATTTTTCGTCTCTGGTTCTCAGATTTGAAAAATACGTAGGTACGTATATGTAAGCATCTGCACAGTAACTGCAAATAAATTGAAAAGGTTTATAAAAAAAAACTAATTGGCAACACTGACAAAAGAAAAGTGAAAGAAAAGTTGAGAATAGATTACTTGTGCAGTTTTTATATAAAAATTGTATGTTTCCGATACTATTTAGCATTTTACTTCTCACATATCTTGGAAGTATCAAAGTTGCCAGAATTTTCAATAGTGGTTTCACAAAATAAAAAAATAAAAAATTGGGACTGTTTCCAGACTTCAAAAATACGCACCAAAACACCTGCAAAGTAACAGCAAATTAATTGAAATAGTTTATAATAAAAATTAAGTGGCAACACTTAAAAAAAAATTGACATAATTCCACTTTTGCAGTTTTCATATAAAAAAATATTATACGTTTTCGACACAAATTGTTTTAATTCACTTTACACTTGGAAATTGCATTCGCTTTTGTAAAAGTTGGCAACTCCTACATATTTCTTTATAAAAAATATACATAGTATCTACATAGTTTGAGTTTTCCCTTATAACCTTAATTAATTAAACTTTAATTGAAAAAAGTTTATAAAAAAAAATTAGGTGGCAACACTGCCAGAAAAAAAAATCACAGCAGACCACTTGGGAAAACTTCATATAAAAACTATACGTTTTCGAAACAAATTTTTGCATTTTAATTTTTACTATACTTTAATGTGCTTTTGTAAAAGGTGGTAACTCTTGCATTTTTTTTTATAAAAAAAACATGAATTTTTGCCTAATTTAGTTATTTCATTTTTTAATTTTAATTTATTTTTTTTTTCAGATATGTATAGCAATTTTAATTGTAATTAAATTAAGTAGCAACCCTGCAGCAAAAAAAAAATGCTCACACCTTTAGCTAAGACAAACTTTCTTTCTCAAAATCTCATTCTTTTGGCTTTTTTTTGTAATATCTTCAATTTTACTTTTTGTCATTAAAAATAATAGCGTTTTTACAAGCTTTTATTTACTTATTTTAACTTTGAAAAAGTTGGCAACCTTAATTTATCTTATACAATTTTTAAATATGTATGCCGCTAGCCTAGTTTTCTTTTACTCTGCTTTTCTCCGCATATAAGCGTAATATCTATGCTTTTGTTAAAATGAAGTTTTAACGCATGTTAAATTTGAAACGAGTGGCAACCGTTTATAGAGATTTTGTCACATATCAATTTTTTTTTCAGATGTGTATTAGAGTACGTTTTACTATGCTTAAAAATTCATGTTATTATAAGAAAAAATATGGCAACGCTAAATTTAAATAGTGGATTTATTAATTTTGAAAATAGTGGCAACCCACGAAAAAATAATTTTTGTTATATGTCTTATTTTAATGCCTAAACATATAGCAGTACCTTCTTAAATACAAAAATTGAAAAATGTAATTTTTATTAAAGGAAAAAGGTGGCAACACCGAAAAAAAAATTAATTGTGTTTCCAAAGTACGTTCATTTGTCATTCATATTAATCAATTTGTATTGGGGTATTAAAATATTTCTTTTGTTTTTTTTTTTAATATGTGACAACTTCAAAAATTAAAAAAAAAAAAAATAAGTAAATAAACTATGCTCTAACCTACCTATTGCCGATTTGCTGCAAGTATTGCGTATCAAAATGCCTTATATTTCAAAGCTAGGAATTTGCGTCATTTGACTTTGCCCATTTCTAATTTGGAGCCCTAAAACTGACTGCTGAAAACTTTTCATTCACCCTATATCTGCATGTATATGCACATATGTAAGTGCAATGTTATTTTGTGCTTTTCAAAGCCACACTTTGCTTAGTGCGCAATCAACTGCGTCGGCGCCTGTGCGAGAAATCGCTTCAAAACAATTCAAACTCAATAAATTTTGTGGTGAGTTTGCACAAGCACAAATGACTAAACTGCCAAACCAATCAACCACCACCATCGTTGGTCACTATTACTAAAACATTTGCACTTACATATAAACATTGCTGCACTCATGAAACAAATTGCAACAAAGTTGCCAGCACTTGTAGACATAAATAGACATGTATGTATGTATGTATATAGACAAGCGTTTGAGGCTGTGAATTCGTATTTCGCGCTTGTACTAAACCAAATGCGTTAGTCCAATATCAACACGAAAACAGATTATATCCATCCTTTAACAGCCTTCGATACAAGCTATGCGCTTATCTTTCCATCCAGGAAGGACTTTGGATATGATAAACTCGCTCAGAGATGCGATGCTTCACGTACAGCTCAAATATGGCATACGAAGTGGGGGCGAGTATCTTCACAACTCAGTCGGACACTTCTATATCAGTCAGGCTACCGGACACGGCGAGCGTTGTTCAATCCGAAGTTTTCGCTATGCAGAAGGCCTGCAGGGCTCCAATTGCAGCGGAAAGATGATAGCAATTTTCTCGGATATTCAGGCAGCTCTGACTGCTCTTGGCTCTCTAACGTTATCATCCAGTCTTGTCAGGCAATGTAGATAGTGGAGCATGGGCTTAGCAAGTCGTCATAGCGTATCTCTGATTTGAGCGCCAGGGCAACGCGGCATTCCGGGAAACGGAATGGCAGATGAGTTCGAGCCCAGCAAGGCTCGGCTCTTAACACTGCAGAGATGGAGTAGGTTCTTGCGCATCTGGATTTAATCAAAGAACGAATCTCTTGGCACTAGTTTGACGAGGCTAAAAGAAAACGTGGCCGCTATGGTGCAGTGCGTAGAGTGCTCGCCTGCTATACCTTGGGTTCAAACCCCAGTCCAAACAAACATCAAAAATTTTTCTAATTCGTAAAAATCCAATTATTGGGTTTTTTAAGAGCAGCGGTCACCTCTTGGCAGTGGGCGGCATACCCTCCGAGTGTACTTCTGTCATGAAAAAGCTTCTCACAAAAAAAAATGCATTCGCCGTTCGGAGCCGGCATAAAACTGTAGGTCAAACCAATTGGTAGGAAAAACAAAACTTAAGGAGCACACCTCGAATTGTGAGAGAAACTCTGTCATAAAACTCGTCAGAGTTTAATAGCGCCAGTGTATTATTATAAAACGAAACGTACCTGCAGGGTCCGCAGAAGTCTATGGCCCTCGTACAATCAAATGCGCTTCTCAGCCATTCTAAGGATGGACAGGAAGCACATTTTCTGCTTAACTGCCGTGATCACAGGACATTGGAGTATTGGTAACCACGCAGCCAGATTGGAATTGGAACTTTACACTCTATGCCGCAGCTTTAATTTACCTTGAGCGTAGGAGACGGTGAAACACCTGCTATGCGAGTGTGCTTCACACTGCCAAGGCAGAATGACATTCTTCGACAACCTCTTGGAACTGAAGGGCTTCCGGCTTGGGAGGGGGGGGGGGAGCTTCTTAGTTATCTAAGCTCAACAAGATGTATATAGGGTGTAGTAGGTACTTACCGTGACTTCCTGCTTTTATGTGCCTAAAATTCTCATACCACCTTTAGGCACTCTAATTTCCACTGCGCACTTTTTAAATTATCCAACTTCCCTTAATCGCGCGATACGGTGTAAACAAAAAAAAAACAAATATAATTTCAATGCGTTCCCACAAAACTATTTTTTTTTGATAATAGTTTTAGCGTGTAAAGTTTGCCACCGCACAACGCAACTAAAGCACACCAGCATCGCAACCCTCTACCTATTTCCGCATCTCCTCAACTTCTCGTCTCACCTACACACGTATTTCCCTTTGGCAATATTACAACCACTAAATGTCACTTAACTCATTTACTGAATTGAATAACATTCAACAAAATATGTACCTGCCAACAGCCGGATAGGCAAATGTGAAGAGAAGGCGGAGGTAATTCGAGGTAAGCAAAACTGCTGTTAATACCGTTTCAACTGTTACGCTGTTTGTTGAAAAGCGCTCAAAGCACAATGCCCAAATTTCAAAACTCACTGACCTCTGCTTTGACTGTGCGACTTTCTGTATTTTGTGGTTGTGACCTAATTTTATTGTGTAGATTATTTAGTGCAAATAATTTTTCATTAAAACTATTTTTTCGTATAATGAGCAAGTAGTGTTGTGGAAATTAATTTTGCTAGCAGGTAAAGGTTACGCATTTTGTTTTAAATAAAATAAACGAAAAAATATTTTGACATTGGTAAAAGTTTGACTAAGCAACTCAATTGTTAAATAAAATATATACCAATGGATTATTGGTATGAAAAAATTAAAAAATAAATAAATTGGGAAAATTTTTGAAAGGTCTCCTGCAAATAATGTAAGCTTTAGTTTAGTGATCCGCTGGGCTCACTTTATGCTCTACAAAGATACTAAACTGTTTTGTAAGTATGTTGCCATTTTGCTTCAGCTATAGAATTTTAAGTGCTGGTAGTCTTAATAAAAGGTATTTAGTATTAGCAAACTGACATAAGCGAGCTCAAACTAAAAAGCTTGACTTTAAGATTAATTAAGATATCGGCGAAAGTCTAGTGTAAGTTCAGAACTGAACGAGTGGGAGCCACGAGACTTAATTGCTGCTTGGCTGTCGCTGAAGATGAATAGATCGCTGTGGATAGGTTCATGTCCTATATGGTTAACAGCCTCCATTATAGTTGACACTTCAGCCTGTTAAACGCAGCAGTCGTCTGGTAGCCTAAAGGCTGGCTGTAGCTTCGAAACCTTTGAAAAAAAACTCCACCTCCAACTTTGTTGCCCAGTTTCGAGCCAGATATACATACATATGTATGTATGTATGTATGTAATATGGAGCATCAACCTTCACACTAGGTGGAAAATAAGCTGAAAAATCATATCGCATTGCAATGCAGGAACTTTTAAAAATACGCTCGAATTCATTTGAATAAAAAAAAAAAAACAAATAAAAAAATCATTAAAGAAAGCCAAAAATATATCGTCGTTTAAGCTTCATAACCGCATAAGTGAAACCTTCATAAAGGCCTAGACCAAAATTGAGATTTGCCAAATTTTAACTCAAGTGGCGAAGCTCTAACGAGCCATGACATAAATTGGGGCTTTGAGAAGCCCTGGAAGCTCTATATTTCCTGCTAGTGTCCTTTTCAGCTCTGAAATCCTCGAGTTGGACGTCAAGAATTCGATTTAAATTTTTGGTACGAATGTCGGTTAGGCGGTTATGAAAGTCTCATTTAGACGGCTATGAAAGTCTCACTTGGGCGGTTATGAAAGTCTCATTTAGGCGGTTATGAAAGTCCAATTTAGGCGGTTATGAAAGTCTCATTTAGACGGCTATGAAAGTCTCACTTGGGCGGTTATGAAAGTCTCATTTAGGCGGTTATGAAAGTCCCATTTAGACGGCTATGAAAGTCTCATTTAGACGGCTATGAAAGTCTCATTTAGACGGCTATGAAAGTCTCATTTAGACGGCTATGAAAGTCTCATTTAGACGGCTATGAAAGTCTCACTTAGATGATTATGAAAGTCCCATTTAGACAGCTATGAATGTCTCATTTAGGCGGTTATGAAAGTCTCACTTGGGCGGTTATGAAAGTCTCATTTAGACGGCTATGAAAGTCTCATTTAGACGGCTATGAAAGTCTCACTTGGGCGGTTATGAAAGTCTCATTTAGACGGCTATGAAAGTCTCACTTAGACGGCTATGAAAGTCTGATTTAGGGGGTTATGAAAGTCCCATTTAGACGTCTATGAAAATCTGATTTAAGCGGTTATCAAAGTCTCATTTAGACGTCTATGAAAATCTGATTTAGGCGGTTATCAAAGTCCATTTAGACGGCTATGAAAGCCTCACTTAGGCGGTTATGAAGTTTAAGCGGCGATATGCACAATTTTTTTTCGCCCCACTTGTCGATCAATAAAAATTTGTTATCTAAATATAAAACGTGCTTTGCATACTTAAGAGCCAAAATTCATATAAACGTTACAAAAATCGCTGAAACTAATTTCTATGCATAAAAGTATCGATTTGGAATTTTTAAAATATAGCTTATAATTTTTTTTTTTGGCGAGTAGATAGCGCCAAATATAAAACAAATAACAGCAAATAAGTAAATAATGCAAACAAATGGATAAATGAAAAATCAACAAAAACAAATTCAGTAAACAGCTGTGTATGTGTGTGTGTGTGGTTGTACAAAAAAGGTAAGCTTCAGCTAGCCTGACCTGATAACATTTAAGCCATTTTAGATTTACCTCAGCCACAAATTGAGGCTTTAACAAAATGCTACAAATCTTCGTATGAAACGCCCAAAAGCGACAACATGCAGTGCTTTGTACTACAACGAAAAACAAGAACACGCATTTACAAATTTACATTCAGCATACCACCCGCTTTTTCCCACCGCAAAGCACCTTTTTATGCGCAATGCCACATTGCCAAAAAAAAAGCCAAAAAATGAGCAAAATGTTGCGTATACGCACCGCTGAACCGCTGAAAAATGGAAAACGTGCACACAAATTTTTCATGTCATTTTGCTCGTAAAAATAAACAAGCTTTCAGTGGCGCTTTCTGTAGTGCGTGTGCGTAAGTGTTTGTTATTTCAATTTCAAGTTGAAATAAACGTACAGCAACAACAACAACAACAACAAAAAGCAAGCATATTACACGGAGCAGCAGCTAAGGAGCGAATAAAACTACACTAAAAGGCGCTTTCGTTGGTGGTTTTCAGTATTCACTTGGTGTGTGTGTGCTTTTGTAAACCAACAACTGTTAACTAACTTTCAATAGATGTGCGCAATTTTTGGATTTGTTTGTGTAACAATTTTTGGCAAAATAGCTAAACATACCAATACGCAAACATGCAAACATAGGCATAATTTTTACTGTTTCTGATTGGCTCTAAAAATTTTCTATGAGCAAATTTTTTTTTTAATAAAAAGTATGTATGTAATACTAAATATGTATGCACATATGTATACACCATTTACCAGTCCCTCTTTCATGTGCCATCTCATTTAGTTGCTCATCATAAATTTCACAAATATGAAACGAAGAATACGACCAGCTGTGGCTTGCCCGAATTTTGTTAGTTTCCACTTAAAATATATACCCAAAAAAAGAACTGAAATATATTTGCTGCCGACGACTGGCTTTGCTTTGTTGTTGTATAAAAAGTGTATGTTTTAAATTAAAGTACATGATAATATGAAAGTTAGTGAATTAAAACCAGAAAAAAATGTAAAATGAAATAAAATAAAATAAATTAAAGTTAATGTTGCATTTTGCCCATATTCTGGTTTATAATGCAGTTGATTTACTTTACTCTGTGCGCTTTGTGTGAAATTGGCTTGTGTACTTATTTACTTATTTCTTATATACTTTATATTAAATTAGCGCATGGAAATTTTAATTATGTGAATTAAAAAAACAAAAACTATTATTTAATATGTTTAAGCTCTTAACAAATAGACACAGGCGCTACAACACATACCATTTGTATAATTATTACATTTATACACTTTCATTAAAGAAATTATTTTTCTACCACGCTTCCATATGCATAATTATAGATCTACTTTTGTGTCACTAGGTTACTTTCGATGCGTTAATAAATTTTCCACATTAGCCATGTAATCATGTATCAGCAACACTTTTATCACCGCAAAGCGCCAAGCGCATTACAACAACAGCACAAACTGCTATTAATAGTTGTTTAAAATAAATTTAAATGAAATTGTTTCGAGGTTAAACTGCACCGGTATTTGTATAACTTAATATGCCATGCAACAATCGCACAAGATTAAACCATAGCTGGGGAATAATGATTAGTAATCCTAATGATTACTAATCGGATTAGAAACTTTTTTTTTAATCCTAATTGATTAATTAGGATTAGATGGCTATTCTAATCGACTACTTTTTGATTAGATTAGAACTAGTCAAAAATCTAATCACGATTAGTGACGATTGGCATATCTAATCAAAACTAATCGAAAATAAAATCGATTAGATTTCTCGACTAGTTTTGGTTAGATTTGATTAGATCAGGGCTGCTCAATGCTCTTGTATTGAAAGTACAAAGCTCAATACATCTACAAATTTTGTATATGCACTGAAAAATTTTTTTCCTCATTTAAATTTTTTTATGAATTCCAATAAAATATTATTTTAGAATTTATTTTCAAATGGTAGTATCACATACATACAATTTTTTTTATTTTTTATATGAAAATTTTTTGAATACTATTTTTTTTACAGTGCTTTCATTTTTTGAATTTTTTTTTTCATTACATATTTGTTATTGTAAATTTCGATTTCTTACGGCAGTGCTCGAGCTCCTATACAAAGTGCCTTTGCTCTGCACAATCAATATGAATCATAGGCACATACATATAAAATTTTTTTTATATCTCAGTGCTTATGGCAGTGCAAAGAAAATTTTATTTTCATATTTGAAGTGAAAATATGTATCTGTGCCTATGATTCGGTACAAAACAAAAACAATTGTGCTTTGAGTGCCTATGAGGTGAGCATCCCTGGATTAGATCAACTATTTTGAAATATCTGCAATCGTGAAGTTACTACAATACAAGGAGAAATTGAATAAGCTTTCCGATGAGCTGAATCTGTCTCCTTTTACATCAAGTGATTTTCGATATTTGGAGTCGTACAAGCTGCTAATGGAGGCTATTGCCCAAACTTTGGACTTTCTCCAAGGTGAAGCCAATGTGAAATATGGTTGTATTAATCCTGCGTTATTTTCTTTGAGTAATAAACTGCTAAAATTATCCAGAAAACCCGAAGTTTTGAGCAATGTTAGCTCAACAGCAGTACAATTAGAACATCAATTGAGAGAACGGTTTAAGCCATATTTTACATTGGCTCCTGAGGGCTTTTTAAGAGCAGCGGTCACCTCTCGGCAGTGGGCGGCATACCCTACGAGTGTATTTCTGCCATGAAAAAGCTTCTCACAAAAAATTCATTCGCCGTTCGGAGCCGGCATAAAACTGTAGATCCACCCAATTAGTAGGAAAACACTAAAGGAACACACCTCGAATTGGGAGAGAAGCTCGGCCATAAAACTCGTCAGAGTTATAATAGCGCCATTGTATTATATATTATACTTTATGAATTAAATGACAAAAAAAAAAATATTTCAAAACAGTTGATCTAATCAAATTTAATCAAAACTAATCGAGAAATCCAATTGATTTTTATTTTTATTAGTTTTGATTAGTTTTGATTAGATATGCTAATCGTCGCTAATCGCCATTAGATTTTTGATTAGCTCTAATCTAATCAATTAGTAATCAAAATATAAAGAATCAAAAAAAATCTAATGATTAGATTACTTAATTTTTCTAATCGTAATGATTTCTAATTCTAATCGAAGTTCGCCAGCTATGGATTAAACTTTAAAAGGTAGTAATCTCAAAAAACCTTCAAATCGCTTACAGTAGAGTGTAAATCAGAGACGATTTCTCCATCTTCGTTAACAATTATTTGAAGATCGATATTTTCGCGATCATCCGAATACGAATACCCAGCACCGAGTATGAATACTGAATACAAATACCAAATACAAATACCGAATACTAATACCAAGTACTTTTACATAATACATACGTCTACCGAATAATATCGAGTACCGAGAATATTGAATACCAAAAACCGAATACCGCTTACCAAATAACGGATACCGAATACTAAACAACGTATACCGAATACTAGTGCGATCACCGAATATTGAATACGCTACCGAATAGGAGTATCAAATGCTAGTACCAAATACAAGTAACAAATACAAATACCGAATACGAATACCACATAGTTATAACGAATACTAATACCAAGTACTAGTACGGAATACGACTATCGAATAATACCATATACCGAGTGCGAATACCGAATACCAAACACCGGATACCGAACACCGAATAGTACAGAATACGAATAGCGACTACGAATGCTGAATACGAATACAAAGTGTGAATACTGAATACGAATACGAAATAGTTATAGCGAATACTAATACCAAGTACTAGTACTAATAGGCACATAACAAGTAACGACTATCGAATAATATCATATACCGAGAACGAATACCGAATACCAAAAACCGAATACCGAGTAGTGAATACGAATCCCGAATACTAATATCAAATACGAATACCAAATACTTATACCGAATACTAATACCAGGTACTAGTACAGAATACGAATACCGAGTACGAATACTGAATACGAATACCGAGTATGAATATCTATACCGAATACGAATACCAAATAATTATACCGAATACTAATAACAGCTACTAGTACAGAATACGAATGCCGAGTACGATTACTGAATACGAAAACCGATACGGGCACCGAATACCAAATACGAATACCGAATACGAAGACCGGATACCGGCTACCGAATACGTCTACCAAATACCTAATATAAATCTAATACAAATACCGAATACGAACGATTAGTTCTTTTTGCCTTTTTCGAAAAAAAAAAAAAAAAAAAAAACAATCATAAACTTTACTGTCTCTGACATTTTTACCAATCATGAACACGAAAAACGTTTTCGAAGATCGCGAAAAATATCAATCCCCAATAAAAATCGATCTTCGGGCCAAGTTTCATTACAAGTGCTATAAAAGTGAATTAGTCGCGCATGTCTTATGGCAGCGAGTGGTTGCCAAGACATACCAAACTAGTCACAATTTTTCACAATTTTCATACTAAGTAATCCATTTAATAAATGCAAAAACATAAAAAAAGATAAACATTTGTGTAATCAACTTTAATGGCGCTGTCAGCGAGCGCCGCGTTTAATATAGAGCGAGTACCCAACAACAACAGCAACAATAACCACTGCAAAAACAACTAACTAACCATTAAATGAATAAACAAGCGGTCAGTCAGGCGTAAAGAATGCATACTATAAATTTAGTGTCATAGTGGCATAGTGTCTCCCAAAAGCCATCGAGCCACAATGGCTTTTATGTATGTATAAGTGCATGTGTTCTTATGCGTGTGTTGCCATGTTTGTGCATTTTTTTCTCTTGCGTGTGTTGCCATGTTTGTGAATTTTTCATTTGTGTGTGTTGCCATGTTTGTGCATGTTTCTATATTCATTTTTGTATTAAATATTATCAGCGCTGTCCAATGGACAGTGTCCATTGCTAGAGTTGTCATTGTTGACTGGCTGTTACTGCTGTTAGTGTTGTTGTTGACACCGCTGCATTTTCAGTTGTGGCACGCTGCTCACCGCTGCTTTTATTATACTCAGCTGTACTAGTACAAAGAGTATTATAGTTTTGATTTCCTAACGGTGGATTGTAACAGAACGAAATAATCGAGATAGATATAGACTTATATATATCAAAATGATCAGGGTGAAAAGAGAAATCGATTGAGCCATGTCCGTCCGTCTGTCCGTCTGTGACCACGATAACTCGCGCAAAAATTGAGATATTTTGATGAAATTTGGAATGCAAGTTGGTATCAAGACAGGAACGGATGGTATTGAAAATGGGCGAAATCGGACCATGACCACGCCCACCTCCCCTATATAGTAAAAATCGGAAATTTGGTATCTCAGTCACTAATGGAGCTGCGATGACAAAATTTCACCCACTTGTAGAGCTCAGGCCCTTATGAAGAAATTGGTGAAATTTTGAAAAATGGGCGGTGCCACGCCCACTTATTAAGGGCCAAACATTGAAAGTTGTATAAGCCATAACTCAGAAACCGTAGCAGATATATCGATGAAATTTTGTATGCGTGATTTACTTACTCAGGCAAATGTTTGGACGGAAAATTGTCGAAATCGGTTGACGACCACGCCCACTTTTATATATGGGTCTTATAAAGTGACCTAATTAAAACATTTTAAGCGATATCTTTGTCAAATATAAAGATAATTCATTGAAATTTTGTGGCATGAGTTCTACGATAGACCGGAAACAAAAAATAGAAAAATATTGGAAAATGGGCGTGGCACCGCCCCTTTTTAGACAAAGGAATCTTTATTTTTCGAAATGTCTGCATTCATTATTGTGCCCGGAATTAAACGAGAGTGACAGTCATTTATATGAACTAAATAAACATTTAAACTAAATATTTCAATTTATTATCAACAGAAATCTTTTTTGAAAAGAGAACTCAATAATCAAAAAAAAAAAAAAAAACAAAAAAGGTAAATTCTGTTCCAGCCAGAAAGAGTAGGTATCAATTACAGTGGTTCACTGAAATATTTCGCATTTAAGTTATTTAAAAAACCATGTTAAAGACTAAAAGGTTTCAAATAGACAAATTAATAACGCATTCTAAATACCTTTTACACTCAGAGAATAAATCAAAAATAAAATTTTTATTTTTATAATGCACGTTTTCAACCAAGTCATTTTATTTTAAAATGAAATTTTTTAAATTAAAAATGAAATTTTTGCAATTAAAATGTATTTGGGATTTAAAAAGAAAATGTTTAAATTAAAAATAAAAATGAATGAAAAAAAACATAAGTTTTTGGTTCAAAATCTCATAGTGCTTAAAATAGAAATAAAAATTTTTAAATTTAAAATGTTTTTTCTTGATTTTGCAATTCTACAATGAACATTTAAAAAAAAATGTTCGTATTTACATTATATTTAAACATAGGAATCAAATTTAAAAAAAGCTCCAAATTTGGGGAATTACCCACAAAACGGCAATGCTGCCTTTTACCAGCTTCTTTCCGCGTTTATCAGTGATGGATCCATGATCGTCGATATATCGAATATCGGAAAAAAATATCGATATATCGAAAAATTTCAAAAACATCGATGAATCGATATTATATCGATATCGCTTCCAGCACTACTAGTTAGTTAAAATGCAATTTATGTAGGTATGTATATTTACAGCTACTTATATGCATTTAATGCTAAACAAAAGAATCATTGACTGTGCTGAACAAAAAAGAAAACTTGATAAGTTATTTTGCTTATACAAAACCACAAAAGCATCAGTTTGACCAACCGCGTCTTACACAGAGTTGAGCCGTAGAATAATGCATAGCATGTCACCAAAATGGTTGACAAACTGCTCTGCATCGGCATCTCTCGATTAACAGCTTTCTCTCTGTCTGCCTACCTGCCTCCTTTGTAAACACTTATCCAATATTATTCTTTAGCTGATCTTGCCAACGCAGTGAAGGCCTCCCTTTTCCTGCCTTTGCTGCCACCACTTAAGTTTAGGTTAGGTTAGACTGACTGGCCGTAAAGGGCCTCACATAGACTGAGTGAGTCCGTAGTGTTACCAGAGAAGTTCTCGAACATGAACACCTCTACACTAAACGCCTTGAAACAGACTGAAGAACAATCCCGTCGCTTTGGCAAATAACAAGAGTCTCCTTGTCCCTATTTTGTATACCGATTCAAGATCACTGAATACGACTTGCCCCTGTAGCCGAAGTCTTAGCCTGACAAAAGCAGAACAGGAACAGAGAGAACACACTCTAACGTCTCTTCGTGCAATTCGCATCCTCTGCTTTCAATTTCACCAACTAGTCTCATTTTGAACGCATGTGTTGGTGAAATACAGGGTACTGTTAGGATCCCAATGATAAGTCTACACTCCTCCATTTTCAGCGAAGCAAACCATTTAATTAGCTTCGGAACGTACGATTTACACATAATTTTGTACGCGCTACACCCCTGCTATTGTTTGCACGCCTTATCGACCTGGTCCACCATATAAGTATACATATAGTATAGTACCTATGCTTAATTTCACTGAATCGCATCGGAAGGTCCATGGAGTGTTTGGCTCTGAGAACTACCCCTTGTGGCCTGGTATACGCAGCAACAAAAAATTCCAGCTTAATGCAGTCACTATACAAAAAAGCTGATTCCAAGAAGGTACATAGTTTCACTACTTCTAAAAACGGGGTATAAAAAAGAAGCAAAAAGTAACAATAAAAAAACATAAACTACCAGCTAACCATTAAAGTTAAACAGTTTGTCACTGCAGAAATGCATAAATATGAGCGTCAAGGGAAATTTAAATAAAATTTTGTGTAGAGATACGAACACCGGATAAAAAAAGGCAGCAAATGTTAAAGCAAATGCTACAGGAAGTAAATATTATATATAGGAAAATGACAAGAGAGTGTGTACACCAGGAGTGGAGAGAGACGGGAAGTGTGTTAGTGTTACGTTAAAAATGTTGAAAAAAGGGGTAAAAGTAAAACAACACGCCAAATAACAAGTGCCTCGCACAGTTTGTGTGCACACTCCCGCAGATAGCAGGCAAAACATACAAATACTCTCCAAAAAGTGGTCTAAGGAATATGATCAAATAAGGCGCGCGTAAGGCATCTTTCAAAATTAAAAAGAGGAAATAGAGTTTGCTGCGAGTGTAAAAAATTGTGTACGTCGCACACACACCCATTGTCACCACTATGCACTCAAGTAAAAAGCATAAAGTGGGCGCTTACGATGGCACTAAGCGATCATCGCTTAGAAAAAAATCAATGTGCTTTCAACTAAGACAAGAGCAAGTCGAAAAGCGCATGCTTGGCTCATTCCAAGCCGCAATGCTGAAGCAAAAAATTTTAGTTATGCAACAAAACAGAAAAGCCTTTTTATAATCCCTCATATAAGCCTTATTATAAGGCGCCTTATTTGACTCCATATAATGCGCAATGCTGAAGCAAAAAAATGTAATTATGTAACTAAACAGAAAAGCCTTTTTATAATCCCTAGTATAAGCCTTATTATATTTAGGGTACCTTACTTGACTCCATATAATCCCATATAATAAGGAGTAGAAGGACTTATTTCCAATGGCGAATAAGACTTATTTTTAGCTACCTTAGCACCAAATAAGCACTTATTATAAGCAATTATCTAAACCTTAAGTCCCATAGCGAATAAACCACAGCACATAGGTAGATTTTCAAGTTTTATGCGGCCAAAATTGAATTTTGTGTAGTTGTTACAATTACAGAAAAAAAACATACCAACATATTGGAAATAGACTGGGGAGCAATAATTCATCGCTTTTTTCTCGACCCCATACTCTGCACTTGCTCCCAGATGGTCGAAACTTAGCATATCTAAAGTTAATTTTTTAGTTTTTTTACATATTTTTAAGTGCTAGTTTCAACTTGAATTTTTATTATTTAAAGCTTTTAATTGAAGTAGTCGTGATGGATCTTAAATCTTCAAGTAATTATTAACACTTTCCAATAATATCCTTGATTTCCAATAATTCTAAGTTTATAGTTTTAAGCTTTTAAAGTTGGGATATTTAAAAAAAAAGTTCACTCTTTTTGTGTTCAAAATTGATTTTGTTATGTTGCTCTGTCAGACTCAGTCAAATTAACCCTCGGACATGATACCTAGTACAATTAGTATTTCTCCGGCAAAAAATTACGTCGCACAAAGCCGCACTTCGCTACTAGATAAAGGGTGTTTCATATGTACCTACAATAATTTTCTTTTTTGTATTTTATATTTGATTTTAATGTTTATATTTCTAACGCATATCTTGGTTAATGTAGGTGATGCTCGAAAGTAACCGAGATATTTATCACCGTTTATTGTTAACTTTTTAGGCAGTATTTTTAGTATTTTCAATTTTTCAAAGTCAAGGAAATACTTATCATAATTTTGTAGCTCATTAAATTTTAATATAATAATATGCAACATTCACCTTTTTGAAAATTTTCATTGGCTTTTCGGAAATTTTCATTTGAACGGTCTCACGTACATATAAGGCAAACACCCTACAGAAAAAAAATTCTATAATCGGCAGAATTTTTCACAGCATTGAGAATTGCACTTTTTACACTAAAATGGGTTGGCTACATAACAGTGCACTTAGAAATATCCTCAAAATCTTCTATAAATTCTGGCCTCGCTTTGAAATTCTTAATCCACTTTTAGAAATTTCGACGATTTTTCGGATTTTTTCCATACGCTTAAAAATCCTGCTTAAAGCGATTTTTATTGAAAAATTGTCTATATTTTTAAACGAAAATAAGAAAGTAAAATTTTCGACAGAATTCTTTGAAATAAATTTAAAAACTCTCGCGTATGATTTTTTTTTTGAGTCACTGTATATATTTTTCAATAAAATCGACTTTTAACACAAATTATTAAAATTTTACATTAAACAAGCAATTTGGAATAGATGTAGACAATAAAATATTTTTGGTCACATAAAACTTCAAAATCTACCTATGTGCACAGGGAAGTAAGCCTAGGCTTTGTTCATACAACTGACGTGCCTAGTGAATTCCAGTCATTATTTTACTTATAAGCCTAGTCATTACCTTAAATAAAAAATTATCTAACTCTTACTTCCCATATCGATTAAGCCTTAGGAATAAGGTTTCCTTTCTCTCATAGAGAGAGAAAGACAGCGAATACCTTATGATCTGATGACATCAATTCAGGCATATAAACCTTATAATAAGGCCTTGTTCATGCAACTGACGTCTCTTGAAAATTTCAGTCTTATTATAGCCTGAAATAAGTTTCAAATAAAGCGTAAATTTGTTGGATGTTAGCAGCGCACACACACACACATGCTCGTACATGCATGCAAACATGTGCTGAACGTTTTGTTTATTTTGCCGCTAAATTGTAAATTAAAATTTAACATTATTTTATAGTTTTTTTTCTTTTAAATTCTAATTTTTGTTGTAATTTTTTATTTTTATTGTTCTTGTTGTGTCGCTTATAATAGCCAGCGCGTCATAAAATACTGTAGTTAATTTTTGCAATATGTTTTTGTTGACAAATTTTTTTCCACACAAAATCGCACACACTGCATTTCCCGCCAACGAAATTTTTCATGTGTTGCCTTTAAGCACACTTTGCTGTTGCGCACAAAATATGTTGGTTGATTAGTTAATTAGCTCTAAATTAGTTAGTTAGTGAAAGTGTAAGTGTTTCCACGAATTTCACAGTTTGCTGATTTTTTTTTTTTGGTTTTGTTTACAAAATTGCATATTTTCCAAAAGAGTGCTTGCATTTTATGCAATTTGGATTTTTTCTCCACATACATACATCATTTTTTCATGGGCATCGTTCTATGATGGAGTATTGGTGTCTACCTTCATAATACGTGCAGCCTTCTAAACGAGAAAATGTATGATTAATGCTAGTAAATTAACCAAGAGCGGGAGCTGTGTTAACACTGAGGTCACAGAAGGTTCCAAATACCGATAAGGATGGAATCCATTTTTGGGTCGTACTTTCAAAACAAAAAAAAAAGCGGATTTACTGACGAACTTTTAATGTCCACTTTTTACTGGAAAAAACTTTTGTGTCCATTTTGTCTACTTTTTACTGAATAAAAATTTTGACCTCTTTGACCACTTTTTACTAAAAAAAAACATTTTTCCATTTTTTCTACTTTTTACTGAAAAAAATTGTATGTCCACTTTTGTCTAAATAATAAAACATTTTTCAACTTTTTTCCACATTTTACTGTTCATTTTTGTATACTTTTTACTGAAAAAAACTTTTATTTCCATTTTTTCTACCTTTTAATGAAAAAAACTTTTTGTACTCTTTTGTCCACTTTTTACTGAATAAAACTTTTTGTCCATTTTTGTCTACATTTTACTGATTAAACCTTTTATGTCAACTTTTGTCCATTTTTTACTGAAAAAAAATGTATTTTCCATTTTTTCTACTTTTTTACTGAATAAACCTTTTATGTCAAGTTTTGTCCATTTTTTACTGTATAAAACTTTTGTCCATTTTTGTCTATTTTTTACCGAACAAAAATTGTATGTCCTGTTTTTCTACTTTTTAGTGAATAAACCTTTTATGTCAACTTTTGTCCATTTTTTACTGTATAAAACTTTTGTCCATTTTTGTCTATTTTTTACTGAAAAAAATTTTATGTCCATTTTTTCTACTTTTTATTGAATAAACCTTTTATGTCAACTTTTGTCCATTTTTTACTGTATAAAACTTTTTTTCTATTTTTTACTGAATAAAACTTTTGTCCATTTTTGTCTATTTTTTACTGAAAAAAATTTTATGTCCATTTTTTCTACTTTTTACTGAAAAAAACTGTTTGTCAATTTTTTCTCTATTTTTACTTATTAAAACCTTTTGTCCATTTTTTCTACTTTTTACTGAATAAACCTTTTTGTCCATTTTTTCTACTTTTTATTAAAAAAAAAACATTTATATCAACTTTGTACCACATTTTACTGAAAAAAAAAAGTTTATATCCACTTCTATCTACTTTTTTTGTCCACCTTTTACTGAATAAACTTTGTTTATCCACCTTCAGCTAAACGAAAACATCATGTCTACTTCTTGCCGAAAAAATTCTAATAGACATCTGCAATCTGCGTGTTCACATAATTTTTCGAGCAAAATAACTCAGTACATCAATTGACCGGAGTTGTTTAATTTTTAGGTTAATTTTAAGCTTTTATAGAAGCATCCGCGTACATACACAAATTAAAAGAAAATAATTATGTTCTCCATCGAAAACAAAACATTTTATCATATTCGCAAACAAGCAAACACATTACAGAGCAATTGGCGCAGAGTCAATTATGAAGCAATTAGTAAAACTCATTTGCATTTATGTATGTAAGAAGTGAAGCGCTCACTTCGTGGTGTACTTTTGTCTTTCTCATTTGACTGTAATATTTTATAGTTAAGCTGATGCAAAATTATATGGCTTAACATATGTATAGGGAGTAAAACACATATATATATGCATACATACATACATATGTATATACTACATAAAATACATAAATATTTAAAAATATACATCGTAATGTGTTGAAAATCAGCTTACCAATCGAAATGAACCAGCACATAGCACAACTGTTATTTATGGGCATTTTAGGCTTAATTACATTTTAATTGGTTTTTAAGCAGACAAGCAAAGCAAAATGAATATGGAAAAAGATTACACACATACTTACACAGCACTGGAATTAATTTTTATATAAATATGTAAATTAAAGACAAATGTCGTTTTTTGCAGCGAAGAAAAAAAATAAAATTAGGGTTGCCACCTTAGTAAAAAAAATAAAAAAGGAAAATTAATAAAATATAAATATTATAGCATATCATATAGCATGTTTTTAAGAAAAATTTCGGAACTCATTGCCAAATAAATTTTTTAAGGTTGCCACCTTATTCAAAAAATTTGGAGAAGGTAAATTAATTAAAAAAATATTATAGCATATCGCGTGTTTGCCGAAAATTATTTAATTTCAAAAAAATATTGAGGTTTGCCAGCTGTTTGAAATATTTTGAGCTAAATAAAATTTGTAAAAATCAGTTAAACTTTCCAATATGTGTATCAAACTTAAGATATTTAAAAAAGCTGCAAATTTTTTGTTACGGTTGCCACCTTCTTAAAAATTTAGGAAAGGTAAATTAATTAATTAATAAAGATATTAAAGCGTATTGAGATTTTATCGAAAAAATTTAGAAACTTTAATTCCAAAAAAAAAATTCAGGGCCGCCACCTGTTTGAAATTTTTTAGCTCAATAAAATTTATAAACATCAATTAAATATTACAATATGGGTATCAAATTTAAGGTGTTTAGGAAAGCTGAGCAAGGTTAATATTTGTGTTAGGGTTGCCACCTGCTTAAAAAATTTCGGGTAAATTAACAAAATAAGCATATTATTATGGCACATCCCGGATTGTTCGAAAAAAGTTAGACTTCAATTGCAAAGAAAATTGTTTGGGGTTGCCACCTGTTTCAATTTTTCTAACTCACAAAAATTTGTAAACATCAATTACATATTATAATATGGATATCAAATTGTAGGTATTTAGGAGAACTTATTAAAGGAATTATTTTTGTTAGGGTTGCCACTTTCTTAAAAAATTTCAAATATGCAAATTAATAAAACAAACATATTACAGAATATCGCGTATTTAAAAAAAATGTCGAAGCTCTTATTGCACAACATTTTTTAGGGTTGCCAACTGTTCGAAAAATATTAACTATATAAAATTTGTAAAAATCAATTAAATATTACAATATTGCTATCAGATTGAAGGTGCTTCAAAAATCGGGTCATTGGAAATTTTTTTGTTAGGGTTGCCACCTTCTTAAAAAATTTCGATTAGAGAAATCAATAAAATGAAAATATTATAGCATGTGTATTTTTCGAAAATATGTAGAGAAGGTGAACTTACAAAATGTTGTTCAGTTTTTAGACATACAAAGTTTGCACAGTAAGAAATGATTTAGTATAACAGTTCTGTTCTGTAAAAGTGGACACGCACTGTAAAAAATAAACTAAAGCCCGTCTGGCGAGCAAACCTTATTTGCAATTGTTTTTTTTTTTTTTTGCAAATGTTAATAATTTAAAATTTTTTAAAGTCTACCTTGAAATTAACCCAATTCACCACTACTCACCTCACTATCATTGCTATGCAATATAAGCTTAAAACCCGGCAACAAATTCGGCTCCTTATTCACATCATCCAATGCCAGTCTTGCCGCCGGCATACACGCTTGGCCTCCCTGCCATCCGCCGGTGCCCGCTATGGGAAATATACCGCCTATGTGTAGCTCGTCGGCGCGTCCGCCATCGGTTAAATCGGCGTTATGTAAAATGAATGAAAGTAGTAAAAAGAGCCAAAATGTTAAAACACCATCACATGTCATATCCTGCGAAAAGAGAGAGAGAGAAAGAGAGAAAATAGAGACAAAAGTTAAACATCTGCTAATCAGCGTTGCCGTTGAAAAATTTTCGTGGTAGCTAGATTTGATTTAATTTGTGGCTAAAAATGGCTAAAAATTTGGTTCGTGGCTAAAAATGGTGACTAAAAAATTTTGTTGCAAATTAACATGTTTTAAATTTATTTTTCAAATTCAGGTACAAAATTATTGCATACAATATAAGGAAAAAATCATAAATTTTTGTAAAAAATAAAATATTCATACATACATAGTATGTACTTAACTATATCTAAAAAAAAATAGATATCACATTCAATATCTAACATTGTGTCGTCTTCTCTTCATAAATTAATTCTTTCTTCATCAATTTAATGAGATCTAATGTTATTTCAAATTCATTGCAAAATTGTTTTACATTATTTAAGCCATATCTTATAGTTAAAATTGCATTCTACATTGTACGATTCATTTTGTTTCGATTTTTTGTTTTGACAATATTCATTACTGAAAAGGTTCTTTCCACTTCGGCGTTGCTAAGTGGTAGAAGTAGCAAACAATATACAAAGTCAGTTAGATCCCTATACGGACTTTCATCGACAGCCTACTATCAACTAGCGAGTATCAACAGGCATTTATCGATAGTTCCGTTACTTGTTTTGTTTTTTAACACTTAAATCGATTTGTGATAATCGCTGAATTGAATTAGCGTTACCACATCCTTCCTATGTGCAAAATTATGGTTCATTACAAGCAGTGGCTAAAAACGTGGCTAGTGGCAAAACCGAAATTTTGGTGGCTAAAAAAACACGGCGGTGGCTGAATCTAGCCGCTAAATGGCTAAAACGGCAACGCTGCTGCTAATAAATTAAAAAAAAGCAACTTAAAACATGAAAAATTTTATGTGAGTAAAATAATTAATTTTCATTTAACACTTTTAATGAATAACGGTGTTTTAATTGTTCTTATTTCTTATAAATAAAAATACCTTTTTTTTAGTGAGTAGCAAAAATTAATTACAAATTATGTCAGCCAAGTCAAACAAACTTGTTTCAACTTTTTTTTAATAATTGTCACGCTCATCTTTCACACAATTTTTTTAATTACACGCTTTAAAGCTTATAAAAAAGCTCAACTTTTTATACACTACAGCTAATTTAATTTAAGGCATTAAAAACAATTAAAACAAGTAAGGAAGCCTAAGTTCGAGTGGAATCGAACATTAGATACTCAGCTGTATGTTTTCATTTGATGGAAACACGGCGTAATTTACATAAAGCGAGTGCCGCATAAAGTAGGCATAGCCACGCCCATTTTCAACATTTTTATCAGTCATCCAACTAAGCATATGAATATTATTCTTTGTGCAAAATTTCATTCCTTTTTGACTTCTAGTTACAAAGATGTCACGTCACAAATTCCCAAAGGGTGTTCCAGAAATATCTTTGTTAATAAGTAGGCGTGGTCATAACCGATTTCAATAAATTTTTGCGTGTCTATTAACACAAGTTATAAAAGTGTATAAACCAAGTTTCGTTATAATATCTCAATTATTTGTCGAGTTATAGGCTAAGAAATCTCGTATATTCCTTTGTCTAAAAAGAGGCGGTGCCACGCCCATCTTCCAAATTTTTATATTTTTTGTTTCCGGACTATTGTGGAACTCATGCCACAAAATTTCTATGAATTATCTCTATATTTGACAAAGATATCGCTTAAAATGTTTTTATTAGGTCACTTTATAGTTCCCATATATAAAAGTGGGCGTGGTCGTCAACCGATTTCGACAATTTTTCGTCCAAACATTTGCCTGAGTAAGTAAATCACGCGTATCAAATTTCATCGATATATCTGCTACGGTTTCTGAGTTATGGCTTATACAACTTTCAATGTTTGACCCTTAATAAGTGGGCGTGGCACCGCCCATTTTTCAAAATTTCACAAAATTTCTTCATAAGGGCGTGAGCTCTACACGTGGGTGAAATTTTGTCATCCCAGCTCCATTAGTGACTGAGATACCAAATTTCCGATTTTTACTATATAGGGGAGGTGGGCGTGGTCATGGTCCGATTTCGCCCATTTTCAATACCATCCGTTCCTGTCTTGATACCAACTTGCATTCCAAATTTCATCAAAATATTTCAATTTTTGCGCGAGTTATCGTGCGTACAGGCGGACAGACGGACAGACGGACGGACATGGCTCAATCGATTTCTCTTTTCACCCTGATCATTTTGATATACAGTGAAACCTCCCTTGGGCGGACACTCACCGTCGGGCAAATTTTGTCCGCCCAAGAGAGGTGTCCGCTTAAGGGAGTGGGTTCCTATTTTAGAAATTTTTTGGATTTTAAAGGATTTATTTATTCATATTTCACTAAAAAAAACAAGAATTCTTATGTCTTCAAAATTTCACTTAAATACAAATATGTACATATATATATGTACATATGTATGTATGTATGTATATACATAAAGTATTAACATACATATGAAATTACAATTTCAAATTTCTGTAACAATTCAAATGCAATAAGGTCTTCCGTGCAAAATCTTTTCAAATTTGAAACTGCAGTCAAAAGCCATTTCGTTCGAGGAGATTGCATTACCTACTTTCAGCGGTAGTTAGTATTGGTACTATCATCTTCAATGGTTTCGACGTTTTCGTCAGTTAGAACATCTAACTGGAAATCCGTGAATGTTGTTATATCTTCCAATAAAGTCATGCGGACATTTATTTTAGTTGGTGATTCCCCTTTTATCGTAGCGCTTTTTACCTAACGAACATTCAGCGAACTTTTTTATATTGCTATACATACTTATATTTTGTCCGCATAAGAGGGGTTCGTGTCCGCCTAACAGAGGTTTTTATGTGATTTGTTATGAAAAAAAATCAAAGTGTCCGTTGACGAGAGGTTCGTGTCCGCTTAATAGAAGTTTTTAGTTCATTTCAATAGTAAATAACTGTCCGCGTCCGGCCAAGAGAGTGTCCGCCTAAGAGAGGGCAATTTGTTCTAAAAATTTAACCTAAACCTTGGTGCATGAAAAAATGTCCGCTCAAGGGAGGTGTCCGCCTATGAGAGGTGTCCGTTAGGGGAGGTTTCTCTGTATATAAGTCTATATCTATCTCGATTATTTCGTTCTGTTACAATCCACCGTTAGGAAATCAAAACTATAATACTCTGTGTACTAGTACAGCTGAGTATAAAAATACACACGCAGCACATTTCATCAAGCAAATATTGACATTTCATTTGAAACACCGGCAACAGCAACAATAAAAAAGTTAATGTCATAGGCCGGCTTTTGCTAATTGCAATGCGCTGCTGCCACATGTCACAGATTTCAGCCATTTGACACAGCGGCTGTCAAACTGTTCTGTTTGTTTTTTTTTGCTGCGTTTCATAAATGGCGCATTTTATGCTGATTTAATTATAATCACCTTTTTTTGTTAGCAAATTTTTGTTGATAGCTGTATAACTGAAGGTAAAGAGCCTCATAAGAATTAATGGAAAATGATGTTGGGAGAGTACAGCGCCATCTGTTGGATAGTTTTATTTTAACGTAAACCTCTGTATTGAGTTATGACTCACTTAGTCTATGTGAGGCTATCAATGGCCAGTCAGTTTACCCTAACCTAACATAGCCTCGGCTAAGCTTTCATCTTTTCGCTAAATTAGAGCTTTTACTAGCAATTGTTTCAACGCCATCTATGGGGATATTTTTTTTTTTAATAGGTATTTATGTTCTTTTATCATTTGCAAGAGTTTGAAAGAGTATTACTCAACTACTCCCACTTCTAGCCCGTGTGGCATAGTTCGATGGGAAATTTTCCTACAAGGTGCATTCTTGCTTTTTTAGATTATGATATTTTAATTGCGAACTTCACATTAAAGTTCAACGAGGCATAAAATTGCGGAAATGCGGAAATATTTTACATAAACTTTAATTTGATAAATGTAAAAAACAACTGTATATTTTTATATCGAAAACTTGAACTAATTATGAGTGTAATTATAACGAGTACATTAACATAATTTTTTTTTGTTAAAGTTGAATTTTTAAGCTTAACCACTCAGTGGCAGCTGCAAGTGATCTAATGAGTCTGAGTATTTAAAAAACAAAATTAAGTTTTAGTTTCTAGTTTTAGGTTTTATGTTTTAAGTTTTAAATTTTAAGCTTTAAGTTTGAAGCTTTAAGTTTTAACTTTTGATTTTTAGAACTAATTTTTATTTTTCAATTTTTAATTTTTAGTTTTTAATATTTAATTTTTTAATTTTTAATTTTTTTTTAATTTTTAATTTTTAATTTTTAAATTTTTATTTTTAACTTCATTTTAAATTTTTAATTTTAAATATTTAAATTCAAATTTCGAAGTATGTTAGTGTCTAGCACGAAACTATTATTTTTAATTTATTTTTTATACTTTTACACTCATTTTTAGTTTTTAATTTGAAATTTTTAATTTTTAATACTTAATTTTTATATTGAAGTCAAGTTTTATATTCTAAATTTTAAGTTTTCAGTTTTAAGTTTTACATTTTTTAATTTTCAGTTTTTCATTTTTAATTTTTGATTTTTAATTTTTAATTTTTAGCTTTTAGTTTTTAATTTTAAACGTTTAGCTTTTAACTTTTAACTCTTTTAAAAAATTTAATTTTAATTTTTAATATTTAATTTTTAAGTTTTAATTTATATTTTTTTAATTTTTAAGTTTTAATTTTTAATTTTTAGTCTTTAATTTTTAATTTTTTTATTTTAAAGTTTTAAATTTTAAGCTTTAAGTTTGAAGCTTTAAGCTTTAAGTTTTAAGCTTTAAGCTTTCAGTTTAAAGTTTTCCATTGATAATTAAATTTTCTTACATTTTAAGCTTTAAGTTTGAAGCTTTAAGTTTTAACTTTTGATTTTTAGAACTAGTTTTTATTTTTCAATTTTTAATTTTTAGTTTTTAATATTTAATTTTTTAATTTTTAATATTTTTTTAATTTTTTATTTTTTTAATTTTTAAATTTTTATTTTTAACATCATTTTAAATTTTTAATTTTAAATATTTAAATTCAAATTTCGAAGTATGTTAGTGTCTAGCACGAAACTATTATTTTTAATTTATTTTTTATACTTTTACACTCATTTTTAGTTTTTAATTTGAAATTTTTAATTTTTAATACTTAATTTTTATATTGAAGTCAAGTTTTATTTTCTAAATTTTAAGTTTTCAGTTTTAAGTTTTACTTTTTTAATTTTTAGTTTTTCATTTTAAATTTTTAATTTTTAGCTTTTAGTTTTTAATTGTTAATTTTTAATTTTTATTTTTTTAATTTTTAAGTTTTAATTTTTAATTTTTAGTCTTTAATTTTTAATTTTTTAATTTTAAAGTTTTAAATTTTAAACTTTAAGCTTTAAGTTTTAAGCTTTAAGCTTTCAGTTTAAAGTTTTCATTTTCAAATTAAATTTTCTTACATTTCATATTTTCCACAAAAAGAAAAGAGCAAGATAAACAAATACATTAAAGTCCTTTATCCTGAAAACCTTTGAATCCTTGCATGCTGCGTACACACATACGGGCATATATGCGTTCCAAATTAATTAATTTATTTCATACTCCCGCTGCTTTCGCTTTGTGCGTTTCTCGCTATTAAAGCACAATTACGTACCTATTCCTCTCATTCCTCTCCATCCACCAACGCCCATTCATTCCGCATTCCTTTGCAATCAAATTTTAATCTTTTCATTTGTATCCTTTTTTGTGTGTTGTTTTTGTTCCGTCGTTTCTTTACATGTTTGCGCATTTTTAATTTCATCCCCAATGGCTTTCTGATTGCCTTCTTTCTGCGCTTTGCCTGCTCTTCCCCTTTGCTTTTCTCTTCACCTTTGCTTTTCACTGATCTTCCCATTTGGTTTTTTCATTTCATTCCTTTGCCTTCCTGTTTTTATAGCTGCGCCATTTCTTTGTTTGCTTTGTCTTTTCATTTGCATCCTTCATTATTTTTTTATTATTTACTTTTTCTTTTTTTTTCTGCTTCTTTACTGTTACTGTTTTTCTTTCTCTTTCACCACTTGGCTTGGCTTGTTGACTTGGGCTGTGGCGTTGCTCTGCTAATAATAACAAATTGCCACTATCATCATACAAATATCCATTGCTACGTTTGCTCATTCCGTTTTATTTACCTACGGTTAATCAACGTTTTCTCCTCAAAGGTGTTTTATGTATTCGTATATTTGTATTCGCAGTGAATTCCATTGCAATAAAGTTGAGCTGGGACAAGCTACCAGTTTGATATGGAAAGATTTGTTTGGTTGTTTTAAGCGAGGTTGTGGATTGTGGTGACCAAGAGTAGCTCAACCAAGGCCTAAGAGAAAATTAAGTAAGCCAGGAAATATCGTTGAGAGGAAGGGAATTGTGGTAGGCCGGAAAAACTATGTTTTTTCCAAGCACTCAAACAAAGGTGGTGCAAAGTGTAATCGAAATTCATCTGCAAACTCGCCAAATTCTTTTATAAATCCTCGAATTTCGTGGAGTGTTAAAGAAGGTGCTTCTGCCATTCTCAGTACAGCTGACCCGAATCTTAATCTAGCGAAAGCCGGACAGCTGCATATAATAATGTCGTCCTGTTATCGACCCACAAGTGCCCGAATCTATCTCCTTCTCTGCCTAAAGAAGAGGTTTGCTACCTATCGGTTAGATTTTTTCAGAAAACACTTTGTAATTTTCCAAGAGTCTGTAGAGTCCCAGCGTCTGCCGTTGGTTTTTCTCATGAAATCCCTGATGTACTGAAGTCGGTCTCCAGCTGCCAACCGAATCAAGTACCATACTTTGTTTTGGATTCGTTCGTGTAGATGATTTTCTTCTGTCTTTCCAATAAAGTTTCTGCATCTCTCCATTGATCTCTTGTGGGAAAGTCGACAGTGTATCGCCAATCAACACCTTACACCTAGATTTGTTTTGTTTTATCGCTCAACCCTGAAACACCCTCCATGTAGTATGTAAAACATTAACAGCCTAACGACTAATTGGGTTTACACTGTCAAGTCGCTGATCCAAAGCAGTTTCAAAATAGTTCATTAAAAAAGAAACCGAATGGAATCCAAATCAATTTGAACACCATCTAGAAAAAAAGTAGTATGAAGTATGCATAAATTGCACAAACTTCGTTTCATTTTATGCTAAAATGAGCGTGCTTCTGCAAGTAATGCCATTCTTTTCAAAGCCTTATTTGGAACACTGAGTGGACAATTTTCAACAAACCTACATCTCGACCGGATCATAACCCATACGGGTTAGGGGGCTTAGAATATACCCGTGCTAAGGAATGCCTATCGTAGGAGGCGACTAAAATCCACCGGCCTAGAAATTCATTGGCCACAAAAATTCGTTCGCATTCAGTCGGGATAGTGTCAGACAGGACTAGTACCTGAGCGTACCTGATTTATCCGGCAAAGCACTCTTACTTTCCCTACACTCCCCAAAACTTTCGGGGAGTGATTGGTGGCTACAACATCAACAATTGAAGATCCGCATGCTCAAATAGATTCTTAAACTTATAAAAGCAGCATTAGTTCCTAGTTCTTTTTTCTGTAGGTTGATGGAATATCATATTCTCAATATAGTGCTTTAGTAGAAGTGGCTGTCACAGTAGAGCATAGGTCTTAGGTCAGAAAAAAGCTCACTGTGTTACCAAATATGCGTTGATATTTTCAATAAAGGTTCGTCTAAGCATCTATATATCTCATGGACTCAGTTTGCATTCTCGATTAATATACTTTGGCGATATTTAGTTGTATAAGCCGAGCTTGTCTATGAGCTGATATGAATGAGGTTATACCAAGTAGCGCTATAACGAAGGCTGTTGTTTGACAGAATCTTCATTATATTCATCAAAGTCTTAATGATAAAATTTATAAATTGCGCAACTTAAACGATTCCGAAAATAGTTAGGGGGATAAGACGCTATCAGAGACCACTTGAACGGGCATTGTTATATTTTATCAATTATATTATACAATGAATATAGATGGGACATAATTGGCCTTTTCGATCCGCCATGGAACAAGCGAGGTCGGAGTAGTAGCCATACTCGCTACTTGGTCGATAAAAATTTCCCTCTGCTCGCTACCATTCTCATATAAACTTGGCAGAGAGAAATTTATAGCGAGCAGAGAAATTGTGAATCGAAAGCGGCTAATATTTCCCACAAATACTCAGCGTTGGAAATGATTAACAGAGCAACGCTCTTTAAACAAGAAATATTTCAAAAATTGTCCATCATCTTTTAAATTTAAAAAAATATTTCCAAATAATCCAAGGCAACATTTATTATTGTCATAAGTACGTTTTTCTTTTTTCTTTTGCCACCTTCATTCCTTTCAAGAAAATTCATCTACTATACTTGTATTTGCCAATAAGTAATGCGCTCAGTATTTTATGATTGTGTTTAAAAGAAAAATTTTCTTACATACATATTTCGATCGTTTGCTGTTTCATATCTAGCCTTTACTTTATTTCATTTCATTTCATTTCATCGAAGTTCCTAACAAACCGTCTCCCAAAAGCAGAAGAAAAAGGATAAATATACTTTTTGAAAATTACAGCAAAGAGGTTTAACAATTTAGATTTTATTTGATTGTTGTACTGTTGCTTGTTGTTTTTATTGCTTTATTATACTCAGCTGTACTAGTACACAGAGTATTATAGTTTTAATCACATAACGGTGGATTGTAACAGAGTGAAATAATCGAGATAGATATAGACTTATATATATCAAAATGATCAGGGTGAAAAGAGAAATCGATTGAGCCATGTCCGTGCGTCCGTCCGTCCGTCCGTCCGTCCGTCCGTCTGTCCGTCCGTCCGTCTGTCCGTCTGTCCGTCCGTCTGTAAACACTCTAACTCGCGCAAAAATTGAGATATTTTGATGAAATTTGAAATGCAGGTTGGTATCGAGACTGGGACGGTTGGTATTGAAAATGGGCGAAATCGGACCATGACCACGCCCACTTTTCCTATATAGAAAAAATCGGAAATTTGGTATCTCAGTCACTAATACAGCTGGAGCGATGAAATTTTATCCACGTGTTGAGCTCAGGCCCCTAGGAAGAAATTTGATGACATTTTGGAAAATGGGCGGTGCCACGCCCACTTATTAAGGGTCAAACCTTGCAAGTTTTATATGTCATAACTCAGAAACCGTTGAAGATATATCGATGAAATTTGGTACGCGTGATATACTTACTTAGTCAAATATTTGGACGAAAAATTTCCGAAATCGGTTGAGGGCCACGCCCACTTTTATATATGGCTCTTATAAAGTGACCTAATAAAAACATTTTAAGCGATATCTCTGTCAAATATAAAGATATATCATTGAAATTTTATAGCAGGAGTCCAACTGCGGACATAAAACGAAAAACACAAAAATTTTGGCAAATGGGCGTGGCACCGCCTCTTTTTATAAACAGGAATATACGAGATTTCTGAGCCCATAACTCGACAAATAATTTATATATAATGACTAAACTTGGTGTGTACACTTTTATTACTTGTGGTAATACATGTTGAAAATTTTAGAGAAATCGGTTGACGACCACGCCCACTTTTATATATGGGTATTATAAAGTGACCTAATAAAAACATTTTAAGCGATATCTTTGCCAAATGTAAAGATAATTCATTGAAATTTTGTGGTTTGATTTCTACAATAGACCAGAAACAACAAATAGAAAAATTTTGGAAAATGGGCGTGGCACCGCCTCTTTTTACACAAAGGGATATACGTGATTTCTTAGCCTATAACTCGACAAATAATTGAGATATTATGACGAAACTTGGTTTATACACTTTAATAACATGTGTTAATAGCCACGCAAAAATTTATTGAAATCGGTTTATGACCACGCCTACTTTTTAAGAAAGATATATCTGGAACACTCTTTGGGAATTTGTAACGTGACATCTTTATAACTAGAAGTCAAAAAGGAATGAAATTTTGCACAAAGAATAATATTCATATGCTTAGTTGGATGACTGATAAAAATGTTGAAAATGGGCGTGGCTACGCCCACTTTATGCAGCACTCGCTTTATATAAAGTACACCGTGTTTCCATCAAACGCAAACAAACTATGAAAACATACAGCTGAGTATCTAATGTTCGATTCCACTCGAACTTAGGCTTCCTTACTTGTTTTTTTTCTTATTTTTCTTTTTAGTTTTTCTTGTATTGCTTGCTTTGTTCATTTTATCGCTTCAATGGCTTCTTTCAATTTTCGTCTTATGTATAATTTTATGCATGACTTGGGTAACAAATGTACACATTTATTTTACGTATTTATGTACATATATGTATATGTTTGTATGTATGTATGTATGTTTGTATGTGAACCACGTAAAATGCTAGTACAGGACCAGGTTACGTTGTGACAATTACTAGTTACAGAAATGGTCCAAATATATGAAAAAATATGGTTACATTAACATTGCGATGTCATTGGACATGACCACCCCTATTTCGCCGCTGCATAACAAAGGACTATATAAAAAACCACCCTATTTGGGCCATAGACTAGTCTGCTTACAGTGGACCACGTTTTAAACTACATCCCAATACCCTAGACCGAGCCAAATTGCCGACCAACCACGAATTAGTTGGCGGCGAACCACAATTTACATTCGATGTGGTCCGATGCAGCATAACATGTAACCAAGTCCGTAACCACGTCCCTTCAGACCTACTTTAAAGCCCCGTCCCATTGGACTACCTGGTCCTCAAATTTTGAAGGGTGGTTAGTTGTTACTGGTGGTTATTTAGTGCCTGGAAATTTCTTTAAGAAAAAAGAAGGAACCAAAAAGCACATTTGTAATTACATATGTATGTAATATAATAATATAATACAATGGCTCTATTATAACTCTGACGAGTTTTATGGCCGAGCTTCTCTCCTAATTCGAGGTGTGCTCCTTTTTGTTTTTCCTACTAATTGGGTGGACCTACAGTTTTATGCCGGCTCCGAACGGCGAATGCATTTTTTGTGAGAAGCTTTTTCGTGGCAGAAATACACTCGGAGGGTATGCCGCCCACTACAGAGAGGTGACCGCTGCTCTTAAAAAGTCCAATAATTGGATTTTTACTAATTAGAAAAATTTTTTGGTGTTTTGCTTGGACCGTGGTTTGAACCCGAGACCTCTGGCATAGCAGGCGAGCACTCTACCCACTGCACCACAGCGGCCACAATGTATGTGTAAATGTTGATATCTAAATAGTAATCTTAAGTTATTTTCTATTACCATTTCTCTAGGCTAAACTTCAAATAAATAAACTTTAGTTTTCGTTATGACGATTCCCTCTGCCTGCCCAAGTGATGCGCTGTGAGCACAAGTACAAGTAATCGGATTTTATATACTAGTGATTCGCGAGTGGAGGGCGAACGATGATAGAATTACAGTGTATTTTGCTGGAAGTCAATAAAACTACAAGCAGAAGATAAATGAAAGCTAAAACAAAAAGAAAAAAAGACAAAAAAAAATGAAAAAGTATAAAAAAGAAAAAAAAAACAAAAAACAATAAAAAGGAAAAAAAAACAAAAAATAAAAAAATTAAAAAAAAACCAAAAACAGAAAATAGAAAACAAATACAGAAAAAAAAACAACAAAAAATACTACATGAAAAGGCACAGCAATTAAAGTGGTCCCCAAAAAGATATAATTTACATATATTGATTGACTTCTCTGAAAAAAATACCCGTAGTTAAACCAACAACTTTCGGCTGTTGAATCTCCGTCTTTGATTCAACAGCAAAAGTATTTGTTTTTACAGCAAAGTTTTTGATCCAACAATTTATTCAAAAACGGGCGTTGTTGATCCAAAAACTTGCTTGCTTTTAAAAAATTTTTTGTGAGAATATATTTTTTTGTGAGAAAACCAACAAAAAAAATAATGATGGAGAGAAGATGAAGAGAAAAATCCAAACAAAAGTTTATTTTTAGCAACAATTTTCTCGCCGTTGTTGATTTAAAGGCAAAAGTATTTGACCCAACAGTTTCCGTTGTAAACAAAACTAATGAGAACAAATTTTTTTAAATTTTGTTTTTACAATGAATAAAATAATTCATGGATTCCTTTTTAGGAAATGGAAGTATAAATAGGTTACTAAAATTCAATATAATGTTGAATGTTCCACTATGTGATGATTGGATAGAATTACAGGTTGATGTCATGGTTCGAATCTGGAGGAGAATATAAAATAAAGAAGAAAAATCAGAATAAGAAATAAAGATAGCAACCAGTGAATGATAAGAAGGAGAGAAGAATCGGAGAACAAGCATGCAAACAAAAATTTATTTTTAGGTGAAAATTTTTTCCAACAATCTCCGTTATTGACTTAAATCAACAACGCTCCCACCTTTGAAACAACAACGGAGCGTTGTTGGGCACATTTCAACTGCGGAAAGTAGTTGATTTAACAGCGAAAGTCTTTAGATTTACAACGTTTTTTTTTCAGAGTTGCCGCTTTTGTCGGCCGCTAGCGTACCCACAGTCAACCAATTTCATTTAATTACTTTTCTTTTAATTAAAGAAGTAAATTTTGCAAAATGCCTTTATATCGACGGCTGAGAATAAGATCGCCCTATTTCAAAATTTGTTTCAATAACGTCCTATTTCAGATTTTGCTTCAAAAACGCCCTATTTCAGAGAAAATTCCATATATATTTCTCTGAAATAGGACGTTTTTGAATAATTGTCTGAAATAGGACGTTATTGAAACAAATTTTGTAATAGGGCGTTTTTGAAACAATTTTTGAAATAGGGCGATCTTATTCTCAACCGTCGATATCTACAAACAAGGAATAGACCCGAAATGAGAAAGAAAGAAGTAAGTGCGCATCTGTCTTCAGTCGTACCGAAGATTTCATGCCTTTAATGAATTAAAAGTTGCCTGCATGGTCTGATTTGATTTAATTTATAATTTAATTTCTGTGGGTGTTAGATAAAATAATGTCTTAGCTATTTAAATAGAGAAGTTATACCTACCCTAAAATACCTATGTTTTAGTGGTCCGATTTTGACAAGGTTCAGTGTGCTTGTTTTGGGTACATATGGGTACAAATACTTCGAAGTTGCATGCCGTTAGCTGTTTAAATGGAGAAGCTATACCCCAAAATGTCCATAGCTGGACAATCGCTTGTATGGCAGCTATGTATATGTTATAGTTGTCCGATTTGGCCGATTCCTACAAATGATCGATTGCACATAAAAAAACGGCCATATACCGAATTTCAGTCGGATATCTCAAAAATTGAGGCACTAGTTTGCGTTTACACGGACGGACAGATGAATAGACAAACAGACGGACATGGCTTAATCGACTCAGCTCGTCATTCTGATCATATTGGTATATATTTTGGTGGCTCTCAGCGGCGGACGCTTCATACAAGCTCCGAAGCTCGGTTTGCGTAAGTATTTTCGTTCATTTAATTTTACTAATTTGTTCGTTTTAAATTCGGTTATTTTACGCTTGAAATGTGACAGAACCCATTGCAAATATGCATATCGAATTTAATCAAAGTCCGTGACGGAAAGCAATCAGACTTTTAGATAATACAGCAAAGAAAGTTACATAAATGGCTAATGGTTAATGGCAATACTTCACACATAGGCTTGCTGAGACAATTTATGCTAGGTCCGCCACTGGTGGCTCTAACTCTTCCCCTTTTGGTACATGCGACAAATCTCTTTTGTCACTAACTTATATTACCATTTCATTTTATTCTATTTAAGGGAGCTAGCAGAATTAAGGAAAATTATAAAATTTGTCAAGTGTACATGTTGATTTGAAAGGGGAGTCTTTCTGATCCACGTGGCATAACAATGCGGCCTTCGTGGCCTAAGTGTTCTAGGGAACTAGCAGCCACTGTAAACTAAACTTACCTGTTTCTCCTTTTCGATAACTAATTTACCACTTGAGAAATTCATCATTCTACGTATGGATCTTACGCAATGCACATGCATTAAAGTTGCCAAATAAGATAATTGGCATTTCTCTTTATTGGTATTCTATACTTTTAACCTCTCTCTCTCTCTCTTTCTCTCTCTTTTTTTTTTTTGTCGTAAAGAGATCAATGGATGTATAAAATGATAATTTATTTATTGTTTCTATTTCTTTCTTTCCATTCTTATTTGTCGACTCTTTCTCTCTTTCATCTCTCTGCCGAATATTCGCTGCTTTTTTTGTTACGAAATTATCATGCCAACATTTTGGCGCCTTGACTTTCCCAAACAGTCCTCTCAGCTAAGCTTTCCTACTAAAATTTTTATAACTGCTTTCTGTGATCTACGCTTTTTTTCTGTCTTTCTCAACCTAATCAGTTGCCTTAAGCACATTTTTCCTTCCACTATAGTATTCTTCCAAATCCCAGCCTTGCACACTATTAAAATTTATGCAACTTGCTTTCCGGCATAAATTTGTACGCTTATAAGTGTCCAAGCGACTAAATATTCTCGCACTTTATTGCACACACACAGATAAACAAAACTGGATGCTTTTCATTTTATTCTGCTTTGCTTACCTACATTCCTTTTTTTCTGCTATGAAATTCTATTTTCATACTTTTCTAGCATTTTTTCGCTTTTTTCTCTACACATACTTATCATTCTGCTCTCCTTCTTGCGGGTGGCATACACCAAAAGCGACAGGCATCAGCGTTACCACTTTGGTTATTTTTAACCAAAATTGGTAATTTTTTTTCTCTAAATCCGATTTTGGTAATTTGGTAAAAATTTTTCCGGTTTGGTAATTTTTCCTTGGGCTAATACATCATTATATGAGAGGTACCAATCCACCGTGTCCGATATCGAAAATGTTTACACATTTAGTATATAATTATATCCTATATTTCAATGATCTAACACAAATAGTTCAAGACATATACAATGCGAAAATCTGAGTTTTCAAAGAAAGAATCACCCCCTCTTCACTGGCATCTCCATCATCACATCGGCATGAAAAAATGTTCTGCTCATCTATGGAAGGGTTCCTTTCATATGACATACATATGTATATGTATTTTATTCCGACACGACGACATTAAGACCTTCATTTTGGTACGACAAAAAAATATGTTTGTGTATTAATATATAGATGATAAACTAAACTACTTGGAACATATATGTATAAGGGATAACCAAATAGAGCAGGCTGACATCCTACAGATAAAAAAAAATATATGTATAATTTTATTAATTAAGTAGGTACTTCAATTTTGGGCTTTTTTACAACCATATAAGAAAACTTTTGGTGTTAAACATTTAATTTTTTCTTGGGAGATGTTAAGCCTAAAGATATCGGAGATCACCACATCTCTTCCTCAGACTACTTTTTTTCTGGGCGCCCGCCGCGATTCGAACCTCCTGGTAACCTGGTAAGCTAATGGCATAACCAATAGGCTACCGCCACCTTGAATTTTGTTTGAATTAATTTTTTCTTTGGGTTTTCTTTTTAAAACCTACCATCCAGCATCAGTGAATTTGTCGACGTTTGTCACCAGTATGTTGGTGAGGTTGTGTGCTTTTGTAGCCGTAGCTTTCTAGAAGAAAACGTGTAACTTTTGAAGTGAGTTAGTTAGTGGCCGCTGTGATGTAGTGGGTAGAGTTCTCGCCTGCTATATCAGAGGTCTAACCCCAGTCCGGAAAAACATGAAAAAAAAGTTTTCTAATTAATTAAAACCCAATTATTGGGTTTTAAAAAATAGCGGTCACCTCTCGGCAGTGGGCGGAATACCCTCCGAGTGTATTTCTGCTATGAAAAAGCTTCTCACAAAAAATGCATTCGCCGTTCGGAGCCGGCATAAAATTGTAGGTCCACCCAATTTGTGGGAAAAACAAAAGTTAAGGAGCAAACCTCAAATTGGGAGAGAAGCTCGGCTATAAAACTCGCCAGAGTTATAAACGCGCCAGTGTATTATTATTATAAGTTAGTTAAAGGATTTGATATATAATATGCGATATTTGTGTACTAAAATGAGAACTTATAGTCAGATATGTGATTTTCACTATTTATAAAGAAAATGGTAATTTTTTGGTAATTTTTTTTTTAATTTTTGGTAAATTATTTATTTTGGCTGTGGCAACGCTGGCAGGCATGTCCGCCCATCTCTTTTCAATTTCAGTTGTTTATTGCATTTTCGCTGACATAAACGAAAGCGAGGAGAAAAGAAAATAAAACCAACTCATGTAGCCAAGCATGTGAAGCTTTCGAAAATGTTGCTTTTTTATTTGCATATTTTCTGTCACTTGGCAGTGTAAGCAAGCAAAGCAGCAAAACGAAACAGGAGAGCAACACTACCACCGGCAAATAGTCTTTGGCCAATATATAGGCACTCGCAAGTCCTTGCAAAGGGAGTGGAAGTGAGTGTGTGGCAGGCAGCGTATATAGCATTCCGCAGCCGAAAGGCTTTTGGCACATTTTAGTTTTAATTTTGTTGCCTTTCTGCTATGTTAAGCTCTTGCTTTTTCTTTATGCTCTATTGCTGCTTGCAACTTATGCTTTACTTCCGCCTATACTTTAGTTGCTGCTCATTCTCTGCCTCCGCCAACTATTGTTTATTATTATTTGCGTAATGCAATACAAGGACATGTGTCAAATAGTAAGGCCAATGCTTGGGCACATATTTACCGGCTTTTGTATTGTATGGAAATAAAAATTCCACAATACTATCTGGCAGGAATGACAGCGATGGGATTAGAGGATTGAAGAATATTAAAGCACAGATATCATATATTAAACAAATTTTACCATTTTTTATGAGACTTTTTCACCACACTTCTGCCATGAAACTTTAAAAAGTTTCTAGCTAATATTTACGTATGTAAATCATCCATGTGAAAAGTATTAATGACATAGGGTAAGAATTTCTGAAACGGGCCACCCAAAACATAAAATATTTCCGTTTTGGTCGGCAGTCGCGTTTTTGGGAAGCTCTTTGTGACACCAATAAACACCTGATGTTGTTTTTGGCGACAAAATTTTGTTTTGTTATATATACGCAATTAAATTTTTTTGACCTTTTTTTTTAAAACCCGATTGCAGACGATCTACCTAACCGATTTTGACAGTCAAACCAGCATTTTCTTTGTTTTTAAAAGTTTTTTATTATCATATGTTTAAAAAAAATAAAAAAATTTTTTAAGTTAAATTCTTATGAAATTTCTTGAAAGATGGTCGCAAAAATTGTGTTCTCCGCCTCCTTTCCATAAAAAAAAAAAAAATTAGCCGCATGTGCAAAATTTTACTACCTATAATATTCAGAAGTCAAAAAAATGGATCGCAATAGGGAAAAAATTAGTAATTTTTTATATGAAACTGAAATATGAAAATCTGTTCATTTAAACGCTTACAACTCTTGAACCGTGGTACGGAATCGCACGACATTAAGTACGCTTATTTACTATATTTATTATTATTATTATTATTATTATTATAATACCGTGAAGCCGTAAGACATAATCTAGCCATCATCGGAAAAGTGGGAGTGCTACCTCCCATACTAACTAATGCTTTCAATTCATGTAAATCTTTCAATATTTTTCGTAACACAGTGGCGATAGATAAATAAGTAAAGTAGATGTTGAATACATAAAAAAAAAAGGAAAGCGTGAGTAACGAGTACTCATGAACATTGATGTGTAAACAGTTTCGAAATCGGATTTTTATTCCCTTTCCCTTGTTCCTTTAATTAAAATGCGACTTTGTTTGTTTTGTTGTTTGGTTTTTGATTTTTGATTTTTGATTTTTGATTTCTGATTTTGATTTGTTTTGCTCAGAAACATGCAAAATCATTCGGGTCCACGTTTGACCCATATCTCGGGACTCCGTGTTGAAGTCCCGCTCAAAACCTTTCATTTGATACCAATATTGCTCAGAAATTTCAAGGATCATCCGGAGACCCGGCCTAGGAATCATAAAGAATAGAGCTCTATTTGAAAGCCCCACTCAACACATTTCATTTGATACCAATATTGCTCAGAAACATTCAAGGATCATTCGGGTCCTCGTTTTGACCCATATCTGGAAACTCGGCCTAGGGGTCACAATTAAAAGAGCTTCATATCGAAGTCCTTCTCAAAACCTTTAATTTGATACCAATATTGCTCAGAAACATGCAAGATCATCCGGGTCGTCGTTTTGACCCATATCTCGGGACCCGACCTAGGGACCATAAAGAATTGAGCTCCCTGTAGAAGGTCTGCTCAAAACCTTTCATTAGATATCAATATTTCTCAGAAACATGCAAGATCATCCGGGTCCTCGTTTTGACCCATATCTCCGGACCCGACCTAGGAGCCATAAAGAATAGATCTCCATGTAGAAGGCCTGCTCAAAACCTTTCATTAGATACCAATGTTGCTTAGAAACATGCAAGAATATCCGGGTCCTCGTTTTGACCCATATCTCGGGACCCGACCTAGGAACCATAAAGAATAGAGCTCCCTGTAGAAGGCCTGCTCAAAACCTTTCATTTGATATCTACCAATGTTGCTCAGAAACATGCAAGATCATCCGGGTCCTCGTTTTAACCCATATCTCCGGACCCGACCTAGTAACCATAAAGAATAGATCTCCCTGTAGAAGGCTTGCTCAAAACCTTTCATTTGATACCAATTTTGCTCAGACACATTCAAGGATCATCCGGGTCCTCGTTTTGACCCATATCTGGAGACCCGTTCTAGGGCTCACAATGAAAAGAGCTTCATATCGAAGTCCTGCTCAAAACCTTTCATTTGATACCAATTTTGCTCAGAAACATTCAAGGATCATCCGAGTCCTCGTTTTGACCCATATCTCGGGACCCGACGTAGGACTCATAAAGAGTAGAGCTCCCTGTAGAAGCCTTGCTCAAAACCTTTCATTTGATACCAATATTGCTCAGAAACATGGAAGATCATCCGGGTCCTCGTTTTGACCCATATCTCCGGACCCGACCTAGGAACCATAAAGAATAGAGCTCCCTGTAGAAGGCCTTCTCAAAACCTTTCATTTGAGACCAATATTGCTCAGAAACATGCAAGGATCATTCGGGTCCTCGTTTTGACCTATGTATATCTCGGGACCCGACCTAGGAATCATACAGAGTAGAGCTCTCTGTAGAAGCCTTCCTCAAAACCTTTCATTTGATACCAATTTTGCTCAGAAACATTCAAGGATCATCCGGGTCCTCGTTTTGACCCATATCTGGAGACCCGGTCTTGGGGTCACAATGAAAAGAGCTTCATATCGAAGTCCTGCTCAAAACCTTTCATTTGATACCAATATTGCTCAGAAAATTAGATAGGTAGATGTAGGTATGCATATCCATGCATTTGCATACATGTTCAAACAGGTTGGTCCTCTTTATTTTGCCTATTTGTCGCATTGTTTCTTTGCTTCGTTGCTGTTGTTGCTGATATTTGCATTTGCACGACTATGCATGCAAGCATTTGTAAGTACATGCCTAGCACCTACCTACCACTGACAATGCCAAGGTCATTTACGGTTTACGCATTTACGCATTTACATGTTTACGCATTTACATGTTTACACATTTACATGTTTACGCGTAAACTTTACCTGTTTTTCGAAATCACTCGTAGCTACAGCAAAGATGTTTACACATCAAAAACACTGGAACTTGTTTATTTTATTGCGAATAAAAATAAATGTTATAGGGTTATCTGTGGTTAGTGTAAAGTTTTAAAATCAAAGACAAAAATATGTATGTACATTCACACATATCTATGACACTAGCAGAGCTCTCAATAAAAAATATACGTTTACATAGCGATATACATAGTTTACACAATCATAGATATTCATGCACAAAGAAGCACAAACATATTTTTTCGCGCATTGCTTTGTGTAACAGCAAAAAAAATTTTACAGGAAAACCAATAAAAACTAATAAAAACAACACATTAAAAAAAGTTATGTATTAAAGAGATCTGCATATTAAAAACTAACGTATTTATTTCATATGGTAATAACAATAATATATTCACAAATTGGTTATTTCCGGCAAATGAATAGATAAATCAAAACACAAAAAAGTTGTGTATCAGAAAAAAAGAGGAAGAATTTTTTTTTATTAAAAATTTAAATTGGTCGGGTTGATTGTTGAAAAATGTATGCACATAGTAGATGATGGTGTGAATGTATGAAAATAACTTTCAGAAATTTAGAAGGTACTTTCATTGTATCGTCTGGCAGTACCTCTTGAAGCGTTAAATAGATAGATAAGTTCTTCGTGCAAAGAGTTTGTTTGAGGAGACTCTGAGTAAAATTTTATGGCGAATAATTTTCGAGAACATTGTGTTCTCCAGCGACCTTCAATTTACAAAATTGTTCGCACTCTCTAAAAAAATTTTCAAAACGACCTATTCGCGGGGTTTTAGAGTGTTAAATCATGAGGAAACCCTTAGTGAAATTGTATGGCGAATAAATGTGGAGAACATTTTAACCCTCCAAGCCCTTTCATATACTATTTTTTGAACTTTCTAAAATAGGGATACAAATTATCACTTCATTAGTGTTTTAGAGGGTTAAAGTGTGAGGGGACCCTTAGTGAAATTTTATGGCAAATAATTTTGTAGAACACTTTAACGCTCTAGCGACCTTCCTAATACTATTTTGTCGAGCTATCTAAAATGGGGATCAAAATTATCACTTCATGAGGTGTTATAGGGTTAAGGTGTGAGTGGACCCTTAGTGAAATTTTATGGTGAATAATTTTCTAGAACATTTTAACCCTCTAAAGATGTTCCAAATACTATTTTTTTGTACTTTCTAAAATAGAGATCAAAATTACAACTTCATGAGAGTTTTAAAGGGTTAAAGTGTGAGAAGACCCTTACTGAAATTTTATGGCAAATAATTTTGTAGAACACTTTAACGCTCTAGCGACCTTCCAAATACTATTTTGTCGGGCTATCTAAAATAGGAATCAAAATTGTCACTTCATGAGGGTTTTAGAAGGTTAAGGTGTGAGAACACTCCTAATGAAATTTTATAGCGAAGAAATTTCTAGAACATTGTAATGCTCCAGCGACCTTCAAATTATAAAATTGTTCACACTCTCTAAAAAAAATTTCAAAACTAACTATTCGCGGGCTGTTAGTGGGTTAAAGTATTCTACGAAATTAAAGCTCATGCAATTTTACTACATGTCTTATAACAAAATTTTTCTGTACGATATGTATCTTAAACCTTTTTTACATTTATTTCAAAATCACTCAGACGAAATTTACACAGAACGGTTTGGTGGTTTTACTATAGATAGGCTATATGGTTATAGATAGTGGTCCTTCATTCTGTGTGTGAATTATTACGCCCCCAAAAGTGCTGTTGCACAGTGTAATTCCTGCATATATTTTTCCATACGCCTACTACCATTAAGTTGTTCTTTTCACTTATGTAAGTGCAAACATGTGTACAATCAAGCCTCATGTTTAAGTGCACTTAAAATTAGTACATGCTCGTATAGTGACATCTGTCAAAGTGGCTACACCGGCAAACAATTCAGTTCAATTCAGTTCAATTCAATTCAATTTAATTCAATTCAATTTAATCAATTTCAAAACACACGCTTAAATGCACGACACGTTTCTCTATTGTGTTTTCAGCATTTAAAAGTAAACAATTTAATGCAATTTGCGACGCCTTCAAATCGTTGTAAAACAACAGCAAATTAACAGCAAATTTTAACGGCAAGGTATCAAATTTATAGGATAAGATGGAATGTGAGAAAAAAGAAAATGAAAAAAAGCAGCAAAGCAGTCTGCAACTGCAATCCGAATCCCTTGCACTAACTTCCATCAACTAGTGCCATTTTGAACGCACGCGATGCTAAAATACAGTGTCCTGTGTGAAGACCCCGATCATAAGTCTACATTAATCCCTTTTCAGTGATAGCAAACATGTATTTATGTATGTAGTTATCTACGGATTATACAATTTACCTATAAGTGGCCAATAAATATTAGTTCTGCCCTTAAATCTTCTTTGCAGTCCGCCACACACTTGGATGTGGTGCTATGCATATATAAAAATGAATATGTCCCCTTCGTAATGGATTACAGACTATCATCTCTGCTGGCCACCTTACAACTATTTATTCTGCGCGAAAGACACTACAGTGATTCCACAGGTGACAGGCGCAAGATAATGCTAAATGCAGCAGTGAAGTAATAGGTATAATCCTTTTCACCAAAAGTGATCACGAGCACGTTCTGTTTTTTCACAATCTGTGACAAAAATAGTTCAAATTTGTTGCACTATGTAATTATGTATGTCATCACAAATATTGATTTATATTTATGCTATAGAAACTTTTTTGCTGCCACATAGTTTTTTGTTATCAAGTTTTTTCTTCAACCTTTTTGCTAGTAAACCAGAGCAAATAAATATAAAATATGTATGCAATAGTTTATACATTTTTTAAATATTATTTGTAGCTACATATGTACATATGTATGCTATATATGATAATGTCGAATTATATTTTCATTCAACAAATTTAATAAAAACAAGTAAGGAAGCCTAAGTTCGAGTGGAATCGAACATTAGATACTCAGCTGTATGCTTCCATTGTTTGTTTGCCTTTGTTCGATATAGGGTGTATTTTATATGAAACGAGTGCCGCACAAAGTGGGCGTAGCCACGCCCATTTTCAAAATTTGTATCAATCATCCAACTAAGCATATAAATATTATTGTTAGTGCAAAATTGCATCCCTCTATGACTTTTAGTTACAAAGATGTCACGTTACAAATTCCCAAAGGGTATTCCAGAAATATCTTTGTTAAAAAGTAGGCGTGGTCATAAACCGATTTGAATAAATTTTTACGTGTCTATTAACATAAGTTATAAAAGTGTATAAACCAAGTTTCGTCATAATATCTCAATTATTTGTCGAGTTATGGGCTCCGAAATCTCGTAGATTCCTTTGCCTAAAAAGTGGCGGTGCCACGCCCATTTTCCAAAATTTTTCTATTTTTTGTTTCCGGTCAATTGTGGAACTCGTGCCGCAAAATTTCAATGAATTATCTTTATATTTGACAAAGATAAAGCTTAAAATGTTTTTATTAGGCCCCTTTATAGTTCTCATATATAAAAGTGGGCGTGGCCGTCAACCGATTTCGCTAACATTTTCAACATGTATTACCACAAGTAATAAAAGTGCACACACCAAGTTTCGTCATTATATATCAATTATTTGTCGAGTTACGGGCTCTCGTATATTCCTGCTTCTAAAAAGAGGCGGTGCCACGCCCGTTTTCCAAAATTTTTGTGTTTTTCGTTTTATGTCCGCAGTTGGACTCCTGCCATAAAATTTCAATGATATATCTTTATATTTGACAGAGATATAGCTTAAACTGTTTTTATTAGGTCATTTTGTAATATACATATATAAGAGTGGGCGTGGTCGTCAACCGATTTTAACTATTTTCCGTCCAAACGTTTGCCTAAGTAAGTAAATCACGCGTACCAAATTTCATCGATATATCGTCAATGGTTTCTGAGTTATGACGTATAAAACTTTCAATGTTTGACCCTTAATAAGTGGGCGTGGCACCGCCCATTTTGCAAAATTTCATCAAATTTCTTCCGAGGGGCCTGAGCTCAACACGTGGGTAAAATTTCATCGCTCCAGCTATATTAGTGACTGAGATACCAAATTTCCGATTTTTTTTATATAGGAAAAGTGGGCGTGGTCATGGTCCGATTTCGCCCATTTTCAATACCAACCGTCCCAGTCTCGATACCAACTTGCATTTCAAATTTCATCAAAATATCTCAATTTTTGCGCGAGTTGGAGTGTTTACAGACGGACGGACGGACGGACGGACGGACGGACATGGCTCAATCGATTTCTCTTTTCACTCTGATCATTTTGATATATATAAGTCTATATCTATCTCGATTATTTCATTCTGTTACAATCCACCGTTATGTGATTAAAACTATAAAACTCTGTGTACTAGTACAGCTGAGTATAAAAATATTAGTAGTGTGAATGATTTTGAATAAATTAAGCCACGAATCAGCTGTGACAGCATGTTATGCATTTTGCTACATTAATTTAACAAAATGCCAATGAGAGTTTTTTTTTTTGTGTTAATGCGCCAAATATGAATTGCTAAAGAGGCAAATGTCAAGTCAAATAACAGTGAATCATTCTAAAAAAACGCAACATTTTATCAAACAGCGACAAAATGTATACACAAATGAATAACTATGAATGCAAAAATATAGAATAAAGCCTATAAATTGCATGCCAACTAGAAAAAAATAAAACTTTTTTTATACTAAATTAAAACAAAAAAGCAAATTTCCGAAAATTTTAAATCACATGCCAACAAAAAAAAAAGCGTACAAAAAAAAAAAGCGCGTACCACGAGTCAAAAAAATATACTTCGTTATGTACGCCCAGCTAAATGTTGCCAAAATAATGTTAAAAGCAAAACAAATAAATTAAACGCAAGCAAAAATAAATAAAAAACAAGTAAGGAAGCCTAAGTTCGAGTGGAATCGAACATTAGATACTCAGCTGTATGCTTTCATTGTTTGTTTGCGTTTGTTCGATATAGGGTGTATTTTATATAAAGCGAGTGCCGCATAAAGTGGGCGTAGCCACGCCCATTTTCAACATTTTTATCAGTCATCCAACTAAGAATATGAATATTATTCTTTGTGCAAAATTTCATTCCTTTATGACTTCTAGTTACAAAGAAGTCTTGTTACAAATTCCCAAAGGGTGTTCCAGAAATATCTTTGTTAAAAAGTAGGCGTGGTCATAAACCGATTTCAATAAATTTTTGCGTGTCTATTAACACAAGTTATAAAAGTGGATAAACCAAGTTTCGTCACAATATCTCAATTATTTGTCGAGTTGTGGGCTCTGAAATATCGTTGATTCCTTTGTCTGAAAAGAGGCGGTGCCAGGCCCATTTTCCGAAATTTTTCTATTTTTTGTTTCCGATCTATTGTAGAACTCATGCCACAAAATTTCAATGAATTATCTTTATATTTGACAAAGATATCGCTTAAAATGTTTTTATTAGGCCACTTTATGATACCCATATATAAAAGTGGGCGTGGTCGTCAACCGATTTCGCTAAAATTTCGAACATGTATTACTACAAGTAGTGAAAGTGTATAGACCAAGTTTCGTCATAATATATCGATTATTTGTCGAGTTATGGGCTCAGAAATCTCGTATATTCCTGCTTCTAAAAGGAGGCGGTGCCACGCCCATTTTCCAAAATTTTTGTATTTTTTGTTTTATGTCCATAGTTGGACACCTTCCATAAAATTTCAATGATATATCTTTATATTTGACAGAGATATCGCTTAAAATGCTTTTATTAGGCCACTTTATAATACCCATATATAAAAGTGGGCGTGGTCGTCAACCGATTTTGGCAATTTTTCGTCCAAACATTTGCCTAAGTAAGTATATCACGCCTACCAAATTTCATCGATATATCTTCAACGGTTTCTGAGTTACGACTCATAAAACTTTCAATGTTTGCCCCTTAATAAGTGGGCGTGGCACCGCCCATTTTCCAAAATTTCACCATATTTCTTCATAAGGGCCTGAGCTCAATACGTGTGTGAAATTTTATCACTCTAGCTCTATTAGTGACCGAGATACAAAATTTCCGATTTTTACTATATAGGGGAGGTGGGCGTGGTCATGGTCCGATTTCGCCCATTTTCAATACCATCCGTTCCTGTCTTGATACCAACTTACATTTCAAATTTCATCAAAATATCTCAATTTTTGCGCGAGTTATCGTGCTCACAGACGGACAGACGGACAGACGGACGGACATGGCTCAATCGATTTCTCTTTTCACCCTGATCATTTTGATATATATAAGTCTATATCTATCTCGATTATTTCATTCTGTTACAATCCACCGTTAGGAAATCAAAACTATAATACTCTGTGTACTAGTACAGCTGAGTATAATAAATACAAATAATATATAAACACAAAATATGCATAAAACAAACAAAACACTGCGGCGCTAAATTATGTTTGCCAAAACATTTTTTTTACGAAATAATGCAACATTTTAGTTGCCAAAAGAAAGCAAAAACCAAAAAAAAAAAAAAATACATGCATAAAGCTGAAAATGAAATGAATGTATTGTGGAAAAACAAACAACAGAGAAGGAACTAAAAATGTATCTTATATAAAAAACTGTATACATATGTATGTAATTTCGAATCGTGCACACTTGGCTTGCTTTCAATTTAATTTATTTAACGCCATAAGCATTAGCTTTATTTCTTAGTTACTTGTGCTTTACAAAAAATTTTTACCCTTAAATCTAAATCCTTTTGTGTATGGTTTGATTAGCGTTATACCTACATAAATAAATAAATGAAGTATTCGGTACCAAAAAAAAAACATAAAACCGTATAAATTCGCATTTATTTGTACCTACATACATTAGAAAATTCCCATTGCTTATCCGAAAAAAAGAAAAAAGCTCCCACAAAGTTATGGTCGAATATGTAGGAAATACAAACTAACAAAACAAAGACAACAAAACACTAAAAAAAAAATAAAAACAGAAAGCAAAAATATATTGAATTACAAGTAATAACTGTAATCACGTTCAAAAAGTAAGAAAAAATTACAAAAAAAAACAATTTTTCTCGCTACTTTTTCGCTTTTCGTTTATGCGCCAGCGGCATTAACACACACACGCACAAACAAATAACGACATGTGTTGCAATTAAATTACAATAAATAAAATAAAAGTGTACAAATGAAAATGAAAATACATATAGAGTAAATTGGATAATGCTGGATTACATTTCGATAGTGGTTTTTGGTACGTATGTGATTTTATTTATCGTTTTTGCTTTTCAGCTTTAACTGCATTGTTTTGTAACGTTTGCGCATATACAAAGTGTTAAATTGCAACACTGTTATGTGTAAAAAAAATATTACAGTTGTATAAACAATGTTAATATGATGTAAAAATTAATTCCTTTTAGGGGGGAAAATGTATTAAAATTAATTTCTTTAAAAAAAAAAAAACAAAAAAAAATTAATAAAAAATTAGTTCCTTAAAAAAAATGAATAAAAAATGAATAAGAAATTAATTTCTTAAAACAAAAAAAATAATAAAAAATTAGTTTGTTAAAAAAAAACAAATTAAATGAATCAAAAATTAATTTCTTAAAAAACAAACAAATTAATAAAAAATTTATTTCCTTAAAAAAAAAATGAATAAAATTAATTTCTTGAAACAAAAAAATGATTAAAAAATTAATTTCTTAAAAAAAAAAAAAAAAAAACAAAAAAAAATATGTATAAAAAATGTATTTCTTTAACATCTTTCTACAATTAACCCCCAAACTGTTATGCTTCATTTGGAAAATTTCTTTGCTTTTATTGTCATTTTAATATTTTCTGAGTGATTTTTAAATAAATGAAAAAATGTTTAAAATACACATCGTATAGAAATATGCTGTAAGCCAGTGATGGGCGAAAATTTGGCTCTTGCAGCAGCCTCGGAGCCAGCAAGAGGATGGAGAGGGCTGATTTGTTTTTCGGTGATAAGGGGAATGTAAAACAATTAAAATCAGCGTATATTCCCTCGCTCGTCATGTTCATCGCAAGAAGCCTGCGGAAACACTAAAAATCAAAAACCAAAACCACGAACTCTCAGCCACGATCAACAATTCTTAAACTGTGTTGCCGTAGTACGGAAACAAAATAATACAATTTTTGACAAGAATTACGAAAAAAGTAATTAATACTGAATTTTTCGACTTTTAGGTAGCAACGACTTTATAATATACATTTAGTTTGTGCGTATTTCATTTCTACATGCAAATCGATTTATTTACAAACTACATACATATTTTTAGTATTGATAGTAGCAAAGCATAAGTATTAGTTTTTAAGAGTAGTAGTTGTAGTAGTATTTGTTGTAGAAAAGAGTACTAAAACATATTTATTATACAATCCTTAAACATGACACCCTCGCTGTTGACAACGGCGCTCTTCCCTCAGAGTTGCCGCTCCTACAATACATATATTATTTTAGTGGAAATAATATTTGGTTTATGAAACTCACTCACATTCGATTCATAGAAGATAGGTAATTTATTTTTATATTATTTTAGCAATGTCAAAATTCAAGAACTTACATTTATAAATTCTCTTATATTAAATAAAATCTGTTATACAAAAAAGAATGTGTGTCTGTCCTTTGTAGACTCCCAAACTAATCAACCGATCTTTATGAAATTTTTGCAGTAGATCCATGTGGTATTAACGCACATGATAGGGTATATAGAATTTCAATAAGTGGGAACTTCTCGGGATACGGGCCTAAATGTGGACCCAGAGTGACCCAGATAGACTTTGAGCAATATTGGTACCAAATGAAAGGTGCTAAGCTGGCCTTCCATTTAATTAATTTTTTTTCAATAATTTTTAGGTGATACGAGGAAAAACCCATGAAAGTACCAATTTGTGATACCAAAATGTTTGACGCTGCAGCAACACTGCTGCACACTGCCTCTCAGGCATGAACCAGTGATTGAAAATGACTCGTGCCTATGCAGTTTTCGGTTATTTGGGAAGTAGCAAGGCACTTATGTATAATCAATTGATTTTCGCACAATTCTGCAAAACTCAATTCAGGTTATAAATATTTTTTGATTACAATGCCATTTTTGTTTGCTTCATAGTAAACAGACGGTTGTTTTTTTATTATGCAGACATATAAACTTTATTATAATGTAATCTTCATAAAAGTAGGACGCACAAATATGCGTAAGAAAGGTTTTGTATGAGATCCTTATTATACAATATGTGCTGTAAACTTATTTTATCAAGGTAATGGTACCAACTGACGGTTTTCAAATTGATTGCACAATGAAATTCAAAAATTCACCACTTTTTGTACAAATTTGACACAATTGGAAACTTTCATTTTCCATCACTGACACGAATACAGGCGGCGACATATTCTCTCGTTCTCAATCTTGCTTATGTGTTAGTGAGTTCTTCCTCAGTTCTTCTCCCCTTATGCTGCACTTGGTTGCGTCCCTCACCTTCACCCAAATGTGCAACGTCGGCTCCTAAGTGCAAAATGCTACCAGGAGCTACTTTGCCCAACGCTGCTGTAAGCAAACTGACAGTAAAATTGCACGAGCTTAAATTTCGTAGAATATTTTAACCCACTAAAACCTACGCAAGGTGGTCATTTTGACCCTTCTTTTAGACAGTTCGAAAAAAAATAGTATTTTCAATGTCACTAGATGTTCTAGAAGATTATGCAACATAAAATTTCACCAAGGGCCTTCTTAGACAAAATCTTTGTAGAAAGAACTTAAAAGATCACATAAAGGAAAAAAACATATATTTGTACTTGAAAATCGAGAGAATGGAAAGAGAATGAAGAGAACTGGGTAAGGGGACGTAAAATGCAAAACAGAATATTTTTAGGTCGCAAATGCAGAAATATTTAGTTTTACTAGTTATAAAACAAGGTAAAGAGAGTCATGTATTCATCATTCTGATAAGAGTCTGCTAAGAGCCTTTTCGGAATCCAATAAGCGTCATATAAGAGCAGAGTTAAATGGAAAATATGAGTTAAAAAATTAATCATACAGGCCTCTTATTCAGGCTTCTACGGTATATGCATGAAATGAAGCTCATATCGGGCAGTCAACTTGAGAATAGAAATACATGCATTTCGGACTCTAAAATTGGCTCATAATGAGTGTAAATGCTCGGGTTTAGGACTCATTTCGCACTTTTTTTATGAGGAGTCCGAATGTATGCTGGGCTATTTTACTATATTGTTGTTTTTACATATTTCACAGTACGATTATTGGCGCATTATTTCTTGTGGTATTTTAGTAAATAAAGCTAGTTCAGTTTTTACGGCGTTCACAGTTAGATCGAACCCATTAACCCAGGCATATACATACATATCTTCTCAAGCGCATGCGAAATAAGACTAAGTACTAATTGTTATAAAGCATCAATGTACCATTTATTATTATTACCGCGACAACGTCCGCATATGTGCTGTGAACTTTGCGGCTACCCTGCCACAAACTGTCTTAAGCCTCTAGAGTAATGATTAGGGAAGCTAAAAACATGCACGAAAAATTTTAAAATATGTATGCTAGTATGCCCGAAAAATAACTCAAATATGCTCGTAAATATGCACCAAAAAATCTCATAATATGCATATATGCTTAAAAAATACCTGAAATATGCTAAAAAAAATTTATGTATTTCATTTCAAGCTTACATTTTTATTTAACGAACTTTGCAAAATAATAATAATATAAGAACTGAAACGTACAATTCACATTTTCCCCATTTAAAACATTTGTTTTTAAATACTATAAAATACTTTAAAATAATTTTAGATTTGTATTTATGTAAATACATGAGATCTTTTTACAAAGCAAACGAAACCATTCCATTAATATTGCGCAGTGTTGCATTGAACTATCGTATGTTTTACTATATTTTCCAGTGTGAATTTTTGCCGGTTTTCCGAGAAAAAGCGCTTGTATGCGGAAAACGATTAATATTGACCGTGTAGCATCGAGTATTGAAGGATCGCGGTTCTGGATCGCAATATTGGCAATAAACGAATTGAAAGTGAAAGTGTGAAAAGGACGGAAGTAAAATATTTTAAACCTCAGAGCGCGAAAAATATCGCAATATACATATTGAACGTGTAGCATAGTCTGCGATTTATCAGACCATCAATATGAATCGCGATCCAAATATCGCAATTCATATTGACAGTGTAGCGTATGCCTATGTATGTCGATACATATTGCATATTATTGTTCCCTTCGAATTTTCACACTACAGCTGTTTTCTATCAATAACAGGGCATCGTTGCAAAGTTTTTTTTGCTCTGGGTTTGCTTCGAAGCTCTGATCAGCATACAAGAACTTAGTGTTTGTCGTGGTGAATTTTTATAAGGGGCCCAGATCAATAGTTAAATAGCCTTGTTTGTATGTATACGCAACTATCTGAATTAACCACAGATAAGATGTTTCCAGCTTAATATTTTTCGATATTGTTCGATTAAGTGCCAAAATATGCCAAAATAAGCACGAAATGCATTTTGACCGTAAATATGCATTTTAGGTCTAAATATGCATTTGCATATTTTTAGCTTCCCTAGTAATGATGTTACCATAAATTTACAAATTCACATTTCATCATACAAGGGGCCATAATTTCTCAGTAACTCTCACTCACTTCTTTTCTGCTTTCCATTCTTGCCATTTTTTTGTCCGAAAAAAAATACGTATGCAGGTATCTTAAGCGCACCAGCGGCCAGCAGACACAAAGGCAAGTGGATCAGCATTTCTTAACTCACTTTTACTTCACTCCCTCTCTTAATGCCAAAGCCTTGTGTAGATTTGATACCCGTGTCGTCCGTTGCTTTTTTTCATTAACGATAAGCATTTTTATACTCAGCTGTACTAGTACACAGAGTATTATAGTTTTAATCACATAACGGTGGATTGTAACAGAATGAAATAATCGAGATAGATATAGACTTATATATATCAAAATGATCAGGGTGAAAAGAGAAATCGATTGAGCCATGTCCGTCCGTCCGTCCGTCCGTCCGTCCGTCCGTCCGTCCGTCCGTCTGTCCGTCCGTCCGTCCGTCCGTCCGTCTGTAAACACTCTAACTCGCGCAAAAATTGAGATATTTTGATGAAATTTGGAACGCAAGTTGGTATCGAGACTGGGACGGTTGGTATTGAAAATGGGCGAAATCGGACCATGACCACGCCCACTTTTCCTATATAGAAAAAATCGGAAATTTGGTATCTCAGCCACTAATATAGCTAGAGTTTTAAAATTTTACCCACGTATTGAGCTCGGGCCCTTATGAAGAAATTTGATGAAGTTTTGGAAAATGGGCGGTGCCACGCCCACTTATTAAGGGTCAAACATTGAAAGTTTTATATGTCATAACTCAGAAACCGTTGAAGATATATCGATGAAATTTGGTACGCGTAATTTGCTTACATAGACAAATGTTTTGACGAAAAATTATCAAAATCGGTTTACGGCCACGCCCACTTTTATATATGTGTATTATAAAGTGACCTAATAAAACCATTTTAAGCGATATCTCTGTCAAATATAAAGATCTATCATTGAAATTTTGTCGCATGAGTCCAACTATGGACATAAAACAAAAAACACAAAAATTTTGGAATATGGGCGGTGCCACGCCCACTTATTAAGGGGCAGACATTGAAAGTTTTATGAGTCATAACTCAGAAACCGTTGAAGATATATCGATGAAATTCGGTACGCGTAATATAATTACTTAGTCAAATGTTTTGGCGAAAAATTATCAAAATCGGTTGACGGCCACGCCCACTTTTATATATAGGAAATATAAGGGGGCCTAATAAAAACATTTTAAGCGATATCTCTGTCAAATATAAAGATCAATCACTGAGATTTTGTGGCAGGAGTCCAACTATGGACATAAAACAAAAACTACAAAAATTTTGGAAAATGGGCGGTGCCACGCCCACTTATTAAGGAGCGAATATTGAAAGTTTAATAAGCCATAACTCAGAAACCGTTAAAGATATATCGATGAAATCTGGTACGCGTGATATATTTACTTAGCCAAATGTGTGGACGAAAAATTACCAAAATCGGTTGACGACCGCGCCCACTTTTATATATGTGTATTATAAAGTGACCTAATAAAACCATTTTAAGCGATATCTATGTGAAATATAAAGATAATTCATTGAAATTTTGTGACATGAGTTTTACAATAGACCGGAAACAAAAAATAAAAAAGTTTGGAAAATGGGCGTGGCACCGCCTCTTTTTAGACAAAGGGATATATGAGATTTCTTAGCCTTTAACTCGACAAATAATTGAGATATTATGACGAAACTTGGTTTATACACTTTTATAACATGTGTTAATAGACACGCAAAAATGTATTGAAATCGGTTTATGACCACGCCTACTTTTTAACAAAGATATTTCTGGAACACCCTTTTGGAATTTGTAACGTGAAGTCTTTGTAACTAAAAGTCATAGAGGGATGAAATTTTGCACTAACAATAATATTTGTATGCTTATTTGGATGATTGATATAAATTTTGAAAATGGGCGTGGCTGCGCCCTGTTTATGCAGCACTCGTTTCATATAAAATACACCCTATATCGAACAAACGCAAACAAACAATGAAAGCATACAGCTGAGTATCTAATGTTCGATTGCACTCGAACTTAGGCTTCCTTACTTGTAATGTATGAATTTTTTCAAAACAAGTATATGAAACCATGGTAACGCATGTAACAACAATATTTTATAAACCTTTTAACATGTTTTAAGGAAAATTTACTCAAAACAAAGAAAGTAGTGTTCAAAATAGGTAAACAATTTCTTTGACCCCTCCATATATTTTTTTTCTCTCAGTGTAGTTTTAATCACATAACGGTGGATTGTAACAGAATGAAATAATCGAGATAGATATAGACTTATATATATAAAAATGATCAGGGTGAAAAGAGAAATCGATTGAGCCATGTCCGCCCGTCCGTCCGTCTGTCCGTCCGTCCGTCCGTCCGTCTTTAAACACTCTAACTCGCGCAAAAATTGAGATATTTTGATGAAATTTGAAATGCAAGTTGGTATCGAGACTGGGACAGTTGGTATTGAAAATGGGCGAAATCGGACCATGACCACGCCCACTTTTCCTATATAGAAAAAATCGGAATTTTGGTATCTCAGCCACTAATATAGCTGGTGCGATGAAATTTTACCCACGTGTTGAGCTCAGGCCCCTAAGAAGAAATTTGATGGAATTTTGGAAAATGGGCGGTGCCACGCCCACTTATTAAGGAGCAAACATTGAAAGTTTTATGAGTCATAACTCAGAAACCGTTGAAGATATATTGATGCAATTTGGTATGCGTGATATACTTACTTAGGCAAATGTTTGGACTAAAAATTGCCAAAATCGGTTGACGGCCACGCCCACTTTTATATATGTGTATTATAAAGTGGCCCAATAAAAATATTTTAAGCTATATCTCTGTCAAATATAAAGATATATAATTGAAATTTTATAGCAGGAGTCCAACTGCGGACATAAAACTAAAAACACAAAAATTTCGGAAAATGGGCGTGGCACCGCCTCTTTTTAGAAGCAGGAATATACGAGATTTCTGAGCCCATAACTCGACAAATAATTGAGATATTATGGCAAAACTTGGTTTATGCACTTTTATTAATTGTGGTAATACATGTTCAGAATTTTAGCGAAATCGGTTGACGACCACGCCCACTTTTATATATGGGTACTATAAAGTGGCCTAATAAAAACATTTTAAGCGATATCTCTGTCAAATATAAAGATAATTCATTGCAATTTTGTGGCATGAGTTCCACAATAGACCGGAAACAAAAAATGGAAAAATTTTGGAAAATGGGCGTGACACCGCCTTTTTTTAGACAAAGGAATATACGAGATTTCTTAGCCTATAACTCGACAAATAATTGAGATATTATGACGAAACTTGGTTTATACAATTTTATAACTTGTGTTAATAGATACGCAAAAATTTATTCAAATCGGTTTATGACCACGCCTACTTTTTAACAAAGATATTTCTGGAACACCCTTTGGGAATTTGTAACGTGACATCTTTGTAACTAGAAGTCAAAAAGGAATGAAATTTTGCACAAAGAATAATATTCATATGCTTAGTTGGATGACTGATAAAAATGTTGAAAATGGGCGTGGCTACGCCCACTTTATGCGGCACTCGCTTTATATAAAATACGCGGTGTTTCCATCAAACGCAAACAAACAATGAAAGCATACAGCTGAGTATCTAATGTTCGATTCCACTCGAACTTAGGCTTCCTTACTTGTTCACTATAAGCTTAGTTGTCGTTAATGACAGCCATAAACAATGGAACGCAAGCAATAATTATGCCTTTTATTTCTTCTTATATAGAACAAGTAAGGAAGCCTAAGTTCGAGTGGAATCGAACATTAGATACTCAGCTGTATGCTTTCATTGTTTGTTTGCGTTTGATGGAAACACCGCGTATTTTATATAAAGCGAGTGCCGCATAAAGTGGGCGTAGCCACGCCCATTTTCAACATTTTTATCAGTCATCCAACTAAGCATATGAATATTATTCTTTGTGCAAAATTTCATTCCTTTTTGACTTCTAGTTACAAAGATGTCACGTTACAAATTCCCAAAGGGTGTTCCAGAAATATCTTTGTTAAAAAGTAGGCGTGGTCATAAACCGATTTGAATAAATTTTTGCGTATCTATTAACACAAGTTATAAAATTGTATAAACCAAGTTTCGTCATAATATCTCAATTATTTGTCGAGTTATAGGCTAAGAAATCTCGTATATTCCTTTGTCTAAAAAAAGGCGGTGTCACGCCCATTTTCCAAAATTTTTCCATTTTTTGTTTCCGGTCTATTGTGGAACTCATGCCACAAAATTGCAATGAATTATCTTTATATTTGACAGAGATATCGCTTAAAATGTTTTTATTAGGCCACTTTATAGTACCCATATATAAAAGTGGGCGTGGTCGTCAACCGATTTCGCTAAAATTCTGAACATGTATTACCACAATTAATAAAAGTGCATAAACCAAGTTTTGCCATAATATCTCAATTATTTGTCGAGTTATGGGCTCAGAAATCTCGTATATTCCTGCTTCTAAAAAGAGGCGGTGCCACGCCCATTTTCCGAAATTTTTGTGTTTTTAGTTTTATGTCCGCAGTTGGACTCCTGCTATAAAATTTCAATTATATATCTTTATATTTGACAGAGATATAGCTTAAAATATTTTTATTGGGCCACTTTATAATACACATATATAAAAGTGGGCGTGGCCGTCAACCGATTTTGGCAATTTTTAGTCCAAACATTTGCCTAAGTAAGTATATCACGCATACCAAATTGCATCAATATATCTTCAACGGTTTCTGAGTTATGACTCATAAAACTTTCAATGTTTGCTCCTTAATAAGTGGGCGTGGCACCGCCCATTTTCCAAAATTCCATCAAATTTCTTCTTAGGGGCCTGAGCTCAACACGTGGGTAAAATTTCATCGCACCAGCTATATTAGTGGCTGAGATACCAAAATTCCGATTTTTTCTATATAGGAAAAGTGGGCGTGGTCATGGTCCGATTTCGCCCATTTTCAATACCAACTGTCCCAGTCTCGATACCAACTTGCATTTCAAATTTCATCAAAATATCTCAATTTTTGCGCGAGTTAGAGTGTTTAAAGACGGACGGACGGACGGACGGACAGACGGACGGACGGGCGGACATGGCTCAATCGATTTCTCTTTTCACCCTGATCATTTTTATATATATAAGTCTATATCTATCTCGATTATTTCATTCTGTTACAATCCACCGTTATGTGATTAAAACTACACTGAGAGAAAAAAAATATATGGAGGGGTCAAAGAAATTGTTTACCTATTTTGAACACTACTTTCTTTGTTTTGAGTAAATTTTCCTTAAAACATGTTAAAAGGTTTATAAAATATTGTTGTTACATGCGTTACCATGGTTTCATATACTTGTTTTGAAAAAATTCATACATTACAAGTAAGGAAGCCTAAGTTCGAGTGCAATCGAACATTAGATACTCAGCTGTATGCTTTCATTGTTTGTTTGCGTTTGTTCGATATAGGGTGTATTTTATATGAAACGAGTGCTGCATAAACAGGGCGCAGCCACGCCCATTTTCAAAATTTATATCAATCATCCAAATAAGCATACAAATATTATTGTTAGTGCAAAATTTCATCCCTCTATGACTTTTAGTTACAAAGACTTCACGTTACAAATTCCAAAAGGGTGTTCCAGAAATATCTTTGTTAAAAAGTAGGCGTGGTCATAAACCGATTTCAATACATTTTTGCGTGTCTATTAACACATGTTATAAAAGTGTATAAACCAAGTTTCGTCATAATATCTCAATTATTTGTCGAGTTAAAGGCTAAGAAATCTCATATATCCCTTTGTCTAAAAAGAGGCGGTGCCACGCCCATTTTCCAAACTTTTTTATTTTTTGTTTCCGGTCTATTGTAAAACTCATGTCACAAAATTTCAATGAATTATCTTTATATTTCACATAGATATCGCTTAAAATGGTTTTATTAGGTCACTTTATAATACACATATATAAAAGTGGGCGCGGTCGTCAACCGATTTTGGTAATTTTTCGTCCACACATTTGGCTAAGTAAATATATCACGCGTACCAGATTTCATCGATATATCTTTAACGGTTTCTGAGTTATGGCTTATTAAACTTTCAATATTCGCTCCTTAATAAGTGGGCGTGGCACCGCCCATTTTCCAAAATTTTTGTAGTTTTTGTTTTATGTCCATAGTTGGACTCCTGCCACAAAATCTCAGTGATTGATCTTTATATTTGACAGAGATATCGCTTAAAATGTTTTTATTAGGCCCCCTTATATTTCCTATATATAAAAGTGGGCGTGGCCGTCAACCGATTTTGATAATTTTTCGCCAAAACATTTGACTAAGTAATTATATTACGCGTACCGAATTTCATCGATATATCTTCAACGGTTTCTGAGTTATGACTCATAAAACTTTCAATGTCTGCCCCTTAATAAGTGGGCGTGGCACCGCCCATATTCCAAAATTTTTGTGTTTTTTGTTTTATGTCCATAGTTGGACTCATGCGACAAAATTTCAATGATAGATCTTTATATTTGACAGAGATATCGCTTAAAATGGTTTTATTAGGTCACTTTATAATACACATATATAAAAGTGGGCGTGGCCGTAAACCGATTTTGATAATTTTTCGTCAAAACATTTGTCTATGTAAGCAAATTACGCGTACCAAATTTCATCGATATATCTTCAACGGTTTCTGAGTTATGACATATAAAACTTTCAATGTTTGACCCTTAATAAGTGGGCGTGGCACCGCCCATTTTCCAAAACTTCATCAAATTTCTTCATAAGGGCCCGAGCTCAATACGTGGGTAAAATTTTAAAACTCTAGCTATATTAGTGGCTGAGATACCAAATTTCCGATTTTTTCTATATAGGAAAAGTGGGCGTGGTCATGGTCCGATTTCGCCCATTTTCAATACCAACCGTCCCAGTCTCGATACCAACTTGCGTTCCAAATTTCATCAAAATATCTCAATTTTTGCGCGAGTTAGAGTGTTTACAGACGGACGGACGGACGGACGGACGGACAGACGGACGGACGGACGGACGGACGGACGGACGGACGGACGGACGGACATGGCTCAATCGATTTCTCTTTTCACCCTGATCATTTTGATATATATAAGTCTATATCTATCTCGATTATTTCATTCTGTTACAATCCACCGTTATGTGATTAAAACTATAATACTCTGTGTACTAGTACAGCTGAGTATAAAAAAATGTTACTCATACGCACTGTAGGGCGCGCAAGTAACATTAATGAGCGACAATAATAAATGCGCAGCAAAGTAAATGGGCGTTTGTATAAGAGTAGATACTCATGGCTGTTATATTTTTTGTTGTTGTATTTGTTGTTGTATTTGTTGTTGTATTTGTTGTTGTATTTGTTATTGTTGTTGTCTTTGTTACTGTGTTGTCTTTGTTATTATTATTGTGATTGTTATTCTTGTTATGCCTTTGTGTTTTATTGCTTGTTGTTTCTCATTGTGCGTAGTTTATCTTAGCCTAAACTTAACATGAACGCTTAAATGCTTAATTATTTAATGTTGTTGTGCTGCTAAGGTGGGTAAGCGAAAAGTATATAACGTTTATTCAATGTGCGCAAAATCTTTCGTTGATGTATTAGTTAAGCTGTCACATTCTTATACTACCCGTATTAAGTACAAAGAAATGCTTTGGAGACACGTGTCTACACATTACAGTTAAGTTTTTGTTACGCTTTTATTTCGTTGGTTGACAGACCACTTTCACGTCAAAGGCCAAATGGGAGTTTCGCTTTTTTATTTCAGTAAATCAAAGCATAAGCGTGTTGTCAATAAATGCGCAGCAATTGTATTTCTTAGCGCTAAATTTGTTAAATCGCTACTTTTTCGTAGAAAGCAAGCCTTTTTACTTATTTTACTTTTTTCGTAAATCGCCTGCTTCTTCAATCTTCCTGCAGCTCTTTCAACTCTCTCTATGTTCCCTGCTTTTATTTTGTCTTTCATCTTTTCTTTATTTTCCTTCAAGACCCGCAGCTAAAATCGTTGACAAAATAAGTAAAATGAATGCTTAGGTGCCGATTGAAGATTCGCTGTACAGATACCTTATCACCCAAAAAAAAAGGGAGTATGCTTTATTGTAGAAGGATTTTCTATCATCACATGTCAAGCAAACAAAAAAGAAATAAAAAAGGTTATATATTAAAACAAGTAACCACATTGCATTGATTGAGCATAATGTGGAAAGTCGCAACACGTGTCTGTCATTTGGATTAAATTTGCCTCGATTGGATACAATTGCACTTGAAATACATAGGGGCAGAATTAGAGTACCTACAATTGTAAAGAAAATAACATACGCTCATATTTGTTGTTTTTTGTGCCTAAAAATATGATAAAATAAAATTTGAGTAGTAAAAAAAAAAAATACAAACTTTAACTCTCAAAAATCTATAGTATACTTAAGTAGCAGTTGTAGTCAGAAAAATTTACTAGCGTGCCATGGCGTATGAGTAACTTTAAGCTAAACCATTTGAATACCGGTTGCACGATGCAGATTAGGTATATCGTAATTACTGATTTTTTGATTGTCAATAGTCTTATGTAGCTTGCTTTCACGTTAGTACTTGAAATTTCAGATATGTGCTGCTGGAGAAGAAATTTGTACGAAAGTCCTAGTATTGAAGAGTATTGAGTATTTATTTATTTTCGATAAAGTTTATACAAATTTACAATAAACAGTAAACGTGAAAAAGAGAGCAGTAGAGCACCAGCACTACACAGTCTACTCCTTTTTTTGGTAACAAAGTTTTAGTAAGAAATCTTTTTGTGAAAAAAATATTTAGTTTTAATTTTTTTAGAAACAAAATTCTACTAAACATTTTTTTAGTAAAAGATTTTTAGTACTATTTTTTTCGTACTTAACAATTTTTCAGTACTAAACTTTATCGTAAAAATAATTTATACTTATATTTATTAATTTTTTTTAAAATGAACTACAAAATTTTTAGTACTAAACTTTCAGTACTAAATCTTTTTCGTAAAAATACTAGACATTAATTTTTTCAGAAGTGAATTTCTTGTTCTAAATTTATTTAGTACAAAATGTTTAGTAACCAAATTTTAGTACATACTTTTTTTGTCAAATTTTCTATTAACAAGTTTTTGGTAACTAATTTTTAGCATACAATTTTTTCGTAAACATTTTTAGTACAATAAATTTTCTCAGAAATGAATTTCTTGTTCTAAACTTTTAGTAAAAATTTTTGGTAACCAATCTTTAGTAGCCAATTTTTAGTAAAAGGACATTAATAATCATATTTTAGTACCAAATTCTTTCGTGATAAGATTTTATTTTGCATTTATTTAAAAGTAACTTCTATTACTAAATGTTTTATTAACCAAATGTAGTACTAAATTTTTAGTTGAAAATTTTTGGTACACAATTCTTCTTAAAATTTTTTGTGGGTACTTAGTTTTTTAGATGAATTTCCAATACCAAAATTTTAGTACCAAATTTTTTGTAAAAACTAGCATTGATTTTAGAAATGATTTTCTAGCTCTGGATTTCTTTAGTAACAAGTTTTTATTGGTTAAGCAAATTTTTAGTGCCAAATTCTTAGTAACAAACTTTTGGTCAAAAAATTTTATTAAAAAATTTAGTACTCATTTTATTAAACAATTTTTAGTAATACATATTTAGTAATACATTTTTAGTAATACATTTTTAGTAATACATTTTTAGTAATACATTTTTAGTAATACATTTTAGTAACAAATTTTTAGTACAAAATTTTGTTCCTAGTCACATATGGGTAGGTATTATAAGTTACGTAGTCAGTTAGTAGGAAAACCAAAAAAAGGAGCACACCTCGAATTGGGAGAAGCTCGGCCATAAAACTCGTCAGAGTTATAATAGCGCCGCTGTATTATTATTATTATATTATTAGTTAGTTGATGTTGATAGCGGTGATTGTGTGTAGCCATTCCTCAAATCTACACCCTCGAAAAGAGCTGAAAATATATCTTAAAACAAAATATGTATAAAAAAGCATATAAAATGTGTTGCATACTTAAAGGCAACATATTTTCTTTTTTGTCTCCTGTGAAGCTTTACTTACCGAAATTTAATAGAGGCGACCCCTAGTGAAAATTATTGGCGATCAATTTCTAGAATGCTGTAACCCTCTACCGGCCTCTAAAATATTACTTTTTTCGGTAAACCCAAAAAGCGTTAAGAAAACACATTTTGCGAAGGGAAGGAAAGTATTAACACTCATAAAATTTTACTATTACCTCGAGAATATTGTATTCAGATGTGATAAGAATTTCCATGTTTCATCCATTTTTTTCTTTTCTTCTAAAAAGGACTCTGTAGAAAATTTAACAATTTAATGTCTAATCCGCTACCTACACTTCTTCGGACATACCAAATTTCCACTGACACAAAAAATTATCTACCTAAGTTTTGCTATCTCCCCTCCCAAAAATGTTTGTGTAGCTGTTCTTTCTCTTTTTTCACTTTTATATAAATAGTTCACTTGTTGAAAACACTCACCTAAATAACCAATACGTTGCACTCGCACAGCTGTACATCTGGCCACTCTACCAAGTAGTGTATGTACGAGCAGCGTTGCCGTTTGGGCCACTAAAGTGGCAATTTGAACCTTTTTTAAAGCCAGGCCACCTGAACCCAACTTTTTGAAAATATGCAATATTTGAACCTTTTTAAAAATTCGGGCCACTTTTGGTCCTTTTTTACTTTCAAAACTATAATTATTAAATAATTTTTAGTACTTTGTTAAATATAAGAACAAAAAACCTCTTTGTTACTATTTTACTTTGCATTAGCAACTCTCCGTTTCGAAAAGTTCTTTATTTAATTTGTTTGCCAACACTACCCTTGAATACTTTGAAATTTGGGCTGTTCGTTAAGATAATGAAAACGCACGGAGCAGCCCAGACACACACAAACATATATAGCGTTTGTTGATCCGTAGGAAAGTGCAAGAAACGTAGGAATTTTACCACAATTTACATTCTTTGCACTCATATTCGCTCTTTTTTGGTAAAATTCCTACGGTTCTTGCACTTTCCTACGGCTCAACGAACGCTATAACAGTTTTTTTTAATTCCTTGCCTTTCTCGGGTTATTCCGTCTGCTCAACGAACAATCATATTAACGCTGCGTTAGTGTAGAGAATATTTTAAATTCCTTTTTCTTTAAGCATTAAATAAACCACAAAATAAAATGTGTTTCAGCTAAAAAAAAATTGGGGCCACTTTTTTTTAATTTTTTGGGCCACCTTTTGAAATTTTTGAGCGGCAATACTGTGTACGAGTACGTACGAGTATGTACCTCATTGCAAAGCTAATACTCACACGCTCTCTCATGGGTAAACACATGCACTCAGCATGTGCAAGGACCCACTCGCATACAAACACGCCCAAAAAAGCATTCGTTGCGGTTTAGGAACAGCCAAAAAATATTTCAATCTAAAAACTTTGCAGCTGCAGCATTGGCGCGCTGTTGCCACTTTTCATGCATGGGATACAGGTGCTGCCTTATTGCCGTTTGCTTCTTTTTTTTTAACTCTCAAACAAATTGATTTTTGTTGGAGCAATTTTTTTAGGAGTGGATTTTTTACGAGCATATTTTTTTATAATTTTTTTTTCTGAAGCCATTGAGTAAAAGAGGCGTAGTGCTGTGCAAAAATCCGTAACGGAAATGAAAACTCCAGCGCCAAGGTATTAAAAACCTCTGGGAACCTTTGTAGGCATAAACAGAGGTTGGAAAGCGCTATCTCTGGCGAACTGAAGCGTAGAAAAAAATAAAGTAAAAATTCATCAAAAATAAAATCTCATTAGAATAAAGAGACTGCACTTTTTTCACATACAGAAAAAAATATTAAAAAGTCATCACTTTAGCTAACACAAGATCATGCAACTTTGCCCTAACAACAACAACAGCACACCAATGTAACAGCCACTTTTCTATACCAATTTTTCATTTTTTTAACCTCTTTATCATTTCACCTACATTTTTCACCCCCAATTCGCACACTTTGCCTTTGCCTTTCACTTTCAACTTTTCTGCGCTTCCCCGTGTTCATGGCATGTTTATAAATAATTTGTGTCCCACATACAAAGCGTGCAGCAGTCGCAGCAAGAGCTGAAAACAGCAGCTGAGCAACTGCGCAGTGAGCTGACAACATTTTATGTGGGTTGGAATAGGTCAATCAACCAAATGGTGCTTAGTAAAATGAAATGCGCATACATTCAAGAGGGATGATAAAGCTAAAACACAACAAAAATAGAAGCAAAAACAAAAATAAAACAAAACAAAAGAAAAAATAAATAAGAAGAAACACCGCAAAAAGAATCGATGATGGGCGAAAGGATTAAACTTTTTTCTAATTATGAAGTGTGAAGATGATAAGGGTGTGCGTGGGTAGCGGACAGGTGTTCGGCGAATAAATATAAGGTGATTAGTTAAGAAGTCATTTAAAATAATAGATAAGCGATTAAAATTAAATTAGATTTCATGATGCACTAAATTTTATTGAATTGGATTAAAGAATCGCTTAGAGACTTAAATGAAAGCGAATTAAATGATAGACTAGAATGCAATAAATTAGATTAAATAATAGGTTTGGAGTTAAAGTTAAAGTACGTTAGATGATAAACTAGATTTTAATCAATAAAATTAAAGAAAATAGTTGTAATTAAGATTAACCCTAATTAGATGATAGACAACATTTTCAGCGACAAAATATTGCAGAATGGGGTTGAGATTCAAATTACAGTAGATTCGATGATAGATTACATTTTAGTCAAGAAGATTAATATAATAGTATAGAATTGAATAGGGATTTAAATTAAATCAAATTATATTATAAACTATATTTTAATGAATAGGATAAATGAATAGAATCGGGATTAAAATTAAAACAGATTACAAAATCTCCTGGGTATCTATAAATTAGACTAAAGAATATACTAGAGATTAAAATTGAGGAAGATTATACAAAATTTTACTGGAATAAATAAAACTCTATTGAATCGGATTTCATAAAACTAGATAAGGGTTATATTAGATTAGATTAGATTAGATTAGATTATATTAGATTAGATTAGATTAGATTAGATTAGATTAGATTAGATTAGATTAGATTAGATTAGATTAGATTAGAGTAGATTAGATTAGATTAGATTAGATTCGATTAGATTAGATTAGATTAGATTAGATTAGATTAGATTAGATTAGATTAGATTAGATTAGATTAGATTAGATTAGATTAGATTAGATCAGATTAGATTAGATTAGATTAGATTAGATCAGATCAGATTAGATTAGATTAGATTAGATTAGATTAGATTAGATTAGATTAGATTAGATTAGATTAGATTAGATTAGATTAGATTAGATTAGATTAGATTAGATTAGATTAGATTAGATTAGATTAGATTAGATTAGATTAGATTAGATTAGATTAGATTAGATTAGATTAGATTAGATTAGATTAGATTAGATTAGATTAGATTAGATTAGATTAGATCAGATTAGATTAGATTAGATTAGATTAGATTAGATTAGATTAGATTATATTAGATTAGATTAGATTAGATTAGACCAGATTAGATTAGATTAGATTAGATTAGATTAGATTAGATTAGATTATATTAGATTAGATTATATTAGATTAGATTAGATTAGATTAGATTAGATTAGATTAGATTAGATTAGATTAGATTAGATTAGATTAGATTAGATTAGATTATATTAGGTTATATTATATCAGATTAGATTAGATTAGATTAGATTAGATTAGATTAGATTAGATTAGATTAGATTAGATTAGATTAGATTAGATTAGATTAGATTAGATCAGATTAGATTAGATTAGATTAGATTAGATTAGATTAGATTAGATTAGATTAGATTAGATTAGATTAGATTAGATTAGATTAGATTAGATTAGATTAGATTAGATTAGATTAGATTAGATTAGATTAGATTAGATTAGATTAGATTAGATTAGATTAGATTAGATTAGATTAGATTAGATTAGATTAGATTAGATTACATTACATTACATTATATTAGACTGGATTAGGTTGGATTAAATTGAATTAGATTGGATTTGATTAGATTAGATTTAATTTAACAATTTAAGGGTCTTTTTGAGTACAAACTGTATTGCTATGTTTTTGTTCAAATTGCTAACTCAAAAATTCTAGAATTTTAATTGAAAAAAACTAATAAAATTAAAATTTGCTTGTAAAAGTTAAACGACCGCATTTAAGTATATACAATAAGTTTTTTTATACTTTCTCCTCATATATATTTTTTTTAACTCACTCTGTTGTCTCATAAGTTTAAATGTCAACAACGTCGTTTCCCAAGCGAACTCCTTTGTCATTAAAAATATTTGTAATACATGATAGTGAAAGAGTAACCTCATCTGTATAACAATAAATGAGATTTTTATAGAAGTGAAAATAAGTAGAGAAAATGACTAGATTACTAAAGAGTGAATAGATATGCCTACATATGAACAAAAAAAAACGTCCGACAAAGTAGCATATACATATGCAGGGCCGTGCGCAGGAATTAGCCTTGGGGGGGTTTTTAATTTTGGTTTGCATTCGCATACATTTTTCGCTAAGATAAACATATTTGCTGAAACAGATATCCAGACCCATACACCATAAATTTAAATGTTCTCTAACTTTTCTGAAACTCATTATGATTCATCAAAACCTAGTTAACCAGGTCCTGAATAGTACACGGAAAGAATTTTTGACTAGAATCTATGCCGAGACAAGAAAAATTAGACTTGATTTTGAACTTAGAAAATAATTTCTTAATATCAAGAAAATCCAAGAAAATTGGATTCTAAATAAATAAGTAAAAATTTTCTTGCTTCAAGTGAAATTGGATTTTAAATAAATAAGAAAACATTTTCTTGCTTCAAGTAAAATTGGATTTTAAATAAATAAGAAATAATTTACTTAGGGTAAGTGTTTTTTCTTGTTTTTTGAAATAAATTAAGAAATTATTTTTTTGTTGCAAGTAAAGCTTTTCTTATACGAGCTTAAGTAAGTAATGCGAGAGACACACATTGTACTATAGTAATAATATTTCGATCTATACCACATATGTGTCACCCTCATATTGTAGTTTAATTGAAAATTTTCATAGCATGGCCAAATCATAATATTGATATTCTAATATTCATACCACATGTGTGTCTGAGGCATAAGAAAATACTAAATATTAAATAAAGCAAATATTTTCTAAAAATATTAAAAACGTAAAAAATAAGGAAAATGAAAACTAATCACGAGGGATTAGAAAACCATAATTAGTCAACTAGTATTTTCCTAGGAATTGTTTATTGAAATGATAACATTTTATTTAATATAAATGAAGATGCAAATAGTGAACTCCTTATACCAAATGCTTCACTAACAATCTGAGAATTGCAAAAATATTCAGAAATATGCAAAGCGGATGGCAAATGAAAAAAAAATACATGTAACTTTGGAAATGCAAATTCAGCAAGAAAAATTTTACTTCGCTCATTTTACATTTTTTTTCGCTGTATTTTGTTGTTCCAATTCGTCGAAACACAATTTTCTTAAATTCTTCTTGATATTAGCAAAAAGATTTTCTTCATTTAAGTAAATTTAAGAAAAGATGTTCTTATGTATTTAAACATTTCTTTCAACATTTTTTTTCTATAGATTTTATTAGTGTTCTTGAATAAGAAAATAATTGTCTCATTTTTGGAAAACTCAATTTCTTATTTCCAGTAATAATTAAGTCAATTTTTCTTATTTCCCTAAAACTTTTCTAAATTGAGTTCAAGAAAGCATTTTTCTTGATTCAAGTATACAAATTTCTTTCCGTGTACTGTTTACAGTACTAGTTAATTGAAACTGCTCACTGTTTTCACAAAATGAACATTTCTTGTTATCAGTACAATTTTTTTAAAAATGCCAAACGAACACATGCTACACAACTATGTAATTTCGGAAAGCTCCAAGTGCAATTCAAAGTGCCGAACTTATGTATTGGCCAACCATATTTTTTGCAACTTTTACCAATTCTTCTTCCGTAAAATTATTGTAACTAATATTGTCAAAAATTATGAGTCAAAATTCAATGCAAAATTTATAAACTGTATTTTGAAAATTTTTGCCAAATCATTGCAACTTAGATTTGGTCATGGGGGGTTTAACCCCCAAAACCCCCCCCGTGCGCACGGCCCTGTACATATGTAACTAGACACGCGCTGTGCATCTCATTAAAATGAAGAAGAATAAACACAAAAACAAGCAATAAAAATTAGAGAGACATAAAGTGGAAGAAGAAAAAATAACACATTTATATATGTATGTTGCATACTTAGCGGCGTGTAAGCACGTAGAATATTGCTGTATGTTTATTACATATTTGTTATGCACATACACACACACACACACACATATATTTTGCATAATCATTTGAACTAAGTGAATATAAAAGGGTGAGACAAAAGCAATTCTAGACATTTGAGCATTAATATACCGTATGAGACATTATTTGCCTAAGAGCACGGCTATGAGACAAGTTGTACGTCGAACCTTGACAAAGGAAGGTCGTGAATGTGTAGGCTTTCGTGCATACACATTTTTATGTACATATGCATGTATGTATGTATGTATATTTATATTCTAGCGCATTCTCGCTACACCTATATTTGAATAAATCCTTTTTTTTATATGAAAATAAAGCTCAAAAAAGGAAGAGCAAACAAAATGAGGCAAAAGTGAAATGTAGGGGGGGTGAAAAGAATTAGAGTAGTGATGGGCGAGTCCGAGATGTTTTGACAATCGAGAGAATCGCCATCGTTGCAAAATCACAATCGAGTCAAAAGTTGACTCGTTCCTCGACTACACAATCGAGATGTTTTTGCGATTGTTCCGAGTCGGCGAGTCGGAGGTTGTTTCGATGACATCTCGACTACACAACCGAGATGTTTTTGCGATTGTTCCGAGTCGGCGGGCCGGCTGTTGTTTTGATGATATGTTTTAGTTGATAAAATAAACTGAATGAGGGTTGTTGAAAGTAGGATTTTTAATGGAAGTGAGGTAATTACATATATAAATGAACCAAATTGAAAAATATGCTATACATAGACGCTGCATTTTTGAAATCACAACTAAGAGCGCTTTCACATTACTCGGTGCGGTATCGGATCGACAATTTTGGTTTTCACCGAAAGTATACCGAAACCTTACTGACCACATGTATTTCAATTGGCACTTTCACATTAGTGTTGCATACATGAAATCGGAGCGGATTAATTTCGGTATACCGCAACGCGGTAAGCCCGGTCAGTAAAATTTGAGGAATTACTGCATACATTTTTGCGGCGTAATAAAAGAAGAAGAACAAAGTCAGTAAAAAACTCGTTTCGGTTATAAATGTAGCAAGTTATAATGTCTTCGTCTTCGCTAGAAGACATTATTGTTATTATTGAGTGATTTGTTGAAGTTAGAAATTTTGTTTTGCAAATTTCGATGTTTGTTTTCCTATTTTCTGCCGATTACGCACCGAAAGTATTCCCACAAGTGTGAAAAACACAGCAACGCGGAATCGTTTCGGTAAGCTGAAAATACCGAGCAAAAAATGTCGATCCGATGTCGTACCGAGTAATGTGAAAAGGCCCTAAAGGGTGTCGTGCATAATAATAATAACTAATTATTTAAACAATAAGAAATTTTCTGAAGTGAGACGCTTATGAAATAAATGAATTTTACGAGTAGCAACAACTGCAATAGATTTGTACCACTCTGTATGTTTTTTAAAGCAATTTTGATATTCAAGCGGCAACAACAAATATTATGTATTTTTGCAGCGAGTCCAAGATGTTTTAGGGTTGCTTTGAAAACGAGAGGAATCGTTTGCGAGTCCGAGATGTTTTAGCGATTGTTTCGACTGACGGCCATTTACGACTTGACTCGAGTACGAATGAAAACCATCGAGAGCATTCGAGATGTTTCAACAATCGAGAGAATCGAATAAAACATCTCGGACTCGCCCATCACTAAATTAGAGAAATAGAGAAAATGTAAGAATGTAAATATATGCATAAGTGTGTCGTAAGTAAAACCACAATTTTATAAATTGTAGAAGTATTTATGTAGGCATAACAAACAAAATTTAAGTGAAAATTACTACAAGCAAAGGCAACTTGCTAATGTGAATATGAATAGAGATTGTAAATATATTTATCTATGTACATATATTATGGGTGTATGTTTATTTAAAGAGCATATGAAAAAGATTAATTCACCAGGAAGACCACAGGAAATAATAACAAAAATCACGCCATGAAATAGTTATAAAACAACCTGCATAGATAGGTATGTATGTACATTCACCGTAAATGCATGAGCAATACACTCGTTTGAAGAAAGCATTAGATTAGATTTGATTATTCCGAGGTATATTTTCTTTTCTGCTTTCTGAAACCTTACACAAATAAGTTGTCAGAGGAGACCCCTGGTAAAATTCTGCGACGAATAATTTTGTGGATTAGTTTAGATCAGATTAGATCAGATTAGATTAGATTAGATTAGATTAGATTAGATTAGATTAGATTAGATTAGATTAGATTAGATTAGATTGGATTGGATTAGATTAGATTAGATTAGATTAGATTAGATTATATTAGATTAGATTAGATTAGATTAGATTAGATTAGATTAGATTAGATTAGATTAGATTAGATTAGATTAGATTAGATTAGATTAGATTAGATTAGATTAGATTAGATTAGATTAGATTAGATTAGATTAGATTAGATTAGATTAGATTAGATTAGATTAGATTAGATTAGATTAGATTAGATTAGATTAGATTAGATTAGATTAGATTAGATTAGATTAGATTAGATTAGATTATATTATATTATATTATATTATATTATATTATATTATATTATATTATATTATATTATATTATATTATATTATATTATATTATATTATATTATATTATATTATATTATATTATATTATATTATATTATATTATATTATATTATATTATATTATATTATATTATATTATATTATATTATATTATATTATATTATATTATCTTATATTATATTATATTATATTATATTATATTAGATTAGATTAGATTAGATTAGATTAGATTAGATTAGATTAGATTAGATTAGATTAGATTAGATTAGATTAGATTAGATTAGATTAGATTAGATTAGATTAGATTAGATTAGATTAGAGTAGATTAGATTAGATTAGATTAGATTAGATTAGATTATATTATATTATATTAGATTAGATTAGATTAGATTAGATTAGATTTATTAATGTGTATAATTTTGTTTATTGTTTTTGTCAAAAATAGAGAAATAAATGCCCCTGAAGATGCTGACATTGATCAGCGAAACGTTGGGAAGCAGGTGAAATAATTATTTTTATTATTTGCACCTAAATTCAAAATAGACCGGATTAGCCTACACGTAAAGTAACACAAAATATAGATTAGATTAGATTAGATTAGATTAGATTAGATTAGATTAATTTATATTAGGTTAGATTAGATTAGATTAGGTTAGAATATATTAGATTATATTGGATAAGATCAGATTAGATTAGCTGAGATTAGATTGGATTTTGTCTTAGGAGGCCCATAGAGAAATAATTTTCTGGAACATTTTACCCTCTAGCGACCTTCAAAACATTTTTTTCGGTCTATCTAAAAAATTGGTCAAAAAGATATCTCCCGGTGGTGTTGGAGGATTAAGGTATTCTACGAAATTAATGCGCGAGCAATTCTATATGTTTCCTAATAACATATTTCTATACGATATGTAGGTTAACCCTTTTTTTCATATATTTAAAAATCTTCCAGAAGAAATTTTTCAATAGCAATAAAAAATTTGACCTCATCAAGCAAAACGCTTTGTGGGTTTTACTATATGGAAAAAAAATCTTAATTTCTTGTATCAAACTTCAAACATTTTTTTCGTTGACAAACTAAACCAATCTGTTTAAACTTTTATACAACTTTTTTAGCAACGCAAGGGGAATTACTAACGAAAAAAGTCGTCTAAAAATAAAACATATTAATAAAATTTTGAACAAATAAAAATTTCAAAAAACAATCAAAGAAATCAAAATCGACAAACAACAATAAAAAATGTATAAGCATTAAGAAGAAAGCGCTGATTCCACTTAAAACAAAAATGGCCAATTAAAGCAATAGCAATGACATGCGCTGAATTGTCAATGAGTCGCCATCAAGCTCGCTTCAGGCAATTATTACAGACACAAGCTGAAAAAGCGTCAGTTTTCAAAGTAATTTAACTTTAATTTTAGGTATATACATTAGGGTGATCCCCAAAATAAGCGATTTTCTTCAGTCTCACCCACTCCAACGGTAACAGCTTACTCAAAGATATCACGAATACATTTCTGTTGCGATTGGAGACGGTTAAATGTGTAAGGTAATATGAATTTCAATGCCTGTGTGACACCCGTTAACCGTCTTCGATTGGGACCAAAATTTATATTTGGTATGCTTAGGTGTGGCACTATCGATTTTGGGCATGAGATATACAAAATATTAAATTAAAATCTTTCAGTCTCCATAGTTTTCTGAATTTTTTTCCCTGTGTGACATCCCTTAAACACTTCCGCTCGGGTACAAAATTTTTATGTGACATCCTTGACTGTGCTGTTATAGATGCAGAGCGTTAGAAAATAGCTAATTTGATTTTTTAAAGACCAGCCTAACGTACGTAGTATGTACTCTGGCAATATGACAAGCATCATCACAAGCAATCATTTTTTTTGTGGTACGTGGCAAGTCAGCTTGAAATAATGAGAGTTTCACAGCAAACAGAAACTTTTTTCTTTCATCTCCCTCACAACTTGCACAGAGATCAATTTTGAAACCCTTACTACTATTATTTTTTTGTTGCCGATGACAGGACACTTAAGAGTGGTCGCAGAATAGTAAGCAGCTGTTCCCCGTTTTTCCCCTTTTTCGAAACTACGACTCTTCATCCTTTACATCTCTCAGCATATCTGGCTCTTCGTCTCCCTTTTACCATATCCCTCTTTATTCACTTTTCTGCTTTCATTTATAGCTGACATTTTCTCTCTTCCTGCACACTTTTTCAAGTTCCTCATTTCTTAAACAGCGATCTACTTCTCACACGCCGTTGCTCTCTTTTTCCCCCCTTCGAGAATTTTTAGTCCTCTACAACACCGCGCTTCTCTATCTTTTGCTTTATATATCATTCCATCTCTCTCTAACTCTGCTGTGCTCTCTATTCCTTTTTTCGCTTCATCTATCTCACTTTACTTCTGTCTCTTTTCCTCCCTCTACTTCTCGCTCATCAGCTACCATCTTCATCTCACTCCCCCTCGTTCTCTGTGTCTGGTTCCACTGCAAAGTTTCATTGCCAATCCCCTCTCAAATGACACGTTTAATGCTACCAAAAATGGACAAGCTGTCACATTTTTTATGAGCTCGACTGACGTGCAAGTGGATACGCACACTTCAGATTCCTCAATTACGCTAAACTTGTCTCAAACTTCAGCTAAATTGTTGCTTGGTCAATTAAAAAGTATTAAATACTTATAAATGTTTTGCAACTTCTGCTCGTAATGTTTGTCAATTTAGTTTAAATTAAGCGCATTAAAATTGGAGGGAGTGTAATTTGATTAAGTTCTTGTTTAGTTTTGTTTGAGTTGTTGTAATTGAGATTGATATACATAAATTGTAACTTTAAACTGTAACAAGCTGCGCATGCAATTCATATTTTGCCATAACAAGACGCTTATTGAAATAAAATGTCAATAAAAGCAAAATGTTTGTAAAAGTACAATAAAAAATAGTTTGGAGATTTTGTAAGACTTAGTTTTTCAATTGCGGACGCAGATGTTCGCATACGAGTATAAGTAATTTAAAGCTTCAACGTTTCAATGACACTTTGCGACAATTTCAGCGACATTTTCTGGGTACTGTGAGATTCCAACTCAGACTTGAAATAACTTTCCATTCGAATACAGGTGCAGTAGAGATGTATTCATGTGAAAGCCATACCGATGTATATTCCTCTATCAGCTATGAACCCCTGTCTCTTAATAATAATATAATACATTGGCGCTATTATAACTCTGACCAGTTTTATGGCCGAGCTTCTCTCCCAATTCAAGGTGTGCTGCTTTTTGTTTTTCCTAATAATTGGTAGGACCTACAGTTTTATGCCGGCTCCGAACGGCGAATGCATTTTTTGTGCGAAGCTTTTTCATGGCAGAAATACACTCGGAGGGTATGCCGCCCACTGCCAAGAGGTGAACGCTGCTCTTAAAAAACCCAATAATTGGAATTTTACTAATTATAAAATTTTTTTTGGTGGTTGCTCGGACTGGAGTTTGAACCGGAGACCTCTGGCATAGCAGGCGAGCACTCTACCCACTGCACCTTCGCTGTCTAAAAGTGAGCTAGCGATTATACAGATTCGGCAAATTGCCAAAAGGGAACACATTTTTCTTATTAAAAAAAACTCGATCAGCAATAAAAAAAACTCTAGTATAATCTCCAACAGTAATAAAAAATAAAAACTCTATAAACCTCGACGTTACGACGTTGTATTGCCAATTTACTTTTTCTTAGGCTAAACAACATTAGCCGCGCTCCGATTAAGTTACTGCAGCAAAATTTACGAGGCCGTTTCAGCGTCGTGTGCAAAAATAAGTTAAGATAATCAGTGTAGCAAAATAAACGGCAACAAAAATAGGTGTGCAAAGATATAAAAAGCAACCAATCAACAATTTATCTACAACTACGCCAACATAAATGAGAAAAAAATGAAGCAAGTAAACAAAACAACTGAGCGCGCAAAAGGCAATCACGGATAGCCAAACAGCTTGAATCAAATAAGAAAGACGTTAGAACACATGAGATAAAAATAGGCTAGATAGTGATGGCCAAGCTGCAGAAGAAGCAGAAGAAATAGAATAAGAAGAAGAAGCATAATAATAATAATAATAATAATAATAATAATAATAATAATAATAATAATAATAATAATAATAATAATAATAATAATAATAATAATAATAATAATAATAATAATAATAATAATAATAATAATAATAATAATAATAATAATAATAATAATAATAATAATAATAATAATAATAATAATAATAATAATAATAATGTAGAAAATATGGTAATATGGTATGGTATGGAAAATAATAATAATAATAATAATAATAATAATAATAATAATAATAATAATAATAATAATAATAATAATAATAATAATAATAATAATAATAATAATAATAATAATAATAATAATAATAATAATAATAATAATAATAATAATAATAATAATAATAATAATAATAATAATAATAATAATAATAATAATAATAATAATAATAATAATAATAATAATAATAATAATAATAATAGTAATAATAATAATAATAATAATAATAATAATAATAATAATAATAATAATAATAATAATAATAATAATAATAATAATAATAGTAATAATAATAATAATAATAATAATAATAATAATAATAATAATAATAATAATAATAATAATAATAATAATAATAATAATAATAATAATAATAATAATAATAATAATAATAATAATAATAATAATAATAATAATAATAATAATAATAATAATAATAATAATAATAATAATAATAATAATAATAATAATAATAATAATAATAATAATAATAATAATAATAATAATAATAATAATAATAATAATAATAATAATAATAATAATAATAATAATAATAATAATAATAATAATAATAATAATAATAATAATAATAATAATAATAATAATAATAATAATAATAATAATAATAATAATAATAATAATAATAATAATAATAATAATAATAATAATAATAATAATAATAATAATAATAATAATAATAATAATAATAATAATAATAATAATAATAATAATAATAATAATAATAATAATAATAATAATAATAATAATAATAATAATAATAATAATAATAATAATAATAATAATAATAATAATAATAATAATAATAATAATAATAATAATAATAATAATAATAATAATAATAATAATAATAATAATAATAATAATAATAATAATAATAATAATAATAATAATAATAATAATAATAATAATAATAATAATAATAATAATAATAATAATAATAATAATAATAATAATAATAATAATAATAATAATAATAATAATAATAATAATAATAATAATAATAATAATAATAATAATAATAATAATAATAATAATAATAATAATAATAATAATAATAATAATAATAATAATAATAATAATAATAATAATAATAATAATAATAATAATAATAATAATAATAATAATAATAATAATAATAATAATAATAATAATAATAATAATAATAATAATAATAATAATAATAATAATAATAATAATAATAATAATAATAATAATAATAATAATAATAATAATAATAATAATAATAATAATAATAATAATAATAATAATAATAATAATAATAATAATAATAATAATAATAATAATAATAATAATAATAATAATAATAATAATAATAATAATAATAATAATAATAATAATAATAATAATAATAATAATAATAATAATAATAATAATAATAATAATAATAATAATAATAATAATAATAATAATAATGATGATGATGATGATGATGATAATAAGAAGAAGAAGACGAAGAAGAGGAAGAAGAAGAGGAAGAAGAAGAAAATGTAGCAAAAGCATAAGATTAACTTTCATTTATAGAAACTGCGGCTTGTGAAACATAAAACGAAATTGAAAGAAGAATGTCTGCCGAAAAGATTAAAAGATAGGTGAAGCGCCTAAAAGTAGGCAACAGCGAGCTACAAAAACCCTGAAATGAAAACAAAAAACCACGAAAATGTGCACATGAAAAATGTTAATATATCAGCAAGTAAACATAAATACATATGTACGTTTGTGCTTAAATAAGCCTACGCATGCTTAACCTGCGCCTTCATGTATGCAACAGCAGAGAATATCTTTTTACTTTAATGATAATGAACTACTTTTTTTGGGTAGTAAATTTTACATAAGAAGAAAACTTGATGTCACGGACAAAATAAAAAGTGTAAGAAGCAACAAAATAAGGGCACATGAGAAAGAAGTATGTATGTGTGACTGAATAAAAGTGCTTGAAAATAATATGCCAGAAAATAATATGTTGTGTGTTAAAATAATATTGTAAGATTTCAAGGACAATTGCCGACTTGTGCTTATTTATATTTTGGAATATAAAATTGAAAAAAAAAAAGTTCAGAAAGTAAAGAAACTGATTTCTTGCAAAAAAACAAAAAAAAAATTAAAGAACAATGAGTTTAGAATAGAGTATGGCAAAATTGTGGAAGAGTTTATGGGCAAACCTATTTATATATACGATACATTGGTTAAAAAGTGTGTGATGTTTCTCATTTACTCGTGCGGGTCAATTTAGTCAGGCACCGGTTTAGAATACCAACTATTCACGCAAAACTCTAGTAAAATATGAAACGTTTCTTTCAAAAAAAAAAAAAATTCTTAAAGGATAAATCTCAAAACAAAAAAGAAAAGAAAAGAAAAGAAAAGAAAAGATAAGAAAAGAAAAGAAAAGATAAGAAAAGAAAAGAAAAGAAAAGAAAAGAAAAGAAAAGAAAAGAAAAGAAAAGAAAAGAAAAGAAAAGAAAAGAAAAGAAAAGAAAAGAAAAGAAAAGAAAAGAAAAGAAAAGAAAAGAAAAGAAAAGAAAAGAAAAGAAAAGAAAAGAAAAGAAAAGAAAAGAAAAGAAAAGAAGAAAATTTTATCTAGTTTTTTTCGTAGTATACTTTTAGGCGCCGAAGTTTATATGGCAAAGTGTTTATAACTAAATATAGCGCTACAAACTAGAAGGAAGAAATAGATTTTGTAAAATAAACTCCTCATTGTAGCTTAATATTGCTTTTTATATACCCAGTTGCGTCTATGTATAACATCAATAATTAAGTTCAGTTCATTAATATATAACTTATGTCTGGTTAATATTTTTATCGAGAAATATAGATCTAGAATAGCTTGTGTAGCAGTAGCTAAACTGGTGAGTGCACAAACTGGGTTCAAAAAGGTCCAGGTTACATGATTGTGAAGCGACCGCTGACCAAATCACAAATAGCGCTTCCAGCTAGTCGCTGCTCCCTCGAAAATATATTAAATATATATATATAGGTCGTTCCAGTACTTAAACCCGATTGCCGTGGATACTTCTACATATGTAGGTACTCATTTACAAGCCATCTTCATTGCCTCTTTGAATCAGAGCAATCTATGCCTGGAAGAGCTTATAGCCATCAAAATGTAGAGATTAATAGAACACTTTCAGTTTAAGTGATCTTTGAGATTAGTATTCTTGCAGATCACAACTTCTTAAGTTCCTGCAGAAACTTACGTTCATTACAATTTCTTGATACCCTTGGGATGGACTTTATTTGCCTTCTAATTTGTACATTCTCTTAAATGTAGAGAGTTGCCTGCTTAGGCATCTACATATATTCCATCCATTAATTTTGTAAAATTCACAGAAGATGGTATAATATGAAAATATTATATGGATGCTCTTTCTTTTCTAATGAATTTATATATTCTATAGAACTCTGTAGTCGTACTCTGCAGAGTCCCAGTACTAGTTATAAAAGCTGACGTTCCAAACAAACTCATAATTCTTAACTAACACTTCCTTTACTACATTTCGAAACAAAATCGCTTTAATTGCACATTCAGCTGAGCGCAAGCAAAAAATTGAATGAGCACAACATAATTCCTCAACTCATTCAACGCAAATTCCTTCGTTGTCTCAAGGCTTTTTACCCATTAACGCAAACTGCCTTTTTCTCTGCATCTTATCCTACTTTTTGCTTCACACTTTCTCAACTTTTTCTGGGTTACACATTAGGCACATCACAGATAACTCAAATGATTGCGCAAATGTTGACAACAACGATTACAAAGCACAACAATAGCAACAACAGCAACAACAATAACAATTCATTTACACGTCAGCAAAAAAGCAAAAGTGTGGCAACGCCGCAACGCACAACAAATGAGGCGACGAGGCTAAAAGATTAATGGCATTACGCAAATTGTTGCCGTGTTGGCTGTGTTGCCGCCAAGAAAATGTGTCGCGCGCTGTTTTGCTGTGCTTTGAAGCTTTTCCCTTAAACTAAGAGCGAGTAAGCACCTGCTGTCTGCATGCAAAATGAAAATGTTTGTGTGTTTGTAATTGTTTGCGTACGCATATCCCTTTTTTTGTGGTAAGTAAGCTTGTTTCGCTTTTCTTCTGCTTACTTTTTCTTGCTTAGTGTTTCGCTTTTTCTTTTCTACGCGTGTTTTTCCTTTGCCTTTTGTGTTTCTTTTCTTTCATTTTGCATTTCGCTTCACCGCTTTCGGAAATTAATGACAACAATGGGCGTAAATGACATTTTCGACGAAGACAAGTTTGCTTGCTGCTGCTGCAGCCTGCTGGCACATGTACTGGGTGGCGTCTGCAACAAATTTGCGGAGCGTATGGATATTCATTCATTTAATTAAAAGGAGAAACTGGCTGCTGCTGGGAAGTAGTAGAAAATGGTGTGGCAGAGTGAAGAAGGAGGTGAAACGGGTAATTATTAATAGGTTTATCTGAAATATAAACGAATCAATGTTTGAATGAAATAATTAGGTATGTGAACTGAGATTTTTAAGAAATTAATCTCATTTGATGATATGTATGTATATCTACTAATAAATGAATTTAAAACCAACTGCCAAGGTACAGCGCTTTCAATAACAACGGTAGTTTTGCTAATTGATTGGATAATGAGCTCTTCAACCCGCTTGATTGAGTTTTAAAGTATTATATAGCAAGCCATTCAAATATTACCAAATTCCATACAAAAAGCCGTTCTGACTCTCTGAATGTAAAAGAGCGTTATTGAGCTATCTATCGTAGTCGAACATTATGAAACTTTCGTAACCGCCTAATGTAGACAATTTTCTATCGGTTTATTATATATTATTTATTGGTGTATAGTTGTGTGTTTGGTTAGAGTGGCGAGTACCAATGACTCCAGTTAGCGCCGTTTTGCTATTGCTACCACGACTCGTGCCTAGTCGGTACATACATATCTAATTTATTTTTATTGATACTTAAGTCAGTTTATCGATATTTAAAGCCAAGTTTCGTCAAATTCAAAAAAACTGTAAATAATTATGTTGAAGACGCTTTAATATGTATGTATATGTAATTGATTTTTTATCGATATCCGGTAATTTTTTTATCGATATTTGGTTCATTTTTTTATCGATACTTTCATTTTACATTTATCGAGTTTTATTTAAATTCTTTTTCATTTTATCGATACTTCATTTACCCTTATACACTTTTGAATGCATTTATCGATGTTTAATTAATTTTTATCGATATTTAAAACATTTTATCCATATTTCATTTATTTGTATCGTTATCCAAACCAATTTATCGATACCTAATTTACTTTTATCGTTATTTACATGAATCAATCGATATATCATTTATATTTTACCGATATTTAAAACAATTTATCGATATTTAATATATTTTTAACGTTATCCAAATAAATTGATCGATATATAATTCATTTTTATCGTTTTTTATATGAAGCTATCGATATATCATTTATATTTTACCGATATTTGAAACAATTTATCGATATTTAATTTCTTTTTAACGTTATTCAAATCAATTTATCGATATTTCATTGATTTTTATCGACATTTTATTAATTTTTATCCCTGCTTTAATCAAATTATCGATATTTCATTCATGCCTATTATTTAAACGAATCTATCGCTATTTCTTTTTTATCAATATTTTTAATTTATTTTTGACGATATTTATATAATTTTTTTTTTTAATATTATTAATTTTTGTCGATACATAAATAAATTTATCGATATTACATTCATATTTATATCAGTTCATCAATATTTTATATATTTCTATCGATATTTGAAGCAATTCATCGATTTTTAATTTACTTTTATTGATACTGAAACCAATTTATCGATGTCAATTATTTTTATTGATGTTTAAAATAAATTTGTCGATATTTCGTTTATTTTTATCGATATTTAAATCCAGTTGTCAATATTTTACAGATAAGTTTTATCAAATTTGATATTTTACCGATAAGTTCATCGATTTGTGGAGTGGTTGGTTAAATAGCGCACGCTTGTATGAATATTAAAGTTTGAAACCGAGTGGGAATAAGTATATTTTTATACTCAGCTGTACTAGTACACAGAGTATTACAGTTTTAATCACATAACGGTGGATTGTAACAGAATGAAATAATGGAGATAGATATAGACTTATATATATCAAAATGATCACGGTGAAAAGATAAATCCATTGAGCCATGTCCGTCCGTCCGTCTGTCCGTCTGTAAACACTTTAACTCGCGCAAAAATTGAGATATTTTGATGAAATTTGAAATGCAAGTTGGTATCGAGACTGGGACGGTTTGTATTGAAAATGGGCGAAATCGGACCATGACCACGCCCACTTTTCTTATATAGAAAAAATCGGAAATTTGGTATCTCAGTCACTAATATAGCTAGAGCGATGAAATTTTACCCACGTGTTGGGCCCAGGCCTCTATGAAGAAATTTGATGAAATTTTGGAAAATGGACGGTGCCACGCCCACTTATTAAGGGTCAAACATTGAAAGCTTTATATGTCATAACTCAGAAACTATTGAAGATATATCGATGAAATTTGGTACGCGTGATTTACTTACTTAGACAAACATTTGGAAGGAAAATAGTTCAAATCGGTTGACGGCCACGCCAACTTTTATATATGTATACTAGCTGTACCCGGCCAAGCTTTGCTTTGGCCCACTTCCAATTATAGGTACTTGAAGCGAAAAACGGCATACTTTAAAATATGTTGGAAGTATCTAGAAACCGAAATTACCTCGGGCTGCAGAGCTCGGGCTGCAGAGCTCGGCACAATTCATATAAGTTTAAAAAAAGTGAAGGAAAAAATTTATATTTTCAAAAGTTTGCCCTCTTCATGTTCTTATCCCATTTTTCTTCGTATTAGTCTCCAACTGCCTTCCCTCTACTTTACTATTTCTCTTTCCCTTTCATTTATCTTTCCTTTCATTTCCGTTTCCTTTTTCCTTTCCGATCACATTTCCGCTTCCCTTTCTCTACCGCTCTTTCTTACCTCTCCTTTTCTGTCTTTCTCCTTTTTATTCCCCCCTCTTATTCCTTCACTAATTACCTGTCTTCCTGTCTCTCTCCCATCCTCTTCATTCCATTTTTATTATATTCTCCCTCTCCTTTTCCGTCCCTTTGCCTTTCCCAGTCTCATTACTCTTCCTCTTTCTCTAGGGAACTGGGTTTAGCATAATATACCATGCATTCCACTTCTCATTTCATACCATCATTGCTTAGAAACATTCCGTGGCGTCCGAATCATCTCTTTTACCATTAATTGGGTATCGGGACTAAGAATCACTATGAAAATATCTCTATATAGCAGACCCGGTCAACACTTTCATTTCATATCAGTATTGCTCAGAAGCATCCCGAGCTCATTTGGGTCCACTTATTGACCCACATCTGGGAACTTGACCTAGGAAGCATAATGGGTACGGTATCTGGAGACTTGACCAAGAAATCGTAATGGGTACGGCCCTACATGAGAGTCCGCTCAACACCTTTCATTTGGTACCAATATCCCTAAGATATATCCCGGTGTTATCCGGGTCCACATATTGACCCATACCTTGGGATCCCACCTAGGAATCGTCATGCGCCGTTATTAAATAACAATATCGCTGAGAAATTATCCGGGGTCATCCGGATCCACATTTTGACCCACATCTGGGGACCTGACCTAGGAATCATAATGAGCTCATCTCTATGTAAAAGCCCTGCCTTTCAGTTGAAACCAATATCGTTCAGAAATTTTCCGGGGCCATCCCGGTCCACGTTTTGACCCACATTTAGGTTTATCTCTGTGTAAAGGCGCTGCTCAGCACTTTTCATTTGGTACCAATATCCCTGAGAAATATCCCGGTGTTATCCGGGTCCGCGTGTTGACCAACACCTTGGAACCCGACCTAGGGATCGTAATGAGTTCAGTTCTATGTAAAATCCCTGCTCAAAACCCTACATTTGATACCAATATCACTGAAACATTTTCCGGGGTCATCCGAGTCCACGTTTTGACCCATATATGGGGACCCGTCCTAGGCATCACAAATAAAATAGATAGTTCTATGTAAATTCTCTGCTCAATACCTTTCATTTGATACCAATATCGCTCAAAAACATGCGAAGGTCGTCCGGGTCCACGTTGTGACCTATATCTGGAGACCCCGGCTAGGCATCACAATTATAATAGTTCTGTGCTGAAGTCCTCATCAAGACTTTTCATTTGATACCAATATCGCTTGGAAACATTCGAAGGTCACAAAGTTCCATGTTTTGACCCATGGAGAGCCGATCTAGGAATCACAATGAGTACTATTCTATGTAAATTCTCTGCTCAATACCTTTCATTTGATACCAATATCGCTCAGAAACATTCGAGAGTCATCCGGGTCCACGTTTGACCCATATCTGGAGACCCGATCTAGGAATCACAATGAGTACTATTTTACGTAAATTCTCTGCTCAAAACCTTTCATTTGATACTAATATCGCTCAGAAACATTCGAGGGTCATCCGAGTCCACGTTTTTACCCATATCTGGAGACCCGACCTAGGAATCACAATGAGTACTATTCTATGTAAATTATCTCCTCAATACCTTTCATTTGATACCAATATGACTCAGAAACATTCGAGGGTCATCCGGGTCCACGTTTTGACCTATATCTGAAGACCCGACCTAGGAATCACAATTAGTAATATTCTATGTAAATTCTCTGCTCAACACCTTTCATTTGATACCAATATCGCTCAGAAACATTCGAGGGTCATCCGGGTCCACGTTTTGACCCATATCTGGAGACCCGACATAGGAATCACAATGAGTACTATTCTATGTAAATTCTCTGCTCAACACCTTTCATTTGATACCAATATCGTCCAAAAATATTCAGGGAAAAGCCGGATCCACGTTTTGACCTTATAATATAATAATATATAATACAATGGCGCTATTATAACTCTGACGAGTTTTATGGCCGAGCTTCTCTCCCAATTCGAGGTGTGCTCCTTTTTGTTTTTCCTACTAATTGGGTGGACCTACAGTTTTAAGCCGGCTCCGAACGGCGAATGCATTTTTTGTGAGAAGCTTTTTCATGGCAGAAATACTCTCGGAGGGTATGCCGCCCACTGCCGAGAGGTGACCGCTGCTCTTAAAAAACCCAATAATTGGATTTTTACTAATTAGAAAAATTTGTTTGGCTCGGACCGTGGTTTGAACCCGAGACCTCTGGCATAGCAGGCGAGCACTCTACCCACTGCACCACAGCGGCCACCTTTTGACCTTATAAATATAATATATATAAACCATCTAGGGCAAGGTACTAAGCTTGTGTGTAAATTTGGCCAAAATCCCTCCACGCGTTTGGGCGAAAGCCGGCGACAAAGAAATGGGCTTGATTTTTATATATATATAGATTATAAAGTGACCTAATAAAACCATTTTAAGCGATATCTCTGTCAAATATAAAGATCTATCACTGAAATTTTGTGGCATGAGTCCAACTATGGACATAAAACATAGAACACAGAAATTTTGGAAAATGGGCGGTGCCACGCCCATTTATTAAGGGTCAAACATTAAAAGTTTTATATGTCATAACTCAGAAACCGTTGAAGATATATCAATGAAATTTGGTAAGCGTGATATATTTACTTAGGCAAATGTTTGGACGAAAAATTGCCAAAATCGGTTAACGACCACGCCCACTTTTATATATGGGTATTATAAAGTGGCCTAATAAAAACATTTTAAGCGATATCTCTGTCAAATATAAAGATATATCATTGAAATTTTATGGCAGGAGTCCAACTGCGGACATAAAACGAAAAACACAAAAATTTTGGAAAATGGGCGTGGCACCGCCTCTTTTTAGAAGCAGGAATATACGAGATTTCTGAGCCCATAACTCAACAAATAATTGGGATATTATGTCGAAACTAGGTTTATACACTTTTGTAACTTGTGTTAATAGGCATGCAGAAATTTATTGAAATCGGTTTATGACCACGCCTACTTTTTAACAAAGATATTTCTGGAACACCCTTTTGGAATTTGTAACGTGACATCTTTGTAACTAGAAGTCATAACGGAATGAAATTTTGCACAAAGAATAATATTCATATGCTTAGTTGGATGACTGATAAAAATGTTGAAAATGGGCGTGGCTACGATCACTTTATGCAGCACTCGCTTTATATAAAATATACCGTGTTTCGATCAAACGCAAACAAACAATGAAAGCATACAGCTGAGTATCTAATGTTCGATTCCACTCGAACTTAGGCTTCTTTACTTTTTGATGTGTAAACATCTTTGCTGTAGCTACGAGTGATGTCGAAAAACAGGTAAAGCTTACGCGTAAACATGTAAATGCGTAAATGCGTAAACCGTAAATGACCTTGGCATTGTCGGTGGTAGGTAGGTGCTAGGCATGTACTTACAAATGCTTGCATGCATAGTCGTGCAAATGCAAATATCAGCAACAACAGCAACGAAGCGAAGCGAAGTTGTTGTTGTTTTCTGCAACAATGCGACAAATAGGCAAAATAAAAAGGACCAATCTGTTTGAACATGCATGCAAATGTATGGATATGCATTTTTCTGAGCAATATTGGCATCAAATGAAAGGTTTTGAGCAGGACTTCGATATGAAGCTCTTTTCATTGTGATCCCCAGACCGGGTCTCCAGATATGCGTCAAAACGAGGACCCGGATGATCCTTGAATATTTCTGAGCAAAATTGTTCTCAAATGAAAGGTTTTGAGGAAGGCTTCTACAGAGAGCTCTACTCTTTATGATTCCTAGGTCGGGTCCCGAGATATACATAGGTCAAAACGAGGACTCGGATGATCCTTGAATGTTTCTGAGCAATATTGGTATCAAATGAAAGGTTTTGAGAAGGCCTTCTACAGGGAGCTCGCTTCTTTATGGTTCCTAGGTCGGGTCCGGAGATATGGTTCAAAACGAGGACCCGGATGATCTTCCATGTTTCTGAGCAATATTGGTATCAAATGAAAGGTTTTGAGCAAGGCTTCTACAGGGAGCTCTACTCTTTATGAGTCCTAGGTCGGGTCCCGAGATATGGGTCAAAACGAGGACCCGGATGATCCTTGATTGTTTCTGAGCAAAATTGGGATCAAATGAAAGTTTTTGAGCAGGACTTCGATATGAAGCTCTTTTCATTTTGACCCCTATACCGGGTCTCCAGATATGGGTCAAAACGAGGACCCGGATGATCTTGCATGTTTTTGAGCAATATTGGTATCTAATGAAAGGTTTCGAGCAAGCCTTCTACAGGGAGATTTATTCTTTATGGTTCCTAGGTCGGCTCCGGAGATATGGATCAAAACGAGGACCCGGATGATCTTGCATATTTCTGAGCAATATTGGTATCTAATGAAAGGTTTTGAGCTGGCCTTCTACAGGGAGCCCCATTCTTTATGATTTCTAGGTCGGGTCCCGAGATATGGGTCAAAACGAGGACTCGGATGATCTTGCGTGTTTCTGAGCAATACTGGTATCAAATTAAAAGTTTTGAGAAGGACTTCGATATGAAGCTCTTTTAATTGTGACCCCTAGGCCGAGTTTCCAGATATGGCTCACAACGAGGACCCGAATGATCCTTGAATGTTTCTGAGCAATATTGGTATCAAATGAAAGGTTTTGAGCAAGGCTTCTACAGGGAGCTCTACTCTTTATGAGTCCTAGGTCGGGTCCCGAGATATGGGTCAAAACGAGGACCCGGATGATCCTTGATTGTTTCTGAGCAAAATTGGGATCAAATGAAAGTTTTTGAGCAGGACTTCGATATGAAGCTCTTTTCATTGTGACCCCTATACCGGGTCTCCAGATATGGGTCAAAACGAGGACCCGGATGATCTTGCATGTTTTTGAGCAATATTGGTATCTAATGAAAGGTTTCGAGCAAGCCTTCTACAGGGAGATTTATTCTTTATGGTTCCTAGGTCGGGTCCGGAGATATGGATCAAAACGAGGACCCGGATGATCTTGCATATTTCTGAGCAATATTGGTATCTAATGAAAGGTTTTGAGCTGGCCTTCTACAGGGAGCCCCATTCTTTATGATTTCTAGGTCGGGTCCCGAGATATGGGTCAAAACGAGGACTCGGATGATCTTGCATGTTTCTGAGCAATATTGGTATCAAATGAAAGGTGTTGAGTGGGGCTTTCATATAGAGCTCTATTCTTTATGATTCCTAGGCCGGGTCTCCGGATGATCCTTGAATATTTCTGAGCAATATTGGTATCAAATGAAAGGTTTTGAGCAGGACTTCAACACAGAGTCTCGAGATATGGGTCAAACGTGGACCCGAATGAGTTTGCATGTTTCTGAGCAAAACAAATCAAAATCAGAAATCAAAAATCAAAAATTAAAAATCAAAAACCAAACAACAAAACAAACAAAAACAACAAAATGTAGCAGTGACAATGACAACAAAAAATTTTAAAAACGATAGTCGCATTTTAATTAAAGGAACAAGGGAAAGGGAATAAAAATTCGATTTCGAAACTGTTTACACATCAATGTTCATGAGTACTCGTTACTCACGCTTTCTTTTTTTTTTTTTATATTAATAGCCCGTAATGCATAATTTGTGATCAGAGTATGAATTTTGCGGCTAAATAATAAACGCCTTTTCATAACCCCTTATTATAAGGTAATTAATCCCTTATTATAAGGAATGAGGTGAACCTTATTTTCTATGGCGAATAAGCCCTATAGTAAGGTATGTATTTAAACTCCAAATAAGCTGCTACTGTAAGGCATAAGCTTAGCCCTATTTGTCATGGCGAATAAGTCTTAGGAATAAGGTTTCCTCTCCGACAGCGAAAAAGAGAAAAAACTCATTATAGCCAGATGACATTAACATGGGAACATAAGCCTTATTATTAGGCTTTGTTCATACCACTGGCATTCCTTAGAAATTTCAGATATTATTTTGTGAGCTCTACGATCAACTGAAATAATTTGAGGCTTATTTCAGGCGTAAATTCTTTGAAGGGTAAGTACACATACATATATACATTAGACCGTATCGCAAAAAATAAAGTTCGCCGTACGCCCCCGCATATGATGTCTTTTTGGAAAACATTTCCGGAAAAGTTTTTTATTTTTTTTTTTTGGACGCCGCTAGATGTCGCTAAAATTAATTTTTCTCATATCTTCGGTATTTATAGTCCGATCTCCAAGTTTAATACAATAATGTCTTTGGCTTGAAAGGGCGGCTTATACTATGGAATATTATTAACCCTATGTGCGCCATTGGTGTCACTACCACCCAGTATTTAGTTTATACCACCCTAATGTACCTTTTTTATGTCTGCATGTTAAACCTAGTCAAAAATCATTAACCTTTTGCAAAATAAGTATTTCGATAGCTTGAGCAGAACCCGAAATAAAACACGTTAAACATTCCGAGGAATATAGGTTCTTCGGTTCCTTTGGTCTTTTAGGTTAATTTTACTGAAAAATTTTCTGAGGAGACCACTAATAAAATTTTATGCCAAATAATTTTCTAGAACATTTTAACCCTCTAGCGACCTTAAAAATACTATTTTTCCTGATTTTCAAAAAATAGGGGTCAAAATAACCCTTTATTGGCGGAGCTAGAGGGTTAACATGTTCTAGAAAATTATTCGCCATAAAATTTCAGTATGGGTCTCCTCAGAGGAAATCTTTGCAAAATGAACCTAAAAGACCCAAGGAAGCGGAAAACATATATGCCTGGGAATGTTGAACGAGTATTATTTCGGGTTATACTGAAGCGATCGAAATACTCCTTTTGCGGAAGATTAATGATTATAGACTACGTTTAACATGCAGCCATAAAAAATTACATTATGGTGGTATAAACTAAGTACTGGGTGGCAGTGACCCCAACGACGCACATAGGGTTAATAATATTCCATAGTATAAGGTGCCCTTTCAAGCCAAAGACATTGGTGTATTAAACTTAGAGATCGGACTATAAATACCGAAGTTATGAGAAAAATAAATTTTAGCGACATCTAGCGGCGTCCAAAAAAAAAATAAAAAACTTTTCCGGAAATGTTTTCCAAAAAGACATCATATGCGGCGAACTTTATTCTTGCGTCCCTATAAGGCGAGACGGCCTAATATACATATGTATGCTTGTAAAAATTATCGCATTCAACTTTTTTTCCTTTCTGTTTGCCTATTTTTGTTCGTCAACCATCCATGTAAATTGCTTTTTATTATGCTTTTTTCTGGTATTATCAATACTTTATTTTTCGCAACGACAAAGAAAAAACAAAAAAATATGATTATTGTCACTTTGAAACAAAAATAATTGCAAAAGTTTATATACACTTATGTATTTAAATATTTACTTATGTAAATAGACGATAAAAATACCGCGCAATTCTTTTAGTGTTTCTTTGAGGAGTGAGACAGGCTTATGTATTAAAGTATCTACAGTGAACTGGTGAATAAAAGTTGTATGCGTTTAAGCAACAAAAACAGCATACATAATAATATTAAAAAAAACTGTATTCCCTGTTTTAGGCTAAGAAAACCCCTAGAGACACTATCGACAAGTTTCGACAGTAACTGCCACTCTAGTCAATATTGAAATTGCTAATATTAAAAATAACTTTCAGTTTTCTTTGTCTCAAAATTCCAGACAAGTGCAAACATGTATTAGCATGCAAATATCTTCGAAATTATTCATATCCTATGCATATACATATGTATGTATGTTTGCATGTATTTAAATATTTCTCAATATTGCCACATGCAAAAAAATAGAAACTTTTATTCGCCCCCAAAAGCAATAACAATTGACAATTGTGTTGTTGTTGGGTTGTCACTAAAATTGTATGCACAAAATATTGAAATGTGTCAAATAAATTCATGAATGCCAAAATATATTAAATTCTTGGTAAATTTCCGCACATGCGGACAGACAAAAGGACATAGGACATAGTTATTAACACATACATATGTATGTATAAGCAAACCCTGCAGGGAACTCAATAACTAGTGAGCAAAATTTCTAGTTCCAAACTAGCGAAAAGGTGTCAAAAGGGAACTAGATCAATTGTAGTTAGACCCTCACCAGTTCAGAAGGAGTGAATTGAGTGACCATTATAAGACACACTTTGATTTGTATGCAATTTCGAAGTGACAAAAATTCTATGAAAATTTTTCGTTCGTTCAATTGCCGTCGGCTTTGTATATTTCTACAATTCTCAGATGTTTAGTGAAGCATTCTATATAAAGAGTTTTCTATTTGCATTTTGTATGAAATGAAATGTTCCCCTAATTAAGCTCCTCCGATCTCTCGGGCTCATTTTTAATTTTTTTTATTTATTACTTTTTAAATATTATTGCAAATTTTTATTAAATAAATAAATAAAAAAAATATTAGTTAAAAAAAAAAATTAAAAAAAAATTATCATCCACCTTGACTCCGACAGGATTCGAACCCACGCCCCTCAGATTGAAAGGCACATGCGTTAGCCAGTCGGCCATCGCGCCACTTGCATGAAGTGTGTCAAACGCTGCACTTAAGCGGCAGATGTAAAACTGTAGAATTTGTAGGTACTTGTAGCTAATTCAGAGCTATCGAAATTGTGCCAATAAACGAACTAGTGTAAACTGTAGAATTTAGTACTAGTTCGGAACTATCGAAAATGTAGTGCAGAGAGTGACAATTGACACCGCGTAGGACATCGCCGTGTTAAATTCGCCAGTTGATAACATGCAAAAGAGATTTAGCTCGCACTAGTAGTGTCGAAAAATGCACTAGAAGCGACCTAGTTCGGAACTAGAGATTTTCCCTACAGGGAAATACATAAGTATGTACATATGTATGTATGCATGGCGATGATGTGGAATGTGCTGTGAATATTTACCCATTAAACATTGCGATCAACGTTCGAAAATATATCGAGGCAGTGACACATAAACAGCCATAGTTTTCAGATGTTCATGGTATTATCGAAATATATTCGAAATAGTTTCGAAAAAAAAAATTAAAAAAAAAAACAGATAACAAAATTCCAAAATGCGAAAACTACACCTTTTTCAGTTGAAATTCAGAAAGTTCCAAATTTATATTCAGAATATCCATTTGAAATTCAGAAAATTACAATTGAAATTCAGAATTTCCATTTGAAATTCAGAAAATTACAATTGAAATTCAGAAATTCCATTTGAAATTCAGAAAATAGCATTTGAAATTCAGATAATTACAATTGAAATTCAGAAAATTCTATTTGAAATTCGGAAAACAACATTTGAAATTCAGAAACCTCCTCACAGTTCTCAAGAAGTTTTCGCAATTTCAATTGTAATTTTCTGAATTTCAAATGTAGCTTTCCGAATTTCAAATGGAATTTTCTGAATTTCAAATGTAACTTTCCGAATTTCAATTGTAATTTTCTGAATATCAAATGCAATTTTCAGAATTTCAAATGGAAATTCTGAATTTCAAATGTAATTTTCTGAATATCAATTGGAAATTTCTGAATTTAAACTGAAAAAGGTGTAAATAAAAAAAATATTTAGGAGAATTCCAAAAATCCTATTACAAGATTCCCAAAAAATCGAAAACGGAAGTCTAAAAAACCGATAACAGAAATTCCGAAACACTGATTACAAAATTCCGAAAAAAAACGAAAACCGAAGTCCAAAAAACTGATAACAGAAATTCAAAAAACCGATTACCATATTCCAAAAAAATCGAAAGCCAAAGTCTCAAAAACCGATAAAAAAAAATTCACAAAAGCAGTTAAAAAAATTCCCAAGAAATGAAATCTGAAGTCTAAAAAACCGACAACTGAAATCAAAAGAAGAAATTGAAAGCCGAAGTCCAAAATCTGGTAACAGATATACAAAAACCGATCAAAAAATTTCAATCAAAAAGAAAGTTGAAGTTTAAAAAACCGATTACAAAATTCCAAAAAAATCGAAAGGCAAAGTCTCAAAAACCGATAACAGAAATTCACAAAAACAGTTAAAAAAAATTCCAAATAATAGGAATCTGAAGTTCAAAAACCGATAAAAGAAATTCAAAAAAAAAAAAAACCGAAAGCCGAAGTCCAAAAATAATCGGTTTTTTAAAAAGAAATTAAAACAGAATTCCAAAAAGCTGGTAAGAAATATCCAAAAACCGAGAAAACCGATAAAAGGAACCGATCAAAAAACTCCAATCAGAAAGAGAGTTGAAGTTTAAAAACCGATTACAAAATTCAACAAAAAAAAAAAAAAATCGAAAGCCGAAGTCTCCAAAACCGATAACAGAAATTCTTAAAAACAGAAAAAAAGATTCCCAATAAATCGAATTTGATGTCCAAAAAAACTGATAGCAGCAAATCAAAAAAACCGATTAGAAAATTGCAAAAAATCGAAGACCAAAGTCCGAAAAAACTGATACCGAAACTTCAAAAAATCGCAAACCGAATTCCAGGACTGATAAACCCCGATACCAAATTTCAAAAAAAAATGTCTATAACATAATTACAAAAAAGATTAAAACCGGCAACAAAGATTAAAAAAACCGAAACCCGAAGTCCAAAAAACCGATTTTAAAATTAAAAAAAAAGCGATAACAGAAATCTAAAAAACCGATAAAATATTAAAAAAACGAAACCCGAAAACCGAAAGATCCAAAGAACCGATAAATAATTTCGAAATAATTTCCAAAAACTGATAACTGAAATTTAAAAATCCAATAACAAAATTTGCAGAAAACCGAAAACCGATAACCATAGTCAAAAAAAATCGCCAACAAATATCCAGAAAACCGCTAAAATTTTCAAAAAAACCGAATACCACACTATGAACAACCGATAACCGATTTCGAAAAAGACGAAATAAAAAAAAAACTGCTAAAAAATCCAAAAAAGTGAAAACCGAAGTTCAAAACACCGTTAACAAAAATCCAACAATCCAATCCTGCTCGAAATGAGACTCGAAAAACAGATATTCGTTTTGGAAACGTTTTAGATTTTTTAACCAAGCTTATATATATTGTGAAATTAAATAAAACAGATATTCGTTTTGGAAACGTTTTAGATTTTTTAACCAAGCTTATAGCTTATTGTGAAATTAAATAAATACATATATAACAAATTTCTATCCATAAAAAGCGAAATATTGTTGCATGCAAATATTCAACAATACAATTTTGGTAATATTTTATTGCCATCTGCTGCTGCTTCTAAGTACTTATTCGTCAGAATTTTTCATATGCGAAATTTCACACTTGGCAGACAGCACACACAAGTGATGGCAAAGCAAAGTAAAAATAAGAAGAATTGCACATATTAAAATATCGAAAGCAAAGATATACATAAATATAAAAAATATATATATAATCATGCGTGTGTGATAAATAAATTTATGCATTGAAATATTTGTTTTTTTATTATTTGCACGCTGCACAAGCACAAGCCAAAGTGAAGTCACCGAAGTGAGCAATAAATGCGCAACAAAAACAACAGCAAAAAGCAAAGTTTTACTGTGCAATGTGAAAATATAAAAAAAAACGTGTAAGGAAAAGTATGTGTTTGCGTATGTTTCTTTATTTATAAACATTGCCCGAATGCATTTAAAATTTGCATTTTCATTCATATTCATAAAAAACAATTTGATTGCATTGCGTGTATGTGATGCAGATGGGCTGCGGCTGATGTCACCGATTAAGAAGAAGACTGGGTTTGGTTGTTGTGGTTATTTATCTTTTTCTTATGAACCTCATTTATATGTACATATGCGCTGGGTATGATGAATTTAATAAAACTATTTAATAGCCAAAAAATATGAAGTATCTGGTCACAAGGAAGCAAAATAATTATGCTCTATAAAGCTTATACTTATGTATAATAAAACTATACTTCCATTTTTTTAATAAAGTTTTCTTTAATTTATTTTATGTTTTACGCCTCCAAATTCCCATGCATTCCCAAAAGTAGGCAATATTTTCAACACAAATTCAACAAACGGCCAGTTAATCGTGTCTTCCCATGAGTCGCATAAATAATGTAGTAAAATGCTTCATAATTTTTGATTGTATGTAAAAGCAGACATGGCAATAAATAATAGCAATTTTCCAAATTCGTAAGCAAAATATTTATCTAGAAATATGAACATATAAATGACAAATAAAACAGCAGCCAAATACGTGTGTGGTAGCCTGGAGTCAATGACACTGCTGAACATTCTCTATGTTGTATACAGAGTATATTGATATGTGCTTAATATGTATGTATGTATATTCGCCAAATGCTGAATAAATACTCGCAAAATATAAAACTATGATATTTATATATGAATGTTTGTATTATGCCTTTGCTGTTTTTAGTAACGCTTAGCTTATTTGCTGACATTAGCAGCCGAAAATTACTTTCTCTATGGACAAAATACAAAATTATACAAAACCTTAACCGTCTCCGATCGGGAAAAAAATGTATATGTGGTATCTTGGACTATATTATATATTGACATAGGGTGCGAGGTTCGTGAAATATGCTATTCATTATTTTCAAGCAAAAATATTAAGAATCATTTTAAAATACGTCAAAGCTTCCATTTTATTTAGATTAAAAAAATTTTCCGTGATTTTAAAAATTTCCCTTTTGGGAAATTTTGTAATACGCATTATTATCAAATAAAAATGTCAAGAAACATCTTTAGATTAAAAAGAGTTTTCATTACTATTAGCTTTAAAAATTTCCCTCTATGGGAATTTCTGTAGTATGTATTATTTTCAAGTAAAAATTCTATTCTTAATAATTTTTAAATACGTCATAGCTTCCATTTTATTTAGATTAAAAAATGTTCCCTTCTTTTTAAAAATTTACCTTCTGGGAAATTTGGTAATACGCATTATTATCAAACCAAAATGCCAGGAAACATCTTTAGATTAAAAATATTTCCATTGCTATTAGTTTTAAGATTCCCCACTTTGGGAATTTTTGTGGTATGCATTATTTTCAAGTAAAAATATTAAAAATTATTTTAAAATATCTCATTGCTTCCATTTTATTTAGATTAAAAAGTTGTCCCTTAGTTTTAAAAATTTGCCTTTGGGAAATTTTGTAATACACATTATTATCAAATAAAAATACCAACAAACATCTTTAGATTAAAAAGACTTTCGATTGCTATTAGCTTTAAAAATTTCCTTCAATGGAAATTTTTGTAGTATGCATTATTTTCAAGTCATAGCTTCCATTTTATTTAGATGAAAAAATGTTCACTTGGTTTTAAAATTTCCCTCTTCATTCAAAGTTTTAATTTTATTTATTTAGGGATATTTCCTTTAACGGATATTGGTTTTAAAAACTTCCCTTTTGGGAATTTTTGTAATACGCATTATTTCGAGTAAAAAATTATCTAAATTATCTTCAGATTGATCTTAGCTGTCATTTTATTTATAACAAAAAAATTTCCCTAAAAGGAAAATTAGTTTTAAAAATTTCTGTTTTGGGAAATTTTCTTATACACATTATTTTCAAGTAAGAAATGTCAAGAATCATCTGTAAATTGCTTATAGTTTTATTTTTTATTAGTTTAAAAAATTTTCCTTAAAGGGATATTTTGTTTAAATAGAGAACTTTGTAGAAAATGTTTCGAAAATGAGTCTAAAAAAGTTTTATTTATTGTTAAAACCGTTTGAGGAAAAAAATTCCTCTAATGAGAATGTGTGAAATACATACATTTTTTTCTTAATTCGTATATTTCTAAGGGTACAGCCAGACGATGCAAGAAAGTAATTTCAGAAAATACAAAAATTTTAATTTGTCACTTTCTGAAAGTATTTTCTGGCATCGTCTGTTCCCTTATGCCTTAAACTTACAGTTTTGTACATACATACCTTATTTAAGTATTTTTTTGGCTTTATACGTATACACATTTCGAATATCATCTGTTTATCTGTTTTACTTTGGCATCTATTTTGCAGGCAACAATAAAACCGAAAAAACACTAAAAACGCATGCAACACGCCACAAATTGCAGCACGACAGCGCGAAGCAAGCAAGCACGCAAACGAAACAGCGAACGAACGTCCGGCAGGCAGGCCTGCAGTTGGCATTTGCTCCAGCAGCTGGCAACTGTAAAATGGCAAGTATAGCGAATAAAAAAAGGCATAAAATGTAACAAAATGGCAGATGAGAGTGCATACCTGTAAAGGAATATATTTTTCATTCCACTTGGCTATGTAAATTTGTAAAGAGCTGGAGGAGCTTTAAAGGGATTTTACTGTTGACTAGCAACTTGGCGCGCGCAAATAGCGCCAACGCACATTTACATATGAGCTCCCACAAAAAAAAAATACAACAAAACACTGTGTTTTCGGTTGAATGAACAGCTAGATAAGCTGCTGGATGCAGCTACGATGAGTGGGTTTGGGTTGTTCTTAAGGCCAATGACAGCAAAAGTCAATTGAAAAGTTCACGATAATCCAAAGTGCTGGCGGCTAGGTCGATGAACTGCTGATTATGAGGAAATGACATCCGAATTGTCGGTGAGTACTCGCTACATTGTCACTGGTTTACTACTTGCTCTCTTTAGCTACTACCTTTTACCAACTACCTTTTATTTACTACCACTACCTTTTACCTACTACACTACGCGACAAAGAAAATATCCTCGACATTTGATACATGATTCCTATGTAGAATTTTCTGGTGATTCCAAATATGTAATCAGATGGTTCAAAAGTAGAACAGTTTTCGAGATATTTTGAAATTTCAGTTTTTGAGATAAGAAAAAAAAGTAGGATTACTAGTCAATATCTCCGCCATTACCGTCTCGATTTTTATGTTATTTAATTTTGTTTTGAGAGGATGAAATACCCTTTCCAACAAAGCCAAAATAATTAAAATCGACGTTAAATTGACGGAGTTATAGCGATAAAAAGGTTTATTTTATGAAAATTTTCAGTTTTTTTTCGATATTCATATACCTTTTTGTAATTTTTTTAAAGAAATATTAAATATCCTCCTGGTTTCACATTTTGAGCCGATAGCCTATTTCTTAGTGAGCATCTTGGCACTTTCCGGATTATAATCTGTGGAAAAATGGAAAAGTTATAAGATATTAAGTGAAGAAACCTATATTTATATTTTCATTGAACTTCCAAATCTGGCAAATGTAAACCACTATAACAATAACACTAGTTTACAGCAAAAAATACCAAGAAATCGTGGTATAAGGGAAAATTGGCATGGGTCCCCTGAGCTCAAAACTAATTATTTTTATTTTTTGCACGGTTAGGTTTTTGAGATAACGGTAATTTTGCGGTTTTTGGTTATCACTTCATTCAAAAATATTTTTCGCTAAAGTTACATGTGCGATAACATCTTACAGTACCTCGTTCAAAAGGTAATTAAAATGCGCTTTTAACGACATACAACTTGCGGTGGTTGAGTAAAAACTCACTGAGCGATAGCTGGTCAAAGTCAAAATTTTGTGTATTTTTTACAATTTTTTTTAATTTTGATTTCGGAAATAGGTTTTTTATAAGAAGTTGGGAAAATTAGCAAAAGATTTATTTTTAAAAATTAGCCTATTAAATTGCAAACACTTCAAGCGTAATATTACCAAGATCCCATTAGTACTTTATTTTTAGCGATTTTTTTCAGGTGAAACGAAAAGGATATTTTATAGACGAAAAACTTGGTTAGGTGACCCTACTATGTGAAAACGACTTCATAGCTCAAAAGGACATTAGAGCGATATATAGAACTCCACCAGACTAAAATAATGACATATCAATTTTACAAATCGGATGTCAAATAAAAAAGTTGCAAAAAAATAAAAAATATTTCCGCGGTATTTCGCGGTATAAAAATGAAGAAAAAAATTGTCCCGAAACCCTCTCAACATAAGCTTCATATATAAGTGACGACTTTTACAACGGTGAGCGTTCTCACGGAGAAATAAAAAAAAAACATGGGATTGCGATACCAAAGCCAATGGAATATCAGGGACATTGAATGATGAGCCATTTTTGCTGGTTCCTTCTTCGAGCGGAACAAAATGTACCAAAACAGCGAAAACTATCAACATTTAAACACTTTCAATATACATAAAAATAAAAAAATGGAGGTTAAGTACAAGATTGTGATAAAAAATAAACATAGGTTTGTTCATTAAATCTCTTATAGCATTGTAATTTTTCTACGGATTCACTAAGAAATAGGCTGTTGACTCAAAGTGTGAAACCAGGAGGATATTTAATATTTTTTAAAAAAATTACAAAAAAGTACATGAATGTCGAAAAAAAAACTGAAAATTTTCATAAAAAAAATCTTTTGATCGCTATAACTCCGTCAATTTAACGTCGATTTTAATTATTTTTGCTTTGTTGGAAAGGGTATTTCATCCTCTCAAAATAAAATTAAATAACGTAACAGTCGAGATGGTAATGGCGGAGATATTGACTAATTAGTAATCCTACTTTTTTTTCTTATCTCAAAAACTGAAATTTCAAAATATCTCGAAAACTGTTCTACTTTTGAACCATCTGATTACATATTTGAAATCAGCAGAAAATTCTACATAGGAATCATGTCGAGGATATGAAAATTTTTGAAATTTTGTCGGGTAGTGCTACCTACCACATACTACCCACTACATATTACCTATAACCTACTCCCTACTACCTTTTACTTATTACCTACTACCTAGTACTAACTACCTTTTACTTACTACATACTACCTACTGCTATTTCTTCCTCTTCACATTTCAGCACCCAATTTGTAATGCTTTCAAATGGGTTTCCCGCTGCCCTTCTGCTTTTTTAAATAATACATTTCTCCTTAACCCAAAGCTAACTGAAAAGCTGCTTAACGGCACCTACATAAAAAGTGCGAAATATGAAAAAAAGCACAAAAAGCAACACACAAAAATCCGCAACAAAATTTGCACTGAAAAACGCAAAAAAATATATAAAAATTAAAGCGTGAATAACGAGTATTCATGAACATTGATGTGTAAACAGTTTCGAAATCGGATATTTATTCCCTTTTCCTTATTTCTTTTTTTCCTGGTTTTCTATGGATTAAAAGGCGACTATCGTTTTTGTAATTTTTTGTTGTCAATGTGACTGCTACCATTTTGTTGTTTTTGTTTGTTTTGGTTTTTGTTTTTTAAATTTTGATTTTTTATTTTCTTTTGTTTTGTATTATCTACTCAGAAACATGCAAGATCATCAGAGTCCACGTTTGACCCTTATCTGGAGACCCGGCCTAGGAATCATAAAGAGTAGAGCTCCGTGTAGAAGTCCTGCTCAACACTTTTCATTTGATACCAATATTGCTCAGAAACATTCAAGGATCATCCGGTCCTCATTCTGGCCCATATCTCGGGACCCGACCTAGACATCATAAAGAATAGACATCCATGTAGTATCCCTCCTCAACACCTTTCATTTGATATCAGTATTGCTCAGAAACATTCAAGGATCATCCAGGTCCTCATATTTCCCCATATCTCGGGACCCGACATAGGAATCATAAAGAGTACCTAGAGCTCCGTGTAGAAGATCTGCTCAAAACCTTTCATTTGATACCAATATTGCTCAGAAACATTCCAGGATCATCAGGGTCATCGTTTTGACCCATATCTCGGGACCCGACATAGGAATCATAAAGAGTAAAGCTCCGTATAGAATCCCTGCTCAGAACCGTTTATTTCATACCAATTTTGCTCAGAAACATTCAAGGATCATCCGGGTCCTCGTTTTGACCCATATCTGGAGACCCGGCCTAGGGGTCACAATTAAAAGAGATTCATATCGAAGTCCTGCTCAAAACCTTTCATTTGATACCAATATTGCTCAGAAAATTAGATAGGTAGATGTAGGTATGCATATCCACACATTTGCATATATGTTCAAACAGGTTTGCCTATTTGTCGCATTGTTGCAGAAAACAAAAACAACAACAACTTCGCTTCGCTTCGTTGCTGTTGTTGCTACCATTTGCATTTGCACGACTATACATGCAAGCATTTGTAAGTACATGCCTAGCTACCTACCTACCACTAACAATGCCAAGGTTATTTACGGTTTACGCATTTACATGTTTACGCGTAAACTTTACCTGTTTTTCGAAATTACTCGTAGCTACAGCAAAGATGTTTACACATCAAAAAGTTTAATGCCGTCACTGCTCGCGGCTGTGGGTGGCTGTTGCGTGTTATTTCTTATTGTTGTTGTCGCTATTGTTGTTGTTGCTCTTGTTGTCATTGTCGCTGTCGCTGTCATTGGTTAAGGTAACAGCTGCAGCTGGCAGCAGACAAACCATTGATGCAAGGTAAATAAGCAGTCATTTGCTGTTGTTGCGTTGCTCATCACATCATCATCCTGTCATTTTCTTGGTAGTAAAAGTAACAACAACAAACACAAAGGAGACAGTCAGTCACTCAATTTTCATTTTCTTCTACTTTTTTGTGCGTGTTTTTGAGCAGTTTCGCAGGAAATTGTGAAATTATTTGTGCGCATCATTGGCAGCTTTTTACTCCCAGCCAATCTGCGTTACGCACACATTCAGCGCTAGAGGGCGGGTATGTCGTGCAAGGCATGTGATGTGAGCAAAAAAACTTTAATGTTGAACTTATTAATAAATGAAATGTAATGCATTTGTAGTGCAAGTATTTTTGGTGGGAATATTCGAAAGTTTTGAAATAGAGATTAATGATGCAGTAGTTGAGTAGGTAATTAGTTGGTGAAGCTGGCTAGACTAGTATCAGGACTAGATAAAAAAGAGAGGATTTTTTAACGAATTTCTTAAGCTTTTGAGCTAATTTTATTGTTGTTATAAGCAATGGGGTAAGCCCTATGTCCTGTGGCGCGAAGGCTTATTATAGGGCATTTAAACTCCACATATGCCTTATTATAAGGAATTATTCCAGCCTTATATGCCATGGCGAATAAGCAGGGACGCAACGGTTATAAGAGAAATGGGGTAAAAGTCATATTTAACCATTATCATGAGAAAAAATCTTTTTTTTGGTCCTTAATAACCATTATAAAAACCAAAAAACCGTTTTGGTAACCGAAAAAGTTTTTTGGGCTGGAATAACCGTTATTCAGATTTTTTTTTTTTTTTGGTCAGCTATAAAAATCAAGCCTATTTATTTGTCAATATTTCTGGACGATATTGGTATCAAATGAAAGGTGTTGAGCAGTTAGGTGCGTCAGTTAGGTGCTGAATACATTCGTTTACAAATATGTATTTCAATCAATCTCTAAGTACCAACCCATGAACTTTAGCACAACACTCATTAATTTTTTTGCTTCTTTTTTCAATTCCTCCGACATTAAAAATGAATAACTTCTTTCCCATTTTCCTTATTGCCTTCTTGTATTTTTGCCTACATTTCAATTTCCCCTCTATTCTTATTTGTATAACTTCGTACAATCCACCACAAGTCATTTACAACCAGCTGTGAGCTCACACTGGCTCAGCTGGCTCTTATTTAATTGGAAAATCTGTGTGTAACAACAGTGAATGAAAAATCGTACACATATCGTGCATGTCTGTGTATGTAATTGTTGTCGTTACAGCTAAATATCACACGTTTTCAGCCATCGAACTGTGTTGACTAAAGGTAAAAATGAAGCTGCCACTTGCAGAGCGCCAAAGTTAAAGGTTAAAAATAAAATTGCGATAAGATAAAGTTTACATACGTGCACATTGTTGGTGAATTTTTTGCAAATTAAATTTCCGTTGGTTGAATTTGTTGCTGGAATTGCAGGGATTGAGTTTATGAAGCAAGTTTTTGGAAAAGAAATGGAATTTTCTCTTTAAGTAATTGTAGGAAAAATTATTTTGTTTATTTTATTTTATTTTATTTTATTTTATTATTTTTATTTTTTTTTTATTTTTTTTTTTTATTTATTCTTTATATTTATTTTATTTGATTTTATTTTATTTTTTGCTTTATTTTGTTTGATATTATTTTGTTTATTTTCTTTTAATTTAATTTTATTTTATTTTTATTTATATTTTATATTTTTTATTTTATTTCATTTTATTATAATTTGCTTTATTTTATTTTATTTTATTTTATATTATTTTATTTTATTTTATTTTATTTTATTTTATTTTATTTTATTTTATTTTATTTTATTTTATTTTATTTTATTTTATTTTATATAATTTTATTTTATTTTATATAATTTTATTTTATTTTTTGAAAACAGCTCTTTTTGGCCGATTGAATTTAAAGGCAACTAATTATTTCCTTTGTCCTCCTACGCGTTTCGACGGTATTATCGTCTTCATCAGGGAGTCTAGTTTTATTTTGAAAAACATTAAAAGATACATAACAACATATGATTACAAATAAGTTAATTCACAATTCAGAATTTTTTTCCCATACATTATTACATATGTAAGACCAATATAGACCAATATCTTCTTCTACAAATATCCCCTGTTTCGAACTGTCAAAATATATAGGAAATATACTTAAACAACTTATTTTTACTAACTACAACATAAAAAATTCCTTACAACTCAAAGAGAAGCTCAATGAATTAACAATCGAAAATGACGAAATTTTAATATCCTTCGACGTAGTTTCCCTTTTTACAAACATCCCAGTGAGCCTAGCAATTAGAATTATTATGCAAAAATGGACAACCCTTCAAAATCATACAAACTTGACCAGAAACCAGTTTTTAGACATCTTAAATTTTTGCTTAAGGGACAATAATTATTTTATGTTTGACGGAACGGTATACCAACAAACTTTTGGTATGCCAATGGGAAATCCACTATCGCCCACTATAGCTGACATTGTGCTGGACAAAATACTTGACGACGCTATAACCGAGCTCAAAACAAAGGACATATACATAAAATACATAACCAAATATGTAGACGATGTATTCGCTATTATTAAGATAAAGGACGTGGAAGACATTTTGACTTCATTAAATTCGCAAAACAACAAAATAAAATTTACGACTGAAAGAGAAAAAGACGACAAGATAGCCTTCTTAGACATAGAAATATTTCGAAACAAAAATAATATTTTGATGAATTGGTATGCGAAACCAATAGCGTCCTCGCGAATGATAAACTACAACTCTAACCACCCCTGGACCCAAAAGAAGAACACTATGACCAATTTTATAAATAAGATCTACGCGCTGAGTGACCAGGCGTTCAGGAAAAGCAACGATACAAAAATACGAAACATTTTAACAAAAAACGGATACCCTTCCAAATTGATAGATAGGTGGTTAACAACAATAAAACAAAAACAAACAACACGCCAAATAAATGTAAAAACGACTAACAATAACAAAGTTTTTAGGGGTATTACATACATACAGGGTCTAACGGATAACAACACATTACAAAAATGCATACACAATGACAAATTAATTTTCGCACACAAGCCGAATCACACACTCAACCAAATATTTAGCAAAACAAAAGATAAAGTTATTAAATAAAGAACAACAACACAATGTAGTTTACGAAATAAAATGCAAAGGCAGCATTAACGAACAATGTAACAAAACATATATAGGTACCACTAAACGTGCACTAGGTGTTAGAATAGGCGAGCATAAAACAGACGTTAGAAACAAAAAGACAACAACAGCATTAGCACAACACTTGACCAATACTGGACATACAGCGGACTTTGACAACGCGAAAATATTGGACATAGAGAGACGAACAAAAACAGGATTAACATTGGAAAGTCTCCGCATACAACAACGAATACAAGACGCAGTAAACTTCAAAGAAGATGTTGACAGCATTAATTGCGCCTATAGAACCATAATTAAATAATAGAATAAATGTCAAAAAGTAGTATAGGTATAAATATGTAGTTGTGCTAAGATGTGGATAGATGTGTTTTCAACAAAAATGTTTTAAGTTTCCGTGATTAGTTTAAATGTAAGTAAAAAGTCTTTTATGTTTATGTATATACATATGTAATAATGTATGGGAAAAAAATTCTGAATTGTGAATTAACTTATTTGTAATAATATGTTGTTATGTATCTTTTAATGTTTTTCAAAATAAAACTAGACTCCCTGATGAAGACGGTAATACCGTCGAAACGCGTAGGAGAACAAAGGAAATAATTATTTGCCTTTATATTCAATCGGCCAAAAAGCTCTGTTTTCAAAATATTTATTAATACTGAAAATCATGGCCTATCAACAATACGATTTATTTTATTTTATTTTATTTTATTTCATTTTTTTATTTTGTTTTATTATATATTTTTATTTTATTTTGTTTTGTCTTATTTTATTTTTTTTTTTTGATTTTTTTTATTCTTTATATTTATTTTATTTCATTTTATTTTATTTTATTTTATTTTATTTTATTTTATTTTATTATTATTTTCTTTGATATTATTTCGTTTATTTTTTTAATTTTATTTAATTTAATTTTATTTTATTTTTATTTATTTTTTATTTTATTTTTTTATTTTTATTTATTTTTTATTTTATTTTTTTTATTTTTATTTATTTTTTATATTTTTTATTTTATTTTATTTTATATTTATTTTTTATTTTATATTTATTTTTTATTTTATTTTATTTTTATTTATTTTTTATATATTTTATTTTTTTTTATTTTTTCACTTTTTTTTATTTTTTTATTTTTTATATATTTTATTTTATTTTATATTATTTTAATTTACTTTATTTTCTTTTTTTAATAATTTTTTTTTTTCTTTTTTTGAAGTGAAAACTTCTTTAGCAACGACAGTGATTTGAGAGCCCCTATGAAGCGAAAACGTAGCCAAAAGTCAGTACGCATATTTTAAAGTAAAACTCAGCTACAAACTGCTCTGTTAATGGTATATCTTTTTTGCTTTTTTTTTTGCTTTTCAATTTCTACATCGTCTTCCTTTTAACGTTTTTTTTTTTTGTTAAAACTTATCTCCACTCTCATACACATGCCGTTGGTTGACCCAAAAATCTAAATCTAAATCTGAAATGTAAATAAGGATATATTTCACAGCGCGCACAAAAGCCAATATACTCACATACAGAGCAGCTTTAGCTTTCTACTACCGATATTGAACTATGTGCATACATATGTAAGTGCATACTTGCTGTCTGTGTACGTAAAGTGATATGTGTGCAAAGTTAAGGGAAACGAAATTGTTACTGAGCACGAGCCATAAAATGTTTAGTTAAAAAAAATCAAAATTATTTGATAGCAAATTTTAACTTTTGCATCATTTTGTATAATGCATACCAATGGCAAAGTACCACATACATATGTATGTATGTGTACAAAGTAAAGGGTACGAGCAGAGTATGTATGGAGGAGTAAGTAAAAGTAAAATTTAGAGGGAGAGAGAGAGAGGGAGCGAGACATTATAAGCAATTGCAGTATTCTCAGCTATTACTATTACTACGGCTCAACAGATACACACACAATGTATTGTGGAACGAATTTCCGTTATCCCTTGTCAAGTTTAATTTTGGTTATGAGCCCTTCGTAGAATGAAAAAAGCTAGTGAAGAAGGCAAACGCCGCAACCGGTTTATAATCAAATCAAACTTGACATGGGATGGCGGAAATTCGTTTCACAATACATTGTAATCTCATCCTTTCATCTTGTCGGAAAAACAAAAAATAACAATAAAATAAATAAAGATACATACATATTAACTAAAATAACAATAACAACAACTACGTTAGTGGCTCCACTTAGGAATGCCTAGCTGTGCGTACAACTGCGACTGTCTCACCGCCACTCATAGCTAATGGCTTTTTTCTTCTACCCTACTTCTTTTCTTCTTCTTAATTTTTTTCTTGCTTTTACACCGCGCCGAATTGGCTTTTTCTTCTTTATGTTCTTCTTCTAAATCTTCTTCTTTTTCTTTTTATTTTTCTTCTTATTCTTCTTCTTTCTCTTCTACTTTTTATTCTTCTTCTTTCTCTTCTACTTCTTCTTCTTCTTCTTTCTCTTCTTCTTCTACTTTCTTTTCTACTTCTTCTTCTTCTTCTTCTTCATTTTCCTCATTTTCTAATTCCATTGTATTTAAGCTAAATCTCCTTCCATCACGTCGCTCTTAATCCCACAATCGAGCATCAACTGACACACACTCCTCTGTTATACCTCACTTTTTTGTGTATTTCAGCAGTTTTAGCATCACATCACACACACAGCAACAGCAGCCAACATTCCGTGAGCATCATAAAACACCATCAGCAGCAACAACAACAATAACACTCAACATGCCAAAGCACAAGAACCATTCAGCCATCAAATTTTCTATACATATTTACACTTCATCGTTGTCACACCCACCCACCTCCACCTTCAGCTCCAGCTCTATTCGCGTTACCTACTTTTTACTTGTCTTGTCTCCACTAATTTATAGAGCTTCTGGTTTCGTATTTTGTGCCTCCACATATATTTTTCTTAAGAAATTCTTTTTTTTTAATTTTATCCTCAGCTACACCTAATTTTTACTACTTTTTACAATATCTTCTATTCAGAATACCTTCAACCTTTTTCTTATTCCGGCTCAGTTTCCTTCGTCTCAGTCAGTTTTGAATGTCTTAGTAGTCACGTTCTCTGTAATATGATAACTCTTATCCCAACAATTTCCTCATCCTCATTATCATATTCCTCTTCTTCTTCTTCTTCTTCTTCTTCTTCTTCTTCTTTTCTTTCTTGTTGTTGTTTGTATAGCCTGTACAGTAAAGAAATTAAATTAAAATGATTTAAATTTTTGTAAGACATTTTTTTAAATGTTTGTAGAGATTTTTGCTGGATTCTGCTGCCACATAAGCTAGACGTTCTGTCCCTAAAGCCATTTTTTTGGTAGGAAATGCTGTTTTCACCAATTTCAAGTTGAGTATAAATGGTTAAAAAAAACTTGTTTAAAAACCGGTTGGCTAAAAACGTGGTTAAAATCTGGTTATAAAACCGATTATAAAACTAATTTCGTAAAGTTCTCCTCTGCTATCAGCTTATCGCATTTATTGTACTACAATTAGGTGTCACGCACCACACCACACAAGTGCCATTTGAAACGAGAGGATGTACATAAATATGAAAATAATAACATTGTACAGGAAAAGTGAATGAAAACAAAATAAAAGCAAAAGAGGCAAATGAAAAAAAAAGCAAAGACATAAAAAAGAGGAAATAAAAAATTCAACCAATAAAAATCACAGAAAGGTGCAGCACAGAATATATACAAATTTAAATATATTTTGCATATTCGCATCATGTATATGAAAAAAAAACTTGTGGCTCGTATTACTGACCCCATTACATATTTACTTTGTTTGGAGCAAACACATTTTCATATTGTCACAGTTTATTGTAAGGAAATGAGCATGGCTGCTCATGCTGCTGCTGCTGCCTCTGTGGTTGCTTTGCTGGCGCACTGACAGACTCACTCACTCACTCACTGCTTACTTGACTCCTAATCTAGCTTGGCTGCCTGTTTGTTTGGCTGCCTGCTTACACGACTCCCTATTTGCTTTCCTTGCTTTTCTTACTCTGTTTGCTCCTTTTCTAGCTTTGTCTGTCTGCATGTTTGGCGCCCTGTTTGCTTTCACTTGCTCTACTTGGCCCCTCTCTAGCTTCCCTTCTTACTGTGCTTACTCAGCTTTCATGCCTTGCCTTCTTCAAAAGCTAAAGCGAGGATGCCATTTTATTTATTTATTACACTTGTGGTTGTTTGCCTGACTTTATTGTTGGCTGGCTTGGTCGTCGTTGGCACACATATTTTGCCACATACTCCTTATTCTTATTTTATTGCGCTACTTCAGCTTTCATCTTCCGTGCTTCCCTGCTTGCGACACGCCTGGCTGTATTACTTCACATACGTACATATGTATATTAGAGTCGTTAGGGCGAACACACTCATATGTACATGTATATGTTTATGTAATAGCTGTGTGATGAAAAAATCTGAAAAAGTAAGAAAAAATAAAAGCAGTAAAAATAAGCAAAAAAGGTTAAAGAAAAAAAATAAGAAAAATTTATGTATATAAAAAAATATAAGAAAACAATAAAAAATAAAAAAATATTATAAAAAAATAAAAAGCACAAAAATATTGCCGAAAACATAAAAATAGACCTGCCAAAAAAGTAATAAATTTTCAAACCGCAACAGTGAGTAAATGTGCCAGTATGTACAGTATAAGTGCATGTTTAGTGGTTGGCCATGGCGTATGAGCAACCTGCCAAAAAGCTGTATGCTAGTGCTGGATTATATGTACACAATCATATGTACTTAAAACGTATTGTTGTTGCTATTTTTTGCGTTTTAGGGTGTTGTTTTTGTTGTTATTGCACACTTTGTTGTTTTGCCTTTGTTACTTTTCTTATTGTTGCTTTTATTTTTGTTGCTATTTTACGCTCTTTGTTGTTGTTTTTGCACTTTTTCTGCACTCGCTGCCTTTGTTACTCGTACTCTTACTCTCATTACTCCTCTTGTTTTTGTTGTTCTACTTGCTTTTTACTGCATCTTATTATGGTCTCTCACTGTAGTAGATAGTTATTGTTTGATAATTTATGAAGTTTATATTTTGTTGTTGTTGTTGTTGTTGTTCTTGTTGAAGATTTGCTTCATTTCCTGCAAAAGCAACGCTGCTGCACCCTCAACCATTTCCATTTCCTTCAGAGCATTGCTTCTAAACTCCAAACTCAATCCCAACGCGCACTCAAACACACATTTGGCATGGAAAGTTACTAAAAATGTAGCAGATAAATAAGTAAATAGCAGCAGTACAAATGGCGGCTATTAGAGCACCAGAAGAAGAAAAGGAAAGCGAAATAAAACAAAATATAAGTTCAGCATCCCATTGCCATTTTGTGTATTATTATTTGCGGGAATCTTGGATTTGCTAGGCCATTAAGTAGGCCATTTTTGAGTTAGAGTGAGTGCAACGTTGAGTAGAGCAGTTGATTTCATTTTTGGAAATTTCATTATACGCATTATTAAAAATATGCCAAAAAACATCTTTAAATTGGTCGTAGTTTCCATTTGTATTAGCTTAAAAATTTTCGCCGAAAGGGATATTATTTTTAAAAAATGTTCCTTTTGGTAATTTTTGTAATACACATTATTTACAATTAAAATGGTTAAAGATCACAGCATATCGTTAAAAATCAGCTTTAAATTAATAAGAGCTTCCATTGCTATTAGTTTCAAAAATTTCCCTTCTCAGGATTTTTTTCTAATACGCATTATTTTCTAGCAAAAATGTCAAAAACAGTATTTCAATTTGTTACAGCTACCATTTTATTGATTTTAAAAAATTTCCCTCGAAGGGATATTAGTTTTAAAAATTTCCCTGTGTGGAAGTTTTTGCAATACGCATTATTTACAGTTAAAATATTTCAAAAGTCATTTTTATTTGACCATGACTTCCATTTTATTTTGTTTCAAAAATTTCCCTCAAAGGGATATTAGTTTTAAAAATTTCCCTATTTGGGATTTTTTGCATTACGCATTATTTACAGTTAAAATATTTCAAAAATCATTTTTATTTGATTATGGCTTCCATTCTATTTTTTTTTATTTCCCTGAAAGGGATATTAATTTTAAAAATTTCTCTTTTTCGTTTTTTTGATATGTGTATTACTTTCAAGTAAAAATGACAAAAATTGTCTTCATATTGGACATGGCTTTTATTTTATTTATTTTGAAAACTCCTCCTCAAAGAATATCAGTTTTAAAAATTTCCCTTTTGCAAATTTTTGTGGTACACATTGTTTTCGAGCAAAAATGGCAAAAGTCGTCTTTTGTTTGGTCGCAGCTTCCAATTTTATTAGTTTGAGAAATGTACCTCAAAGGGATTTTTTTTTTCTAAATTGAAAGTTTTAGGAAATTTTTTCGAAAATGGGATTTTTGAATATGTATTTGCGAAAATTTATCAACTCCTAAGGAGTGAGCTAACTACATACATATGTATATACCTACCCTAACTATCGCAGCCATAGGAAGATTGAATAACTTTTCATACACACGTAGCGCCCTGTACTTATTAACTTTTCAAAGTTTGCTTCCTCTTTTGTCGCTAACGGCTTCGCTGTACAACAACTACTTTATTTGTCATCGAAATTAAGCGATTTTCATGCATAAAGAGCACATAAATTCCAGCGAAAGTTAACATTCAAAAACTTTGTTGCCTACTTCAAGGCGTCGTACTATTAAGAATTCACAGCGAAGCCTAAGACACTTAATTTTGGCATAATTTTTTAATTAAAAATATATGTATGCATTTTTAAGTATTGCATTAAACTACACTCTTCGTAGATGATAAACTTGAGAGATAAAAAGTTTTTAATTTACAAAATTTATGACAGTCAGAGAAGTAAAAAAGAAAAGTATTACATACTCTTTGGCTTAAAAGTAGCAAAGCATTAAGTTAAATGCGCAAGCTGTACCTACATATGTACATATGTATATGCGAGCGGAAAGAGCATAGTAGTAGTGTGATACTTGAAGACTTTAAGTTAATACCCAGCTCTTATTACAGACGCACAAGAACAAGCACAAACATGCAAACATTTTGACACCAAAGACATGCATAGACATGCACGCACAAAGGAGCTGCTGGCAAAAATAAATGTGACTTCTACTCGTGCATGCAAGAGCATGAATACTTAAATCCATGCACGTGCATGTGTAAGCAACATTTGCACATATCTACTCGGTAATTGACCTCATTAGGCAGCATCTTGTCTCCTATTACACATGGCGCACAGACTGTCTTGTGAGAGACTGTCTTTGTGGAGCCGGTTAAAGCATGTAATTGACTGCAATTGAGTGCACTAAACTTTAGTATTAGGGTGTGTCAAAAGAATTAAATCTATATATATAAAAATGGTGTTAAAAATGTTACTAACCTCATCAGATGAGAACGGCTGGGCCGATTTCTGTAAAATTTTTTGTCAGTTGTTCGTATTCTCGAGGAGATGGTTCGTACGGAAGAAAATTTTGGGAAATCCCTCCGGAAAAGTCCGAAAATTGGAAAAATCGGTGTGTATATGTGTATGTGTGCATCTGTGGATGTGTGTCCTTTACAAACTCCCAAAGTAACCAGCCGTTCTTTATGAAATTTTCACAGTATATTCATGTGGTGTTAGTGCACATAGTAGTGTATAGAGAATTTCTAAAAAGAGGAAGCTTCTCGGAATACAGGCCTAAATGAGGACCCAGATCGATCCAGCAAGTCTTCGAGCAATATTGATATCAAATGAAAGGTGTTGAACAGGCCTTCAACATAAAGTTATTTTCATTGCGATACCTAGGCCGGGTTCCCAGATATGGGTTAAAACGTGGGACCGAGTGACCATGGAAAGTTTCTAAGCGATATTGGTATCAAATGAAAGCTGTTGAGGAGGAGTTCAACAAAGAGCTTTTTAAATAGTGATGCCTAGGCCGGGTTCCAAGATTTGGGTCAAAGCGTGAACCCCTGAATGTTTTCGAACGATATTGGTAGCAAATGAAAAGCGTTAAGCAGGCTTCCACATACAGCTATTTTCTATCTAAGGCTGTTTCCCAGAGATGGCTAAAGTAGTGGGCCCGGATGTTGATGGAAGGTCCCGGTAGGTAGCTATAGGGATAGGGGTAGGGATAGGGATAGGGATAGGGATAGGGATAGGGATAGGGATAGGGATAGGGATAGGGATAGGGATAGGGATAGGGATAGGGATAGGGATATGGATAGGGATAGGGATAGGGATAGGGATAGGGATAGGGATAGGGATAGGGATAGGGATAGGGATAGGGATAGGGATAGGGATAAGGATAGGGATAGGGATAGGGATAGGGATAGGGATAGGGATAGGGATAGGGATAGGGATAGGGATAGGGATAGGGATAGCGATAGGGATAGGCATAGGGGTAGGGATAGAGATAGGGATAGGGATAATGATATGGATAAAGATAGGGATAGGGATAAGGATAGGGATAGGGATAGTGATAGTGATAGTGATAGTGATAGTGATAGTGATAGTGATAGTGATAGTGATAATGATAGTGATAGTGATAGTGTTAGTGATAGTGTTAGTGATAGTGATAGTGATAGGGATAGGGATAGGGATAGGGATAGGGATAGGGATAGGGATAGGGATAGGGATAGGGATAGGGATAGGGATAGGGATAGGGATAGGGATAGGGATAGGGATAGGGATAGGGATAGGGATAGGGATAGGGATAGGGATAGGGATAGGGATAGGGATAGGGATAGGGATAGGGATAGGGATAGGGATAGGGATAGGGATAGGGATAGGGATAGGGATAGGGATAGGGATAGGGATAGGGATAGGGATAGGGATAGGGATAGGGATAGGGATAGGGATAGGGATAGGGATAGGGATAGGGATAGGGATAGGGATAGGGATAGGGATAGGGATAGGGATAGGGATAGGGATAGGGATAGGGATAGGGATAGGGATAGGGATAGGGATAGGGATAGGGATAGGGATAGGGATGGGGATAGGGATAAAGATTGAGATTGAGATTGGGGTTAAGATTGAGATTGAGACTGAAATAGAGATAGGGATTGGATAGAGATAGGGATCGGGGGAAGTAGGTTTGTCGCGGCGAATATAACTATAACTTTTATTCAGAGAATAGACAATTTTTCATTATTCGCAGTCATTAAGATGGACTCTAAGATAATGGTTAGCAATACGGTAATCAAAGACTTTTCTTTAGGCTTCATAGGAATAAATTTTAGCAGAACAACGTCTGCCGGGTCAGCTAGTAAATGAAAAATATTAAGTAAAATATTTAAGATGGTTAAACTTAGGAAGTTTTAGTTAATGTAAACTGACTGCAGTAAATTAACTGCAATTTATTGCACAAAATTTTAGTATTAGGGTGTGCCAAAACAAATTTATAAAATGTAGTAATATGTAGGAAAATGGGTAAGATGATTAAGCTTACAAGCTTTAATTAACTCAAACTGACTGCAGTATATTTTGATTTTAGGGTGTGTCAAAAAACTTAACAAGATAAATATGTAGTAAAATATGTAGGTACATAAAATGCTTAAACTTGCAAGTTTTAGATAATGGAGATTTACTGCACTAGACTAACTGCAATTGTTTGCACTAAATTTTAGTATTAGGGTATGTAAAAAAATTACAAAATGAAGAAATATGTAGGAAAATAGGTAAGATGATTAAACTTACAAGCTTTAGTTAACTCGAATTGACTGCAGTAAAATTTAACATTAAGGTGTGTAAATAAATTTATATAAAAAGTGGAGTTCTTTTGGCTCATGTCAATAGAAAATATACGATGCACTTAATACTAACGATACTAAACCATACAATTAATTTTAACATTAGGGTGTGCAAAAAAATTTTTCTAAAAAAAATAATTTATTTTGGCTCATAGCAACAAAAAGGCACGATACTCTGCAATATTTTATTTTTCTTTTTTATATTTCTGAATATTTACATGAATAGAAAATTTTTGATTTTTTTATTGCTTTCTAAGTCGCGCCAAAAAATATTTGATTAATAAATAAAAAGTTGAAGTGGCTCATTTACAAGTGATTCGCTTATAAATATTCTAAGCAAATCAATCGTAAAAATTTATGTACCTATGCAGTGAAGGCCCAATGGAGTTGTCCCAAAAATAAAGTACATTCCTACATTAAATTCAAAACAAGTCTCTGCATGTTTTACTTTCATCACGTTGACAGCTGTGTTTTTTTTAAGGCTAATAAAATATTAAGGTGATTATATATACATATGTAAAAGAAATAGCTAAAATATAACACAAGAAGGAACTGAGAATTTACATATGCAGGTATGTATTTTTTTATTTACCAGAAGTTGTTTACAGAGGAAGTACGTATGTATGAATGTATGTAGGAACGCCAAAAAAACAGTCGCCCTTGAGTTACTTTTAGCTTACATGAGCACACATATTTTTGACACACGACGAAAATACAGTAAGGGTATTCATTTAAGAGTATAAGTTTATAAAGTGTAAATTTCTATCAGTTTACACACACTGTTATATGAACGCACCTAATAATATTTTTTCGCATCAGCTGTGCTATTGTAAAAATTTATTTAAAACTATATCTACATATATTAAAGACATATATTAAAATATGCCAAAAATAAGTGAGAAATCCAAATTAAAACGACTTTACAAGGAAATTTTTGTAAATGACTTACTGATGCTAGGGGTTTCTGTTGCACAAGGTTGCTTTTTTCGAGTTTACAGCGTTTACACACTGAAATGTGCGCGTAAATCTCTCAACCATGCGTAAATGATTTTCCATACAAAATTTGACAGTTCGTTTACAAACTTTATAAATTTACAAGTTTACACACTTTACGAGGCATTTATAAGGTTAAATGAATACCCTTAGTGTGATATGTACATGTTCAAACACGTATGCAGACAGAGGCACCCCCACACACACACCACTTGTGCTGAACTTCACTCAAATTTCTTACAGCACGCTTTATTTGCTTTTGCTACTCTTCGTTATTTGCACTATTTTCTTTCTACTTTTCTACTTTTACACAAACTTGCGCTTGTCCACAACTTTCCGCTTTGCGATACCACAAAATTGTGTTGTCATTGTTGTGGTGCTTGGGAAAAACTTTGCTAATAAATAATAGCTTAAAAAACTAAAAAAACACGCTTTAATCTTAAAAATCGTACTAAAAATTGAGAAGTAATTTAATTAGAAACAAAATGATGAACGAAAATATTAGTATTTAAGGAAAAGCGTGGGGTGCTCAGTATGTCAAAAAATATTTAAAATCGGTGTTTTTTTACTAATAATTTTATTTTGATTTTTTTTGAGATTTCATATATCGTACTCTTTAATTTCGCAACTAGGTATATTTTTGTACTAGTTGACCGAATCGAATATTTTCATGTTCAAATATTATTGAGCACCCCCACACTTTTCCTTAAATGCTTATATTTTCGTTCATCATTTTGTTTCTAATTAAATTATTTCTCAATTTTTAGTACGATTTTTAAGATTAAAGCGTGTTTTTTTAGTTTTTTAAGCTATTATTTTTTTTTTGACTTTTTAGTGAAATTTTTCATTAAGGGATGTTTTATGCGGACGCAAGAATAAAAGTAAAAAGAAGTCTGATGGGATGTGGTGTTCTCCGAAATAGATCTACATACATATGTATTTATAACTTCTACCAAAAATCCCAATATGCAGTGAAGTAAACTAGCTTATTATGCAATATTTTCCAAACCCTTTTATTCAAGGTTTTCCAAACTAGTTAGGAAATACAAAATTTCCCAAACGTTTTGTTATATTTTACAATCAGAAAGTGAAGAGAAGTTGAGGTGAAGCATTTGAAAAGAACAAAAAAAAAAAGAAACCTGATTGAATAAATTCGAATTTAGACAATAAAGCTCCGAATACGTTTGTAGCGTAATGGTGAGGTATGCTGCCTACGGACCAAGGAGCTCAGGTTCGAGTCCCGAGTGGCGCATTTTTATTTTTTTTATTTTTATTTTTAATTTTTTTTTTTAGAGAAATTTTTTTCACCTCACGTTTACAAAACATTGTATAAAAATGTGATTAGGGTTCCTTTTCGTTGATTCAGAACTTACTATTAAATGAATTACAAACAAAACCAGTTCTTGCTTTGCATACATATGTATGTACATGCGATTGTTTTTATTGCAAACACAACAACGACAAAACAGAAAGCTTGTTACACAAAACACAAAACCAGTTCTTGCTCTGCATACGTATGTATTAGAGGTCGGAAACTATCGATAGTCAGCACCATCGATAGTGTACGATAGTTTTTTGCAAACTATCGATAGTATATCGATAGTTGACGATAGTTTCGGGTGATTTGGGAGAGTCTACGGCTACGCTCACACTGTAACCGCCTTTTGCTGTCCGGCAGCAAACACATCCACAAACACATCTGTTTTAAATGAGCTCAACCGATTTAACCCGAATGTAAACAATCTTTGCCCACCAGTCCTGGTCTTATTCTTACCAATACATGAAAGTAATAGAAGATGATCCAATAAAACTTTTTTCAGTACATTGTTTTGTTTTATTTATTTATTAGCCATTTATTCTTGTTCAAAAAAATTGATATATTAACCAGAGACCATAACAATTATAACAAATAAATATAAAAATCACTTGATAACAATTATTGAGCAATGGAAAAATTTTTCCATCATCAATAACAATTACTCAAAGATCGATATTTTTTCGATCAGATCATAATTGTTATGAGCAATTGATATTTTTTTCGATGTTCCATAACAATTACTGGATGATGGATATTTTTTTAGATCATTTCATCGAAATATATCGTAGTCCAAATAAAACCTGGGGCCATCCCCTTTCGTTTGATAGCCATATTGTAGGGTTATATTAATGTTCTTGGGCAATCACATTTTGACCGATAACTCAGTTATCGATAAATTTATGGAAATATATCGAAGTCCAAATGAAACCTGGGGCCATCCCCTTTCGTTTGATACTCATATTGTAGTGTAATTTTAATGTTTTTGGGCAATCACATTTTGACCGATAACTCAGTTATCGATAAATTTATCGAAATATATCGAAGTCCAAATGAAACCTGGGGTCATCCCCTTTCGTTTGATACTCATATTGTAGTGTAGTTTTAATGTTTTTGGGTAATCACATTTTAAACGACCATGCGACTAGAACGCATAGTCATATTTATGTTGTTTTGACTACTTGCTAGTCAGCAATTCAAACCCTGCATGGAATAGTTATCGTTTGTTTGGTGCCTAGTGGTCACATTTCAAATTTTCAATAAACTATCGATAGTTCAAACGATAGTCGAAAACCATCGATAGTGTAAACGATGTTCAGAAAACATCGATAGTGACGATAGTGCCATCGATAGTTTCCGACCACTAGTATGTATGTATGTACATTGTACATGCGGTTGATTTCATTGCAAATACAACAAACCCAAAACAGAAAGCTTCCAGCTTTATTTTTGAGTGAATTTATGCATTGAGTTTATCGCCATCGCTATGAGCGATCGCTGGCTGTTGTGCGTTAGTTCGCTCGCTATTTGAGTGGTTATACGTTTTTCTTTGAACATTTGTTTGTGATTTGAGAAGAATGTATTTTTGAGCGTTCGTGAGTGTGTTTTTCCGTACCCTGCAAGCTTGTTACTTATTGGCCTGTATACGGGAGTGAATTGAAATTCATAGAGGCTATTTTGAAGAAAGGTAACATAAAAGCCGCAATGAAGCATAAAATATAATGTTGAATGTCCTACTATATGATGCCGTTGGGCTGTTGATGTCATGTTTCGAATCCGGAGGAGAATAGAAATAATAGAGAGAACACAAAAAAGTGAATGTTTGAAAGATTAATAATTTAGTTAACACGTTGGCTGCCAGTGTATCACCGGTGATCACAACAAAAAACCACTCACAGTTGCCAGGAACAAAATTACTTTTGCTTTTTTGTATTATAACGGGATTTTTTACCTAGAGTAAAAGCCATGCTGGCGACGCATCTGAACATGCTTTTAAGCTGTGATGACACCGCGAACATCTGCTTTTTTATTTTAAAATGTTGTTTAAATTTTAAGCGCCTAGGCGTGTATCACCGGTGATACACTGGCACCTGGGGGTGGTTTTCTGATGTGATCACCGGTGATACACTGGCAGCCAACGTGTTAAATGTTGCAACTTTTAGGATGGGATGAAGTTACATACATACATACATACATACATACATACAGGTGAAGCTAATAAAAGCGTGTTAAAAAGGCATCCCTACGCAATGACATATTCACACAGGCATGCATATAACAAAAATCATACAGTATACATTTAACTGTAAATATATTTGAATTAGCGTGTTTATGCTTGCACACGTTGGTTGATTGAAACATGTTTTTGCGAAATCTATTTGATCGCCACGCCTTTTTGGTCTGGTTGTTTATTTGATTTGCCATGTTGTTTGACATTTCGTTAAGAAGTTTAACAGCCACTGTACCCACATGTATGTAATGCCTTAAAAAATCAAACTATTTCGTGATTGCGCAATAATAAAGTTAATTTCATACCCATTAACGTGCTAACCTTGAACGAAAAAAATAATAACAATAGTCAAAGTTAAGCACAACTAACACGCAATTACACCTTCAATAAACATTTCTCTTTATTATTTCATATTTCGCCTAGAAGCAATAATGGACAGCGCCTATTTCGGTTTGATTGATGAGAAAAATTTTATAAATTTGTTTGCTTGTTGTCGAAGAAAGAAACAAGAGGAGAAAGTGAAAAGAAAGAGAGAGTAGTTGTAGAAAAAGCTGTTAGAAAAGGAAAGGAAGCGCACGTAAATATTGGGAAGATGCAAATTATTTAATGAAAAGTAGGTAAGGTAGAGCAAAAAATGCGCCTAAGAGTAGATCAAGGTTAAAAATTATTTTTTTTTTCAATGTAAATGCCCGTTAAACTAATTAATTATAGTAATAAGCGCTTATCGATAACACAATGTTTACACTTAAAAACCTTAACAGCAACTCTCAATTTACCTACTTACGAAAACTTCGTAAGCATCACTTATGCAAAGGAATAATGTAATTTTTGCGGAGAGCATACTTTAAGGCGCTTTATGTGTGTTCAGTTGCTAAGGAAATTTGAGCTTAACGTTTTGAAATTCGTAGAATTGCGTGATGTTGAGTAATAATAAGCATTACGAACCTTTAATATAATTGAAATGCACAGAAACAAATACAAGTTCCTACAAGTGCTTCAGCTTTGTGCCATTGTAGCTGTTAGCATGCTTTTAGACAGGGCAAACATAAGCTGTTGGAAATCTTTTTATAATTAATTTGTTGAGGGGGAGGGGAATTAATTTCAGAGATATGCTTGCTTCAATACGTTTTAGTGTATATGTGGGTGTGTGCCTAAATATTTATTAATTGATTTACTTATCTTTATACATATATATTACGCTAAGCGATTTTTTGTAAGCACCATAACTTTTACACCGTTATACCGATTTTGGAAAATGTGGTGTCAGATGAAAGGGCTTGACCTGTAGATGTGCAGGAAGGTTTCATTTTTTAAAAAGGGTTGCCAGATGTTTGAAAATTTAATTTTACTGTTAGTTTGTTTGATTTTATAATTTTTGGCACCATATGAAAGGGCTTGACCTGATATTAAGTAATTTAATAAAAATGTTACAAAAAGGGTTGCCACCTGTCCAAAAATTCAGTTTTACGCTATAGCTTGGCATGGAAATGAGTAATTTATTAAAATTTTTACAAAAAGGGTGCCACCCGTTCAAAAATCCATTTTTACCCTACAGTTTATCTCATTTTTAAATTTGAAGTGTCATGCAAGGCCTAGCACTGAAAATGGGTAATAAAAGGAAAGGGAAGAGGAAAATGAAAGGGACGGATATGGCGAAGGACAGGAAGCGAAAGAGGAAATATGAAAAATAAAATGGATAAAGGGAAAATAAAGCGCAAATAAAGGGGAAAGGGGAAGAGAAAGAGAACTAGAAATAAAAGGAGGAGCGCGCTAAATGGCCTTTTGTAGGTCGCTTTAAGGTTACCATAGTCTAGAAAAATATTCGGCACAAAACTTCACTATGGGGCTCCTTGGTCAAAATCTATGTATAAAAAATCTAGGTCCACAGAAAATAAAAATAACCAGTAGCTATGAATGTATATCAAAAAATTTTCAAATGTGGCAATAAGTGGTCCTCCACCCTCAAATTGTCGCACAGTGTAATTGAAAGCCACAGCATCGCGTGGCCGGGTTTACTAGTAAATACATAAAAGGCTAAAGTTTAAACAAAGAGGACGTAAGTACCTAGATGAGTAGGTATAAGTATTTTTAATTGGTTTGTTGGGGAATTTTAATTGATAAATTTATAATTACAAATTAAAAGCAAAAGCATTTTTGTGATTATTAATGAACGTACGGCCAAAGTAGCAATATAAATATATTTAACTCACTGAAAGCAAATTATAAGTGTACAAAAATATTATTGCATAGGCAAGTAGGGCCGAAAAATAGTAATTGTGTGTATAAAACATAACCAATATATTTTAAACACAAAAATTTTCGATATAGACTTTCAATATTATTTCGCAATAATTTTGCTCAATGTTATTACTCAATATTATTGCGCAATATTTATGTTCAAAGACTCAAATCACCTAAATCATCTATATAGCTATTGACTAGGTGCAATATAAGGGATTAATTTTATTGATCAATATTACTGCGCCGTATTATTTTGCAATATTTTTATTGAAATCGATTTCCAACGTTCGAATCACCGTAAATAAAGTAATGAAGGTAACACATAGAAATTAAAAAAAAAATGGTGCTTAAAATTAGTACAAGAATAAGTACTAAAACAGTGAGTACATAATTGTAAAAATTTCTTGTAAATGTGAAAAGGTGCTACGCAAAAAATTAGTAGGTACTAAAAATTTGTTACAAAAAATTAAACAAGAATTGTATAGCAATTAATATCCAAAAATGAAAACTAAAAAATTTCTAACATAAAATTTCGTACTAAAAATTCGTTTCTAAAAAAATTTATTTTAATGATTAATAAAAAATATTTAGTACTAAAATTTTTTTAACCGGAAAATTTAGTACTAGAAATTTATATATTAAAAAGAACTAATACTAAAACATTGTTACTAAAAAAATTTTTTACTAAAAAAAACATCATATTAATCAATGTGACAAAAAGATTTTGTACTAAATATTGGTAGCCCAAAAAATTAGTACTAAAAATCTGTTACGTAAAGTTTATAAATAGAAATTAGTTTACAAAAAAATTAATACTAAAATATTGTTACACAAAAACTTAGTATGTACTAAAAACATTGGTCACAAAAAAATTTTAGCACTAAAAATTTTTTAATAACAAATTTAATGCTAAATAATTCGTATTTAAAAAGGATTAATACACGGAGAAAACTATATTGATGTCACATCCATATTTATGGATAATCCTGTCTGATCAATAAACTATGGGTGTCATATCCATACTTTTGTATATATTACAAATTTATTTTGGATATAACAAACATTATATGGATATGACATCCATAGTTTATGGATCAGACAGGATTATCCATAAATATGGATGTGACATCAATATAGTTTTTTTCCGTGTACCAAAAATTAGTAACCAAAATTAATTAGTACCTACTAAAAAGTTTGCTACTAAAAAAATTGTTAATAGAAATTTGTTTCCAAAAAAATCGTACTAAAATATTGTTACGAGAAAAAATTTTGTAGATACTGAAAATTTATTATTAAAAATTTCGTATGAATTAAATATTTCATATGTATTAAAAATTTTCACTTAAAAATTTGGTAATAAAAATTTGTTTCTAAAAAAATTTATTACTAAAATAATGTTTACTAAACAAATTTGGCATGTACTAAAAAATTTTACTAACAAATTTAGTACTAGAAATTCGCTTCTAAAAAAAATCGACACTGAAAAATAGTTACTAAAACTTAAGTACTAAAAAATTTTTATTAAAGAAAAAATTAGGACTAAAAATTGTTTACTAACAAATTTAGTACTAAAAAATTTTTACTAATGAAAAATTTGGTACACAAATTTTTACTAACGAATTTAGTACTAAATATTTTTTCTACAAAAAATAATATTTACTAAAATATTTTTAAGAAAAAAATTTACTACTGAAAATTTGTTACGAAAAATTTAGTATGTACTAAAAACTCGTTACCAAAAAAATTTAGTACCTGCTAGAAATTTGATTCTAAACTACTAATATTAAAAACTCGAAACGCTTAAATCGCCGTTGTAACCCTTCAATAAATTTGTTCAATATTAATGCTTAATATTATTATGCAATATTTTTTTTAATTTGATTTGAAGCGTTTAAGAAACCGACTATATCGACAATTTTTAGCAATATTATTGCACAATATCAATGCCTAATATTATGCGGCAATATTTTTATTATACTCGACTGAGAATACTTAAGGGCCGATTTCACCATCTCCGGTTAATTTAATCATAGGTTAGTTTGACATAAATTGTAAGGCGAGCTGTCAAATAAATTGCTTAACCGGGCAAAAATCTCTGGTTAAGTTCTTAACCGGAGATGGTGAAATCGGGCCTAAATCAACGTTATAGCCTTTCAATAATTTTGATCAATATTATTGTACAATATTATTGCTTAATATTATTGTGAATAGTTTTTTCGATTCGATTTATTTTAAACGCTTAAATTACTGTTGTAGCCATCTAGCATTATTGCGCAATACTGTGATCAATATATGTACATACATACATAGCTAATTGGATTTTTCCATAAATTATTAAAATTTTGTGTGCTAAATACAATTTATATTATATGTAAGTAAGTTATATATGTACATATGAATACCGTCACTATGACGTACATAAAACCTTTTCCATCAATCACGTTTCTCTGTGAGCAAAAATTTCCATTGCAAGTTTATATATAAAAAAAACAAAAAAAAAAAAACAATTTATGCTTGAATTCGCATATGAATAATAATTAAGGAAAATCACGCACGAATTCGCATTTACAAAAAGAAAAAATTTTGCTGATGTTACACAAAATGATTCAGCATAATTTTAGGCGCATAAAAAGCATTTTAAATAGGGACACACCAGCAGCAACAGCACATACACGAAAAAAGTATTATTTCGCTTAAAAAAATGTGACAAAAATGAACAATGATTGAATGAACGAACGACCGACTGCTGCCAAACGATATTAAGTTGTCAACTCATTCACACACAAGCCAAAAACCAACGAAGTGGCGCAATATCATATACAAGCACGCGCGCCTAAAAGCATGTTATGCAAAAAAAATAAACGCTGTGCGGAAAAACACAGCAAGCAAGCAAGGAAACAACAAAAAATTCGCTTAGTGCGTAGGAAATGAAAATAAATTTCAATTTATGTGCTACACACATGAAGTATATCGAAATAAAAGCAAATCGAAGGACAATAATAAAAAGAACAAATGCAGGTAATTATGCTTTGTGCCAAACTGTCACTACTGGCTTTTTAAGCATTTTTCGCACGCACATATGCTTTGGTGTGCTTTTCTGGGCTTTATTGCTATATGATATTGATGATAATGATTATGATGATTATGGTAAGTGCTTTGTTAGCAATACCATATGTATGTATGTGTAACCGTGTACATACATAGAAACATGTCAACTCACAAGCAAATTATGAATGATTAGTTGTTTTTTTATGTCATAAATTTATCAATTGGTTGGTTCTTTGCCTTAGCTCAAGGGGACAAAATTGTGGATATTAATATGCGCATATTTATTATATTCACAAACATTTGATAAAAGTGCGATTTTCATATGTAGTAAATAAGTATGATCAAGAAAAAATTGAAGCGTTATTTGTGTAGTGTGTTCAGCGTTTATTTAGTGTAAATGAAGATAAATTTGTAGCCTACTTTTAGGCGCTATGACACGTACTACATGTTTATATCCATGCAGAATTTTTATGAAATTGGTGAAATCGAAATCTTAATCAAAAACAGCCTCTTCTATTTAGTACTAAAAGTGTACTAAAACCTTTGCATATACTCATGAGTATTATAATTAAAAAAAAAAACAAAACAAGAGTTAAATTTTTCTTATTCTACATCGAAAACTGCCTCTTAAATATGTGTATGTTAGTACTAACAGTGTACTAAAATTTTTGCAAGTACTAAAATGTACTAAAATTTAGAAAAATAAAACTAGAGTTAAATTTTTTTATATTCGCTATCGAAAACTGCCTATTTTAATACTAAAATGTAACTACTATATGTTTTGCATGTACTAAAAAGTACTTAAATTAAAGAAAGGGGGTTAAATTTATTTTATTCTACATCGAAAACGGCATCCTATTTTAGTACTAAAGGTGTACTAAAATTTTAGCATGTAGTAAAAGCACTAACACAAGAGAGTTAAAAAGTACTAAAATTTTCAAAAACGAAACGAAAGAGTTAAATTTTTTATATTCTACATCGAAAACTAATTTTCTAATTTAGAATAAAAAGTTTACTAAAATACTTACTTGCACGAAAACTACTAAAATTAAAATAAAAAGAAATGGTTGAAAATGTCTTACTACTTAATATTTTTGAAAAGGAATTTTAATTTTCGTACTAAAAAAAGTACCAATTTTTTTAACCAACAACAAATGTTAGTTTTATTCTCTATACTTCGCTGAAAATTTCTTTTAATATTTTGTACTAAAAATTTACTAAAATCTTTGTGCTAAAAAGTTCTAAATTTTTTCATTTACCAAGGTTTTTTAAGAATTCATTTTGATTTTACTAAAAGTATGTGATACCTAACGTTTTTTTTATATTTTTCGTTGAAAGCAATCTATAAAGTTCTAAAAACTAAAAAAAAGAACTAAATTTTAAAATTTTTATTTTAGTACTAAAAACTTTGCAGTAAAAACATTATTTTTTAGCACATATTTTTAGTGCACACTTAGTACTAAAATAAAAGCACTTTTTAAGGAAATATAAAAAAGATATGTCGTGTTTTTTTTTCTATAAAAAATTAAGTAGATACATATACATACATGCAAAATGTATATTACTAAATTAAAAAAGTACTAAATCTTTTAACAGAGCAAAACACTGAAAATATCTTTTTAATTTTTTCTTAAAAATTATTTTTATTTTATTGCCAAGCGTGTACTAATTTTTATTAATGAACAAAAAAGGAGAAAAACTTCTTTTCTATGTGTGTATGTACAATTATTATTAAAAAATTTAATTTTGGTTGTAAAAAAATTCCATTGCAATCTTTTCCAAGAAGATGTACTAAAACAACATAGATCAAAGCACAACTTACTTTTAATTTTAACAACTACAACAAAAAATGAGAAAAAGTATATTACAGTTCAATGAACCAAACCGAAGTAAGAAAAAAGATGAAAGTAACATAAAAATTACTTATTTGGTGGGAATCGAGGAAAAAATTCAACTTAAAAAAACATGAGATACTCCCACAAGACACTTTAGTGTAGCAAGAGGAAGAATAAGCTTCGTTAACAATTTGCATGATTTTAAGGCTTGCCAACAAACATTTTAAGCCTTGAATTATGACGAATTCATTTGCATAAGAAAAAAATGGAAAATTTCAAAGGCGGAAGCTGTGTTGTGGTTAACAGTAAACAGAGCAGCAAAGAGGAAGCGAAATTAATACGAAAAAAATTTATGTAAATGCAAAATAGTAATTAAAATATAAGAGAAAGGAAAAAGCAAGAAAAAATGAACGAAAAAAAATTTACAAGTTTACATGGAAACGGAAATTAGCAGGCGAATTGCGATGGCAGCATGAATATACATAAATATTTACTACTTTTTGATTAAAGGCAGTCAGATTTATGTAGGTATGTATGTTTGTATGCATATTACTCTGGTTGTTGAGCAATGAAAAGAGCACATTGAATAAATGAAGATACAGCGCACTGTAATTAAAGTTGATGCAAGTAGATAAATTTTTTTGTTTACTGACTAAGTTTGAATAAAAGATTTTAATATTAAATTTTAGTACACAATTTTATGTGCTTACGTTTTTTTTTTGTTCGGCAGAAATTTTCGTTATTAAATTTTTTGGGTACCAACGATTTTTATAAAAAAATTTTCGTACTAAATTTTAGTACCAAAATTTTTGCAACAATAGATCTTTTAGTATTAATTTGCTTTTAGTAAAGGATTTTTAGTACCAAATTTTAGTACTGAATCTTTTTCGTAAGAATATTTATTACTTTTTTAAAAACAAATTTCTAGTATTGAATTTTCTGGTAAAAAAATTTTAGTACTAAATTCTTCGTAACCAATTTTTAGTACTACTTTTTATATATTTTTATTTTTTTAGTACATTGTAACAATGGTATACTTTAAATTTCTTACCATTTTTTTTTGTAACAAATTCTCTAAATTTTTAGTACCAAATTTTTGTAACAATATTTTAATACTAATTTTTTTTCTAATAGTTGTTTACTAACCAAATTTTAGTACTAAATTGTTTATCTATTATAATAGATAAAACATTAGATAATTATCTACCAGTATCTATTAATTACTTTACAACAGAATTTCCAGTTTTAAATTTTTAGTACTAAATTTTCAGTAACCAATTTTTAGTTCTAAATTTTTTCGTAGCAATATTTTCGTATTAACTCTTTTAAGAAAGAATTTCTGTTACTAAATTTTTAGTAGCAAATTTTTAGTAGTACTAAACTTTTTCGTAACGTTTTTTTAGTATTATTTTTTTTAGAAAAGAATTTCTGTTAATAAAACAAATTCTGGGTACTAATTTTTTTAGTAACAAATTTTAGTGCTAAATTTTTTTCGTAACAGTTCTTATTACTAGGTTCACAGAAATTTTTTAAGTACTAAATTTTTATTATACTCATTGTAGTACTAATATTTTTAGTATAATGCACATATTTAGTATGACATTTTCATAATTTTCCTTCATTGTCCTTGAAAAAGTCAGAATATATGTAGATACATAAACTATCGCTACACCCACTTCTGTTTTATTTATTTTTTTTTTTTATTGACGTGTAAAAATGTAGCGTGTGAGTTGAGCGGCTGTTATGATTACTGTTTAACACGCCTTCTTAAAATTACCTCATTTAATAATCATTAGTTATTCATTTAAATACAAATTACCCATTCTCTTTCCCAAAGCAAAAAAATAGCACAAAACAAACGGGAAAATAAAAAATTTTTCGTATTTTGCTGTTAAAAAAAATTTAAGGTAATGGTTATCGATTGAATTCCTTAGTCATTTTTTTGTTTGTTAATGGAAACTAAGCAATATTGCGCAATAATGTTGCTCAATGATATTGAGCAATAATATTACGCAATAACAATGATCAATATTACTGTACAATAATAGCGGCACTTTTTTCGGCTACTCATCGCAATCAAAATTAGTACATATTATTGATCAATATAAATTGAACAATAATATTGCGCAATAACACTGATCAATATTACTGTGCAATGATACCGACACTTCTTCCGTTACTCAACATAATAAAAGTCAAAAATCCTTATCAACATTAATTGAGCAATAAAATTGCGCAATAATATTGAACAATATGTATCTATAAAAAGCTAAATAGAAAATTTGCGAGTTATGTATATTAAAACATGTTGCTTATCTAGGCTTGAAGCTGCTCTTTTAGAGTTTACTTTAAAACTTTACTTTGAAACGAATATTACCTATTTCTTCCACGTTTATTATTATTTGTTTCATTAAGAAACTTTTCCATTTAAGTTTTTACTTTCAGCAAATGTTTTTTTTTATTTTCTTTCTTTTTTCCTGCTTCCTCTTGCTTTTAATACTTTTAATTGAATTTTAATTAGTTTACACACGTCAATGGTGATGATGATGATGGTTGGTTTGCGAAGGCACTAAATTGAAAGATATCGCAAGAGATTTGTGAGTACACAAAAATAAAACAAAAACACAACAGAATGCGGAGTGAAGAATGAATAATGAATAAGACTTGCATATTTGGCCAGTTTGAGCCATCTTTCGGGTATATAAAAGTAATAATAACTTTCCTTCAAAATCCCCCGTTGTAAGGAATGAAGTAATCCTTATTACGTAGCCTTTTCATAAAGTATTTAAAATCCACATAAGAATCTTTTTAAGCCTTACTGGCCATAGCGATTAAGCCTTAGGAATCAAATCTCCTCTCAAAGAGAGAGAGAGAGAGAGTATTCCTTATAGCCTAATGTATCAAGACAATAAAAGGTTTTGTTCATACAAACGACAGTCACCATTTCATAAACCTTATGATAAACTGTAATAAGCCGCAAATAAGGTGTATCTACATTTTTGAAATTGAACACATACATATGTATACTATAGTATCTACTTCCCTGCAGTAAATTCGTTTCACTGCTGAAGGATCAGTGATGATTCTTTGTTGAGTATTCATCACTGTCGTTATAACTGAGTACAATTTTTTTTTTTTCTTTTTCTTTCTGAAGGAAGCAAACCATTTGTATGAAAAATTCAGCAGTATTTATATGAAAGTATTCACTGATGCCTCCACAGTCATAAGTGAATTTCATCAGTGATTCATAAAGGATTCATTTCGAATTTTTACTGCCGGGTATGTATCTATTTGCTATCTATATATATATATGTAAGTATGTATATATATATCTGTAGCTACATTGTATATACTTACTTTATGTAAAACGTTGAAACGTATGCCGAAACTGAGTGTTGTGCAACTCTTCTTCTTTTCTACGATCTTTTTTTGTGTCTTGGTTTTTTTTATTTTTTTATTTATCTTATCTTTGCTTTTCACTTTTTTCGCTTTTATTTTGCAACTTTTTATGTTCTTTTTTTATTTCTTAACACTTTTTGTTGCTTTTACTCATTCACTTTAATGCCTTAACAACAATGTTGCTCTCTATGCGCCTAAAAGTATGCATCATTGTAGAGTTTTGCTGTGTCCAACAGTTTTTGGGTTTGCTTAGCTGTGCTTTGGCTTTTGTTTTTGACATTTGTTTTGACATTTGGTTTTGTTGGTTTTTAGTTATTGCCTCAGTTTTTATCTACCATTTTTTGGTATTGTTGTTTTTGTTTTGGTTTCCCTTGTTGTTGTTAGTTTTTCTTCCCTTGTTGTTTTCTTTTTCTTTCTCTTTATCTCTTTATTTTCCTTTTTCTTTTTCTTTTTTTTTTTTGGTTTCTTTTTCTGTTTCTTTTTCCTGTTGTTGTTGTTGCTGTTTTAGTTTTTCTTGTTTTTTGCTTATTCTAACGGCTCAAGGCAGCTTTTGGCGTTGGAAGTTCGCTGACTGCTGCATCAACTTTAAATCGTTTCAAAATGATTTTGGTATACAAGCAGTTAGCTAATTTCAGTGGCTGTCAAACGGTTGCAGGAGTTGATAAGCTTGTTGCATACTTTTGGGAGACATTTTTCTTTTGCTTGATAGATTTTTCTTTTCAATGGATTTGCAAGCTGTTTGGTCATAACTTTCCGACATACCACTTACGTAAATCTGCTTCACTTTAATCTATAATATTTATTTAGTTTTCTTTTTTCACTTATTTTAGTTATTATTCACACTTTTACGCCGTTTTCAACAAAATATTTTTTTTTTTTGAAAATTTTTCACAAAAATTCACAAATTTTCTGTCTTCAATTAATTTTCACACTTTTTATGCCATTTTCAAAAAAAAATTTTTTTTTGCAAACAATTTTTTTTAATTTTCTTTAACAATTTTCTTGAATTTGTTTTTTTTTTTTAATTTTTTTAAACTATTTTTTTTTACTTTTCAGTTCTCAATATTTTTTTGAAAAAAAAAAAAAAATAAATAAAAATTATTTTCTTTCTTCAGTTATTTTTACGCCTTATACGCCACTTCCAATATCTTTTTTTTAACCTTCCTTTTAACCCTTACACACTTTCATGCACATTCAACATCCATTGAACCTTCAACCCTTTTTTTTTTAATTTATAAACCAGCGCAAGTGTGTTTCTTTAAAATGATTTTTGCAATTTAATAACAGACAGCACTATTCAACAACTTCGTTAGCTGCTTGGCAATTGGTTGGCTTGCATATGTGATAACATTTTTTGGGTACACCGTGGCGTATGTGTGCTCTATGTTGCGCGCAGGAACTTTGTGTTACGAAAATTTCACTAGTTACTTTTCTCCTTTTTTATTTTTTTTACTACTGCTTTTTGCATACTTTTTTATTTTTATTAAATAATTAATAACCATCCGGTTTCATCAAAAACTGTCTAGACAGTTGAGTACTCTGCCCAATTACATTTGGAGAAAATGAAGAAGGAGGAGCAGCAAAAGTGTTGCACTGGATTTCATTTATATTTCGTGTGAATTTTATTTTGCTGGCATAAATTTTGTTTTATTTTGCAATTAAATTACTTGCTGTAAATAATTTATGCTTTACTTTATTAAGCCATGTTTGTGCATTTCACCATAAATTTATCATTTTAATTGTGCTTTGGTTTTTAGCATGACAATTTGCTTGTTAATTTATTTTGCTGCACATGCTCTTTCGTTATATTTATTTGTTTTTGTCGTTTGTTTCTTTTTCATATCCAAGTGCTGTAATTGACAGAAGAAAGTTTAATTAAAGTTTTTTTTTTCATTAGAATTTGTTTTTATGCAGAAATTATCATAAAGATTTTTAAATGAAATTAAATGAATTGCGGTATTTGTGGCTAATATGGTACTGGTTAATATCTGATGAATAAGTGGGATTGTATAATTGACCGGATTAAAAAAAGGAGCATTAACGTTTGTTGGTGCCGCCTTAAACAGTAAACTGATAAGTAGTCGAACGAAATAAAAACATTTTTTTAGTACTTCATACGTAATAGCACTCCTAAAAGTGGCCTATATTTCTATGTTTTAGCCTACAAGTCGCTATATCTTCGAAACTGACTACACAAACATTTAATGTTATATACCCATCAGCATATGTATGTCAGTGGAGGAGGCTTCATACAAGCCGAAAAGCCCGGCTTGCATAAATATTTTCGTTCATTTAATTTTACGAATTTTTATGGTTATTTTACGCTTGAAATGTGTTTACTATTTAAGTTCTCATGGCATGCTGGCCAAAAGTAGGTACGGTTAAGTAAAACAACAAAGGGCATATACATATCTTCATGTTATCCTTTGTAGATACACTCCCAATCAATAGAATAGAATCAAACTGTTAACTCAAATATTAGCTGACTTTCTGTATTCTATTTATTTTAGTTAATTTTTAAAAAATCTTTATCGAATTTTAGTGTGAAAACCAGTGGAAAAAAGTATTAGAAGCTTGTTAAAAGTTAAGGAAAATTCAATATACCTGAGTCTATTCCAAATCATCTTTCCAACTTTTTAAACAAAAATTTTGAGAAGAATTTTGGGTATGTCAGTCTTGTAGCCCATTCAATTTTAGTCTAATAAAGTGTAAGTATATCCTTCTAAAAATTTTCATTAATTTTTGAAATTTTTTTTCTGAAGGTACTTAGTATTTTCTCCCATACAAAATGAAAAAATACTATGAGTTTACATGGAAGAAATGCAAAACAGCAGTCAGAAAAAAAATTTTCAAAAATCAACCTAACCAATAAATCTAAGCAAGTTGCTTAAAAATAAACTTTAACCCATACTCTGCTTTTGTTACATTTTAACGAAAACCATCAATTGACCATTACAATAGACATTTTTAAACTGCAAAAGTTGCATAACTTTTATTTTTCGGTCTTTCTGCATTTCTAAATTCGTTCTGCTGCGAAAAGTTATTTAGTACTTTTATATATATTTTTTTTTTTATCGAATTTTTTGTGAATTCTGTAAGGCATTTCCTTTATTTCCGCAATGTGTTTTTTCTCCACTAACCGCTATGCGTTCTTCTTTTCAATCTGACTTAATTTCTGTTTTTTTTTTATTTGCTCAATCGTAAATGGAATTGTGCTTTCCTTCTACTAAACCACTTTATTTTATTTTGTTTTTGTTTTTGGATTTTGTTTTGGCTTTTGTTTATTTCTTCATGCCTCATACTTATTTTTCCTTCTTCCACAGTTCTTCAACCAAATAACCATTCACTGGCTATTTAATGGAGTTATCAAAATATGAAAATAAACTTTTTTAAGTTTTCTTCTTGAGGCGCTTCATAAAAGTGCTGCACATGAATTTATGAAGTTTAACAAAGTTTTTTGTTTTCTGTTTCTTTTTTTAAGATTAAATGTATTTTAACTTCTTCAAAAACAACTAAGCAACAACAAAAATAAAAAATATTAAAGAAGAAATGGACCAACTGATGCCATTAAACAAATTTGGATAAGTTACTTTAAATTAACTTAACTGTATAATATATAATTAGGGGATTCACAAAGTGTCATAAAGTCGTATGTCATATTAAAATATTGTAGGGAAATAGTTATAGAAAACTTTTCCGAAGCCCTGTGAAGAATTAAACAGCAGCAGATCATCAAAAACCACGACCCAAAAACTAACCGTCAGAGTTGTATTTATTTAGTACACACACAGCATAGAATGCAACAACAAAATATTATAACTTATGACGATATGACGTAATATGACAGGTTGTGAATCCCCTAAATATGTATAGTAAAACTTCGTTACAAAGATTATTTCAGGTATTTCTGAGAGATAAGAAAATCAAAAAAAAAAAAAAAAAAAAATCATGAAAAAGCACAACCAAACTCTCTGCTTCCCTCTTCTAACTACCCTAAAGAATGTCGGGACGTACCACGTTACGCTCGCATTTAAGCACGAGCTACATAACACGCCGGCCTGTAGATTGTTCTTGGGCACCCCGACCCTCACCCTGAGCACCATAAAAGAAAAAAAAAATGGTACCTTATCCAACATTGTGCCTCTAGGACACCACGGGATGAAAATCTGGTTCGTTCCACCATTTTGCTTTTCAAACACTTTGACTGGAATTTTTTCTGTGGAATCACCTCAGTCTTATTAAAAGGAAACTAAGCGCAATATAATCCATTATTATAACGAATGAGGTAAGCCTTATTGATGTATAAGCCTTATTATAGGCTGTTTACTCCACCCAAAAGCACTTACTTATTATAAGAAATTATAAAAGTCCTATTTCCTATGGCAAATAAGCCTCTCAGAGGGGGAGGGAGAATTCCTTATGTATAAGTTAACAATATTTCCGCCTTATCCATATTGGTAATTTATCTATCGTTGGTTGAGACGTTGCAGGAAGACATAGTAATTGGCATACCCACACAAGATCATCTATATTTATACCCTGTAGGGAAAATCTATACTACTCGTAGTGCGAGCTAAATCTCTTTTGCATGTTTTCAACTGGCGAATTTAACACGGCGATGTCCTAGGCCAGCCATGGGCGATTGAGCCCATATGGGTATTTACCCGTACGGGTCGCGTCGGCTCATTGCATGGGGATGGTGAAATAGGTAAATGTACCAGCTGGTGGGGAGAAGGACGAACTCAAACTGAGCATATGGTTGCCACACTTGGTAATTAATTCCAAAATTGGTATTTTTTTGCGGTTGGTAATTTGGTAACTATAAAATGATTTTAGTATTTTTCTTTTTCAATATGATAAAATTATTCTAAGGTATACTTAATTTGTTAATGTTAAAAATGTTTTTTTTTTTAATTTCTACTAAAGCTATGACCAAAGAAAAATCAAACGAACTACAAACAAAATTCATTCATAGATGTGATTTACGTTTCAGATAATTTTTTTTTGTAAACCAAAGCAGGTGTATTTCTTTTAAGTTTCTTTTATCATTCGAATTATGAAGGCGATAATTTGTTAGTCTGTTTGTAATTTTTTGGTTATTTTGTTGGGAATTATTATCAACATTTTTTTAGGATAGTGCCAACCAATATCAACCAATATTGAGCGCGCTAATGCATATTCGGTATTGAGAATAAGAGAGCATATATATATATACATATGTACATTAAGGTGGGGCGATTTTTTTTTTTTTTGGAAATTCAATTTGTCCCAAAGCCAGAACGGCACCTTCCTAGCCCAGAAATAAGCCTGTAAAATTTTATTGACCTACTCGCATGTATTTTCCCTTAAATTTGGTATACATTTTATATATGAAAAGTAAGGTGGGTAAAAGGGGGTTTACCCCCGCTGGGGGTGTTATGGAACGCACTGTAAAATGTATATTAAAGGGAATCAAAATACCTATCGAATGGTATAAAAATATTCGAAATCGGCTCAGTAGTTTTTAAGTAATTGCAATTTAAAGAATGCATAATATAAACTTTGACCTTTAATAACTTTTGTTGTTTTTGTTTCCAAAAAAAATTCACTTTAATACTCAGCTTAGCCATGTTTATCAATCCTCATACTTGGTTTTTTGCTTTTATAATTTTCAAAATTTCATATTTGTATCAGATCGTGCTTTCAACTTTGCGGGGCTGGGGGCAGTTCAAAATGTCATCCTATGGCCATAAAATTTTGTGGGGTTCATTAAGGCAACTTTTCATTGGTACGTTCAAAAAAAAAAAACAAAAAAAAGCTCCATATGTTTTCACTCCACCTTAATGTACATGCCAAAAGCACAAAGCACACTTGCTTCAATAACGACACAACACAATTTTCTGAATCGATACTTAGTAGTGAGAATCAGTGTTATTTATTTGTTATGAAATTTTATGGTCATAGATGAAAATTAAGGGCTTTATTTAAAAAATATTGTTGCTTTAGTATAGTAGCTTACTTGCATATATAGCGAAGAAGACATAAATTGGTTTTTTTAAATTATGACACTAATCAAGTAAATGGCATCGGAGTTCGAAAGCAATAGAGCGAGAAAGGAACTGCAAAATTAGCGATTGTACAGAATTGCCGCTGAGGCCAACTTTTTAAAAATATGCAATATTTGAACCTTTTTAAACATTTGGGCCACTTTTGGTCCTTTTTTACTTTCAAACCTATAATGTAATAAATATTTTTTAGTTTTTTTCTTCAATTTAAAAAAAGCTTTTTTACGTTTGTTTTTACATGGCCGTTTTCTGCTACTGTTGTTGGTATGTAGATTGTAATAAAAGGAAAATTGAGAATTAAGCAAAACAAAGCTGACGGCGGTGGTAGCTCAATGGGATGCTATTGGCTTACCAATCGAAACGACTTAAGTTCGATCCTCGGTTGAGGCCGCCTGAAGAAGTCTGATGAGGGGATGTGGTGGTCTCCGAAATTGATCCATAACCTCTACCAAAAAAATTTTTTAAATTTTTCTTAATTAAAAACTGGCCAATAGCTCATATAAAATTCACATAAAAAAGCCTCTTTGTTACCTTTTCACTTTTCATTAGCAATTCTCCGCTGCGAAGGAAAACCCCGAAAAAGTTATTTGGGAGTAAAAATTTTTAGAATGCAAGAAAATTGTTTTAACAAACCGAAATAGAAGAGTTTTCGCACAACGTGGGGGAATGAAAAACAACTTAAATGAGAACTAGTTGTGAATTTGTTGCAAATATGTTAACGCTGCCAGCAGTGCATCAGCAGAAAGATTATTTTCAAAACTTTCACTATTTATGAACAAGGGTACAAACCGCTTGCAAATTGCTTTAAGCATTAAATAAACCACAAAAATATATAAAAATGTGTTTCTAGCTAAAAAAATTGGGAAACAATTTTTTTACTTTTTTCGGCAACTTTTCGAAATTTTTTAACGGCAACACTGCACATTTTATTATTGGTGAATTCCTCTCTCTATATCAATGGCAGGCAAATTTGAAATTGAGATTGTATTAGTGAGAGCGCTATGGTCGGTCGAACGAACTGTGATCGGGCAAATGCAATGCGTAAATAATACATATATATGTACACAAGCCTCAAATTGACGCACGCCCGCAAATTTTCCATATGCGTTGAACCGAAATTGACTTACGTGCGTATATAGATAAAGAAATTGAAAAATATAGAAAATCCGAGAAAATCTTGTTATTTTGTGGAATATGTAACTAACACACACGATATCGAAAGCTAATGTCAATTTTTTTGCAAATAATCACCCACAATGCTTAGTTTCAACTGTCAGCAAAACGATAATTGGGAGTCGAGTTTGCTTAATACGCACGCCCTTCAATTTCGGTTACAGAAATTATAGAAATTGTGTGGGTATGAGAAATAATTGATAGTAAATTGACCACGTGCGTCGATATTAGGTAGCATAGTAAATTGTTTTCAACGTGCAAACAAGCGACAAGCACTCTCGATGTTGCTACGCCGCTTGCCCAGTGACGACTAAATCATCTAGTAAAGAAAGAGCGTAACGTGTCGGTGTGATTTGAGCGCAAACAATTGTTTGCAGAAATGCGGACCACTGCTCTATATAAAACAATGTGGTTTTCATATTTAGTGTTTCCGTACGCGCTGTGCGATGAACATCACTTAAGGCGGAGTGTACATCAGCTTCGATATCGCCTTAGCTCCCCTTTCCCCGGAAATTATGCAGTGCCCACGAAAGCCCATGATCGCCCCTCTGCTGCGTTTATGTGCCTTGCGGCGCCCATCCCTGTCCTAGGCGGTGACAATTGTCACTCTCTGCACTACATTTTCGATAGTTACGAACTAGTACTAAATTCTACAGTTTTCACTAGTTCGTTTATTGACACAATTCGATAGTTTTCCATCTCTACATTTGACACACTTCATGCAAGTGGCGCCATGGCACACTGGCTAACGCGTGTGACAATCAACCCAGCGAACGCGGGTTCGAATCCTGTTGGTATCGGGGCGGATGATAATTTTTTTTGAACGTTAATATTTTTTTTATTTTTTCATTTAATAAAAAATTAGAAAAATATTTAAAAAATATAATCATAATATACAATGGCGCTATTATAACTCTGACGAGTTTTATGGCCGAGCTTCTCTCCCAATTCGAGGTGTGCTCCTTTTTGTTTTTCCTACTAATTGGGTGGACCTACAGTTTTATGCCGGCTCCGAACGGCGAATGCATTTTTTGTGAGAAGCTTTTTCATGGCAGAAATACACTCGGAGGGTATGCCGCCCACTGCCGAGAGGTGACCGCTGCTCTTAAAAAACCCAATAATTGGATTTTTACTAATTAGAAAATTTTTTTGGTGTTTTGCTCGGACCGTGGTTTGAACCCGAGACCTCTGGCATAGCAGGCGAGCACTCTACCCACTGCACCACAGCCGCCACATTTTTAAATATTTTAAAAGTAATAAAATAAAAAAATTCAAAATAAGCCTGAGGTATCTGAAAAGCATAATTAGGGGAAGATTTCATTTCATGCAAGTTAAGATGCAAATCGAAAGCTCTTTATATAAAACGCTTCACAAAACATCTGAGAATTGCAGAAATATACAAAGCCGACGGCAACTGAAAGAAAGAAAAATTTTCATAGAACTTTTGTCACTTCGAAATTGCATACAAATCAAAATGTGTCTTATAATGGTCACTCAATTCACTCCTTATGAACTGGTGAGGGTCTAACTACAATTGATCTAGTTCCCTTTTGACACCTTTTCGTTAGTTCGGAAGTAGAAATTTTGCTCCCTGCAGGGTATATTTATAAGTTCACATGCACTGAAAAAACAACTTACTCAGATTATGGAAAAGTGGGAATGATTCGGCGCTAAAGACATATTTCCATATTTTGATGTACGATTTTCTTCAAATCAAGGAATAAAAACCACGTTTTAAAGAAAATTGTACATCAAAATATGGAAATATGTCTTTAGCGCCGAATCATTCCCATTTTTCCATAATCTGAGTAATTTTTTTTTTGAGTGTGTGTTGGCGTGTTTGTTCTCATTAAAATGCTTTGCAATCGCGTGTTTATTTATTAATTATACTCAGCTGTACTAGTACACAGACTATTATAATTTTAATCACATAACGGTGGATTGTAACAGAATGAAATAATCGAGATAGATATAGACTTATATATATCAAAATGATCAGGGTGAAAAGAGAAATCGATTGAGCCATGTCCGTCCGTCCGTCCGTCTGTCCGTCCGTCCGTCTGTAAACACTCTAACTCGCGCAAAAATTGAGATATTTTGATCAAATTTGAAATGCAAGTTGGTATCGAGACTGGGACGCTTGGTATTGAAAATGGGCGAAATCGGACCATGACCACGCCCACTTTTCCTATATAGAAAAAATCGGAAATTTGGTATCTCAGTCACTAATATAGCTAGAGCGATGAAATTTTACCCACGTGTTGAGCTCAGGCCTCTAGGAAGAAATCTGATTAAATTTTGGAAAATGGACGGTGCCACGCCCACTTATTAAGGGTCAAATCTTGAAAGTTTTATATGTCATAACTCAGACACCATTGAAGATATATCCATGAAATTTGGTATGCGTGATTTACTTAATTAAGCAAACGTTTGGACGGAAAACAGTTAAAATCGGTTGACGGCCACGCCCACTTTCATATATGTGTATTATAAAGTGACCTAATAAAAACATTTTAAGCCATATCTCTGTCAAATATAAAGATCTATCATTGAAATTTTGTCGCATGAGTCCAGCTATGGACATAAAACAAAAAACACAAAAATTTTGGAAAATGGGCGGTGCCACGCCCACTTATTAAGGGGCAAACATTGAAAGTTTTATGAGTCATAACTTAGAAACCGTTGAAGATATATCGATGAAATTCGGTACGCGTTATATACTTACTAAGGTAAATGTTTGGACGAAAAATTTCCAAAATCGGTTGACGGCCATGCCCACTTTTGTATATGTGTATTATAAAGTGACCTAATAAAAACATTTTAAGCGATATCTCTGCCAAATATAAAGATATATCATTGAAATTTTATAGCAGGAGTCTAACTGCGGACGTAAAACGAAAAACACAAAAATTTTGGAAAATGGGCGTGGCACCGCCTCTTTTTATCAACAGAAATATACGAGCTTTCTGAGCCCATAACTCGACCAATAATTTATTTATAATGACGAAACTTGGTGTGTACACTTTTATTACTTGTGGTAATACATGTTGAAAATTTTAGCGAAATCGGTTTGACGACCACGCCCACTTTTATACATGGGAACTATAAAGTGGCCTAATAAAAACATTTTAAGCGATATCTTTGTCAAATGTAAAGATAACACAGGCCGACAAAATGAGACCGATTTTTTTGACCACAAACCAGACCATACTTTCCTAAAGGTTTTCGATGCGCTGAATTCAAATCTGGACGCAGAATTGCTCTATCACGTCAGGATTTTGAGATATCCTAACCTAAATGTGCAAAAAACACCATTTTTACCTCTTTTTGAGGTTATATAAAAACGACAGATTATTTAAAAAAAAAAAAAAAGCACAAATAGCATCTTAAAGAAGAAGTCTTTCTCTTACGAATGGCGTTGAGTTTGCTCAATTGAAATTTGCAGACTTATCGTAAGAGGTATGTGTTCTACTGCATCATACCTACGTTAATTCATATAAACTTTAAATTGCTCTATCTTAGCGAAAAAAAAAGATATTTGAGCAAACTCAACGCCATTCTTAAGAGAAAGACTTCTTCTTTAATATGCTACACTCAAAAAAATAATTTCTCTCGATCAAAGACATAATTTTCCTTATTTTGAACACGCGTCCCAATACAAAATTTTCTTTGTTTTGTGTAAATTTTCTCAAAAATGTGGAAAAAACATAAAAAAACATTCAAACAAATTCGTTGCCATGGGGATTTGTATGGGAATTTAATTTCTCAAAATTAAAGAAATCAAGTCTTCAAAACAAGGAAAGTTGGGAATGGAATGGCGCTTAAAGAATTTTTCATTATTTTAATGTATGAATTTTTTCAAAACAAGTATATGAAACCATGGTAACGCATGTAACAACAATATTTTATAAACCTTTTAACATATATTTTTTTTCTCTCAGTGTATGTGTGCTTTTTTTTTTTAAAAATAATCTGTCGTTTATATATAACCTCAAAAATAGGCAAAAACGGTGTTTTTTGCACATTTAGGTTAGGATATCTCAAAATCCTGACGTGATAGAGCAATTCTGTGTCCAGATTTGAATTCAGCGCATCGAAAACCTTTAGGAAAGTATGGTCTGGTTTATGGTCAAATTTCTTGTCGGCCTGTGTAATTCATTGAAATTTTGTGGCATGATTTCTACAATAGACCGGAAACAAAAAATAGAAAAATTTTGGAAAAGGGCGTGGCACCGTCTCCTTTTAGACAAAGGAATCTACGAGATTTCGGAGCCCATAACTCTACAAATATTTGAGATATTATGACGAAACTTGGTTTATATACTTTTATAACTTGTGTTAATAGACACGCAGAAATTTATTGAAATCGGTTTATGACCACGCCTACTTTTTAACAAAGATATTTCTGGAACACCCTTGGGAATTTGTAACGTGACATCTTTGTAACTAGAAGTCAAAAGGGAATGAAATTTTGTACAAAGAATAATATTCATATGCTTAGTTGGATGACTGATAAAAATGTTGGAAATGGGCGTGGCTACGCCCACTTTATGCGGCACTCGCTTTATGTAAAATACGCCGTGTTTCCATCAAACGCAAACAAACAATGAAAGCATACAGCTGAGTATCTAATGTTCGATTCCACTCGAACTTAGGCTTCCTTACTTGTTTTTATGCTTTTTCATATCAGTCAAAGCAGATGACTTATGCACCTTTTTATTCTTTTATGTTTTATGTTCATTATGTTTGCTGGCGGTTGCGTTAAATGCCTTAAATGGCTTAAATGCCTGAACCCAGGCGTTCGCTTCATTTTTGGTTTGGCTGGCTGGCGCTTCTGCAGTTAAATGCCTCATCGCGTCGCACGATTTCGCCGCCATAAAAATTATGTTTTTTTTTTATTGCTTTTTTATGTAGGTATTTTATATAAGCACATTTAAGCCTTATTTACTTACTTATTTGCCTTTTGGTTGAATTTATTGAATATTATGCACGAAAATAATCTGTTTTTCGGTTTTTCTGTACTACCTACGCGGTTTTTTTCTTCCTTCTGATTGCGTGTTTTCTGCTGTTCACCTTTGACCTTGTAATGTTAGGTCAAAGCCATATTTTATGGTATGGCTGTGTTTTCATGTTGCTTGGCTTGCATGTTTAGCGTTTGCATGCGTTGGAAGGGCAGGGATTACTTAATTATTTCGAAGGAGAGTTAAGTGTTCAAGTGCGTGATTATTACTAATTTTTAGCGCGTTCGCCCCCTAAAAGGCTGGCATATTTTTTCTACGTTTTGGATACTCTTACGGGTATTCGACTATACTAAATTGATCTGAAGTCGATTTGTGGCTGATTTTTTTGGATAAAATTCCTCCAGTCGTATACTTAAATGGATTGAATTACCAGCAAAAGAGCTCTGGCATGACTGATAAATACAATTAAATATTAAGTGCCATTTTAAGCTTATAAAATGGTTAAAACATCATAATATTCCTAATCATATACATACTAAAATATAAGCTGTGGCATCACACTTCTTAGGGCCGTTTACTCAACCTCTGATTAACGCTAACCGGAGGACAAAGGTCCGGTTAAGCTATGACCTGCATTATCGACCACATGTTAAATGTATGCTTTTAAGAAGTCGTTAATGATGTTTAACAGGACTTTAACCGTGGTTAGCGTTAATCAGAAGTTGCGTAAACAGCCTTAAAAATATTTTAATTTTACATAAAAAGCATATTTGTTGCATATTTCATGGCGTCATATAAAATTTGTTGCATACATATAGGCGTCAAAATTGTTATTTTCGCATTTGCTTTTAGAACTCGCTAAAATTGGCTTAACTAAGTTTCAAACTAGCCACAAATTGAATTTGAGCGGCATTTGACTGCTGTTAAACCAAAATTATAACAAATTGAACCACTTTACTATGCCATTTGGCTGCAATAAATGTGTCAATGTGCTACATTGAGCGACAAATGAGTTCAGATATGTTATTAATTTCATTTGAATTTCACAGAAATTACAAAATTTGCACACATATTACGCCTAAATTTAGGCAATAATTTTAATACTTTTGAAGCAAATAAAAGCTTTGTGTGTGTGTGTTGCAAAATTGCGAACATAATCTGAAACTAAACAAAAACAAAGCAAAAGTCACAGTAATGAAATAACTAAAATGAAAAAACATAAAGGAAAAGCTATGATAACAACAACAACACAAATTCATTAGCTTTAATTTGCTGAAAGAAAACCAATAGCAAAAACAAATTGTTATGTATGTAAAACGTAACTAATTTTACGCCGATTAAACACAAATGTTTGCAAATACATATTCTCGGAAATACATGCATAGCAAAATATATATGTATGTATATAAAATATATATGTATGTATACAAAATACATATGCGCATATGTATGTACTTATGCGTTTATATATTCTGCTCTTGTCTATTGTTTACTCTTTACTAAGCATACCAGCATGTTTTTCGTTGGCAAACAAATGCCTTTTGTGGTTAAACGAATTTAGCAACTGTAATATATTTTATTTTATTTTATTGATTGATAAGCTGACGAAGATTAATAAGCACAACAACAAAAAATAGAAAACATAAGTAGATACAATTATACATAGGTTTAAGTACATGTCATGCGGGTATACATATTTGTAGTATTTTATTTGGGTTAATAGAAGAGCAAGCCTTGACCCGCTACCGAACACACTGCATTTATTTTTCTTGTAGTCTAGACATGGAGCGTTAAAATCGAGCTTAATTTGAGCGTTTATGATTATTAAATAAATTTAGCTAAAACAAGAAAATAAATGGAAAAAACGCAACAAGTTTACAGCAAAAATATGCTAAACGTGTATGAGCGCCTTAAAGTATGCTAAGGAAAATTGGTATAAGTTTAGCTACGGCGAAAAGCTGTCTTTGTCAATGCCGGTCAACAGTACCTACTAGATAATAAAAACAGCAAAAGTAATAGCGAAAATTCAAGAAAAAAATAGTTGAAACCAAAAAAAACAATAAATACGCTCATTGCAAAACACAAAACAAAGCATACTAATAAACAAATGAAATCAACAAATCAACCACCAGCCTTATTGAACATTTTCGTTCGACAAACGGAAGGCATTGGCTGGCATCAGCGTTGGATTTTTGCTGTCACACAATGCTGTGGCAGCGGAATTGACATTTTGAGCTATCGGAATTTTGAGATGTCAGGTAGGGGTTAAAAAAATCTGGAGTTGAAAAATTTGAATGAAAAAATTTGCATGAAAATATTTGAATAAAAAAATTTGAATGAAAATAATTGAGTACAAAAATTTTAGTGAAAAAAATTTAGTGAAAAATTTAAATGAAAAAATTTGAGTGAACAAATTTGGAGATAATAAAGGTAGGCAATAAAAGTTAAACTAAAAATACCGTAGGTAAAAAACTTGCTGGACAAAAAATGCAAAGTAAATTTTGTAACAGCAGCAACGCAGTAGAATGAGTGACAGGTTTGTCAATGAGCGGTGCGATGGAAAATAGTAAGGGTTAATTACAATGAAAGCAATGTTTGGACAATGAGATTGCAAATGTATGCTATTAGAGCTTTAGAATGAAGAGAAACAAACAACCAAGCATGAGGATGGTAAGTTATTTTAAGGAAATGTGAAAATATGACAACATTTTCACATGAGAGTAGTAAATTGAAAGTGAAAAAATGTTAATTATGTACGAAAACAGTCAATGTTAAATATCGATATGTTACGTAAATCAAAATCACTATTTCTGATGGTTAATTGGCAATGAGAATTGAAAATTGAAACAGGGAAATACAAGTGAGAATAGTAAAAAAATCAAGAATTACTAAAATGGATTGTAAAATAGTTTGTTTAAAATAAAGAGCATATAAAATTAGAAAATTTTCTCGTGAGAGTAAAAAATTGAATGTGAGAAATTTTTATTGAAAGTGAGAAGCTTAAAAATTTGTTTTGAAACAGTAAATCTTAATTCAGTACCTACCCACTTGTCAAAAAAATCAAAATCGATATTTCTGATGGTTAATTGTCAATGAGAATAGAAAATTGAAAGCTCCTCACAAGTGAGAATAGTAAAAAATTTAAAATTATTCAAGTGAAATAGAGAATAGTTTTTTTTTAAGTAAGAGCAAAATAAATGTGAAAATTTTCACGTGAGAGTAAAAAATTTAAAGTAATAAACTTTTATTAAAAGTGAGAAGCTAACAATTTTGTTTAGAAATAGTCAAAATTAATTAACATCGTAACGTAAATGAAAATCGATATTTCTTATGGTCACTTGTCAGTGAGAATAGAAAATTGAAAGTGAGAAGCTTTTATTGAAAATGAGAGCAGCAAACAAAAGCTTAAAGTTCAACAAAATGAAAGGATAATGCTGAAAAAATTGAAAGTGAGAAAATTTTATTGAAAGCGAGAACAACAAAAAAAGCTTAAAGTTCAAAAAAATAAAATATAAATACCAATGAAGACCAAAAGAGTAAATTGAGCCGTTTTAATAAAACCCAAGCAAATCCTTTTACTCAAGAAAGCAAATGCTTGGCGTTTATTATTATAACCCATTGAATATGAGAATTACAAGCTCTAGTACAGCATATCTCAAATATGAACAAAAACTGATAAGCCACTGAACTGAATAAGCAAAATTATGTACATGTCAGAAGACCATCAATACTTTTTCCTACACTGAGAGAAAAAAAAATATATGGAGGGGTCAAAGAAATTGTTTACCTATTTTGAACACTACTTTCTTTGTTTTGAGTAAATTTTCCTTAAAACATGTTAAAAGGTTTATAAAATATTGTTGTTACATGCGTTACTATGGTTTCATATACTTGTTTTGAAAAAATTCATACATTAAAATAATGAAAAATTCTTTAAGCGCCATTCCATTCCCAACTTTCCTTGTTTTGAAGACTTGATTTCTTTAATTTTGAGAAATTAAATTCCCATACAAATCCCCATGGCAACGAATTTGTTTGAAAGTTTTTTTATGGTTTTTCCACATTTTTGAGAAAATTTACACAAAACAAAGAAAATTTTGTATTGGGACGCGTGTTCAAAATAAGGAAAATTATGTCTTTGATCGAGAGAAATTTTTTTTTTGAGTGTATACATTTTGCATGAAAAGTTCAAATAGTTTTTGATTGCCAAAAGTTTTGGGTAATGGACAAAAAGAAACAAAAAAAGGAAAAAAATGCTTTTATGTGTGACATAAAATAACGTTTTTACTTATTTTATTTATTTTATTTTAATTGTGACTCTTATCATCAGACACTCTATTAATCATAATTCAGCAAAAAAAGGTGCAACGTTTGCGAAATAATAATTACTTTTGCCAAATATCACAAATGTTCTCAGCTTAACCTTCTTTAACACGAATTGTATGACATTTGCAACTAAATAATATATTTTTGTTCAAAAAAAGGTAGCAAGCCTAAAGGTATGCAAAAAAAAAAATAACAAAACACTATGCCAATGAAAATGACAAAAACAAACTGAAACTAAGGATTTTCTCGGGAAAAAATGTTATTATGTAAATGAATTTTGAATTGAAACTTTTCATATTGTTATGCTTTTAATGAGGGTACAATAATGAAAATATGACAAGAAATAGATTTGCATACCTAAACACACAACACAGACTCACACACACACACACGTCACCCGAACGCTCGAATGCACGAACACATCACATGAACACGAAGTACCTGAACAAAACGACGGAAGTTAGTTACTATAAATACTATCGAACTTACACAAAATAACTCAGAACGAAAGAAGACACTGAAGATGGCGCATATTAGCCGAAACCGGTTTGTCTCCAAACCAAACTTGACAAGGGATGACGGAAAATCGTTCCACAATACATTATGCTTTTCTCTTTAAATTCAGTTTCGCGGTAAAGTGATAGCATAGTTTGCGGCGCATGTTAATTATGTTTGAAAAATATCAAATTTTCTACTTATTTATGCATTATTTTTGCTTGTTTTATTAATTTTCTCTTTAAATTCAGTTTCGCGGTAAAGTGATAGCATAGTTTGCGGCGCATGTTAATTATGTTTGAAAAATATCAAATTTTCTACTTATTTATGCATTATTTTTGCTTGTTTTATTAATTTCGTTTTTAATTCGCAGTAGTTAAGCATAAAGGGGGGTGTTTTTCGATAAAGACCTATCTTACACGCCTAGAGCGCCTTAAGGTATACTAACTATGTTAGGTTTATATAAATAAGGCTGCCACAAAAACATGGAAAATCACAGCATAATTCCAAAATACCAAAATAGCTAGAAAATGGCACAAAATATGACATTACAAGGCAAATGTTTGCCTTTTTTACGAATATATAAATTTAACAACTCTATATGCGCGCTTAAACGTTGAAAGATATGCTTTAAAATGCTAACAATACTTAGTAGTTGTTGTACATATTTTATATTAAACAAAAAAAAAACAAGCAAAAAATTGAAAAGCAAACCATACAACAAAAAATCAAAAATGTATCAAGTCGCTTACCTACAAAATGCCCAAAAGTATGCAAAGCAAGATGAGCAAGTGAAAAATGCACGTCTAGTGCGCCTAAAGGCATGTCATAATAAGTGCGCGCTGATAATAAAGTTTAAAATAAGTTTGAAACTGGGTTGTGTTAGGCAGCAAAGCAAAAAAGCTTTAAATCTTATTTTAAGCAACAGCTCAGATTTAGGTAATTTGTGTTAAGCATATGTGAACAACATGTACATACATATATAGAACATTTTTAAACATTTCACTCAGCCTGAAAGTAGACTTTGGACACTTTTTTCTTTACAAATTATAATAAAGTTAACTTAATTGGTACTTAAGGGTTAATATTGCAAAAACGCTGTAAAAACTGCTGAAACTAACTTATTAAGGTATTTTTTTTAAGAATATGTAATAAAAAAATAGTAATCGCCAAAGGGTTAAAATTTCCCACAATTAAAGTGTGGATGCTAAGGGTTAAAAGTTAAAAAAAATTGAGATTACTCGCAGTGCAGTCTTTTGTCAAAAAATCTTGCAGAACACTTCAACTTGTATAACATTTTTTTCGAAAATCTGCATAAGAAATGAAAGGAAATGGCCGTTAGCGGGTTAAGTTGTTCAAAATGTCCAAAGAATTTACAAATTGACATTATTCACGTGTAGACTGACTATACATATCTGCCAATTATTTTCCGAATCCGAATAAATATCCAAACGAGAGTGGTCGCTAGAGGGTTAAAATGCCAAAAAATTGCTTTAAAGGGTTACAATTTACAAAATATAAAATATAAAAAAAAAAAATTAAGAATTCTCCAAATGCAATTATTTTTGGAAAATCATTTTTTTATAACATAGGGCACAGCCAGACCACGCAAGAAAGTACTTTCAGAAAGTGAAAAATTCAAATTTTTGTATTTGTTTTTTTTTTTTTTTTAAAGAACAAAAACAAAAATTTGAATTTTTTACTTTCTGAAAGTAATTTCTTGCGTAGTCAGCAATTCAAACCCTGCATGGAATAGTTACCGTTTGTTTGGTGCCTAGTGGTCACATTTCAAATTTTCAATAAACTATCGATAGTTCAAACGATAGTCGAAAACCATCGATAGTGTAAACGATGTTCAGAAACCATCGATAGTTTCCGACCACTACATTACACTCTACCTTTGCATATAAAAAAAAGTAGTTTCTGAATTCGCCACCGGGCCTACCTTCCTAGATCTGCCTTGAGTATAACAGCAAAAAAGCAAAAAGAAAGTAAAAGCAACAGCCACAGCGCATAAGCATTTGATAATGGCGCTACAAAGCGGCGACGCTGGCAGCGGCAGAGCAGTGACAGCAGCTGCGAATAGGCATAGCAGTAGAGAGCAGTGCGACAGTGCGGCAGTGAGGGGGTGAATAGAGAGAGGCAGTGTTATTTATTATGAATGTTTGCTGGACATGAAAATACGCGTACATATGCATGTATTTATTTGTGTATGTATATACATAGTACGTTTGTGTATATTTATGTGCCAACTTTCGGCTGGTGGTCGCCGCTATTGACAGCAGCGAACAGTGATAGAAAATGGCCGTAAAAGCTTACTTTGATTACGGCAAATAAAAGAAAATTAATAAAAATGCATTAAAACAAAGTCAAAGAAGAAAAAATAAATAAAAAGAAAAAGAAAAAAGAAAAAGAAAAAAAGAAAAATAAAAAGAAAAAGAAAAGAAGAAGAAAAATAAAAGGAAAAAGAAGAGAAGAAGAATAAGAGAAAGGAGAAAAATTACAACAAAATCAAAAGAAATCAGAGGCACTCAAGCAGAAACACGCACACTACACACTACACTACGCCCACTAAGTGACAACTTTGGCTTTGTTAAATTGGCAAGTGTAAGAAAAATGTCGTGAAAAGAAAATGTACGTAGGTACACCCGTTCCTTTGAACGTTCGGTGAGTCGTTGGGTCATATTTATGATTAAAGCTCCTTAAAGCGTGTCCTTTTACAGCACACAACTCGAGTGTATGATGATTGGGTAGAAAAATGAAATACGTAAAAGCTAAGGAGATGGTAAAGGTTCAGACATTGGTGACTTATAAGTTATTCTGTATCGTTAACCTTATTGTAACTTTATCGCTATCCATATGAGCTGTTAGTGGTGCCGTAAATCTGTAAACAGCTGACACATATCGAGGAAGATCTTGGAAGGTAGGCGCATAGGCGAATTCAGAAATTTCCCATGTATTTTGTTATTGTAATTGGTAGATTGTAATGTCAAAATAATATTTTTCTTGGTTAAAATCTGAATTCGCTTGGGACTCGCACATTACTATTGGCCATGATGTGAATTCGCTTTGATTTTGATATTATAATCTACCTTTGTAAAAAAAAAAGAAGTTTCTGAATTCGCCTATGCGCCTACCTTCCTGTAACTGCTTTCACAAGTGTCAGCTGTTTACGGATTTAGGGTTGCTAACCAAAATCCAATTGGTCTGTAAGTTAACGATACAGCTACAGAATTACGATAAGGCACCAATGACTAGTAACACAGCTTGTCGTAAGGTTGGTTGAATCAGCTGTTTTATAAGGTTACAGATAAGTCACCAATGTCTGCACTTTAAGAAACAAAGGAAAAATGCAAAGAAAAGCGTAAAAAAAAACGAAGCATAATAATAACGTTGAAAGAAAGTCTTTGTGTAATAAAATAAATCTAGTTACCACTATGTAGACACTTGTATGTGTCATTAAGGAGAACAAGTTGTGCCTGAAGAAAAAAGAAAAGAAATTGCGCTTAACAAGCAAAAGAAGTGTGAGCAGAAATTAATAGTGACATGCTTAAGTATATTATGCGCACTAATAGTATTTTAATGGAAAAAATACTACTATAGCGAGCTGACTGCATGTAAATGTGTCAAAATTGCTGGTCAAATCCTAAAGAGCTTGAGCATTAAGCTCGTTATGTGAGCAGAGCCGGAACTACTAAGTTAAAGAGCTTTTGAAAGGAATTCTACGCCCAAGTATCACAAACGGAATTGATTATGATAACAAAAGTCTTTAAGTAAAAGAGTTGGCAGTTCTTGGAATCAAAGGAATTTCGCGGAGAGCAGAATGAACAGTAAACTATGTGTATACTAAAGCAGCAGAATAGATAATTGGTGAGAGGTGGCGTGGACACCAAATTTGCACATATCTGCAGTGACAGCCAGGCTGCACTGAAGACACTGGAAACTGCATGGACCTCTTCAAAAATTGTTCATGCATGTAAGTTGTAGCTTGGCTTCGTAGAAAAATGAAATAAACTTTAACTTATCTATGTGGATATGCGGACACTGCGATATTTAAGATAACGAAATGGTCGATGAATTGGCCTAATGCTAATAAGCAGAACAACCAACTGGACCGCAGCCAATAATAGACCAATTACATTAGGGACTCCATGTGGGGAAACTCACGACAGACGCTGGAAATCTACAGATCTCTGTAAAATTAGCTACAAAATGCTTTCTGAAAAAGCTATACAGGAAGTGGCAAACTTTCTCCTCAAGCAGAGAAGAAAGGAACTTCGGACCCTTGTGTGGTTGATTACGGGACACAATCCATGGGAACAGCACATGGACTCCATAGCGACCATCAAGATCTGATTATGCTTATCTTGTCTGAATGAGGACAACGACGGCACAGAGCATTTTCTCTGCACATGTCCGTCATCGCTAGACTAAGATTTTGCATTCTCGCGACGGATATATTGAGAAGGGCCGATGCAAATGCTCGCCACTCGACAAACTTCTCAGACTTGTGAAAGAATGTGGGAAGTTTTCAGAGAAACCCTGATTCCAGTATTACACCTTTTCCCTACATCCTGTGACTTTCTAAAGACCTTAAGTACTATGGAAAAATACACCTGAGTGGCTGGGAAAGACATAGTTTTTCCTGGCCTACCACAATTCTATTTCATTTCAAACTATGTGTAAGAGTCTCCATTTTCCCAGAAGGACGAAGATTAAAGCATAAATAACACAATGCAATACCTAAACCTACTATATATATATATATATATAGTAGAACCTCCAACTGCTTCCCAGCTAAAAATGTGTTCTATTGCTCTTTTTGGATTTGCCAAAATTTTAATATACACTAAAAAAAAAACTGCTATTCCGATCAAGGAATAAAAAGCATTCAAAACAATTAAAATATGTCCCCTTTCTTCATAATCTGAGTAGTTTTCTTTAGCGTGTGCGGATATAAGTCAAACAAGTTTTAATACCGAGTCTCTTCCAATGCGAGGCGTGATCCTTAATTTTGGTTTTTCCATCACGGACTCGCCCGTCACTACAGTCTAAAGATCACTTTTTACACAGCAGTTTTGTGAAAGTGGAATGTAAGATATCAAGAAAAACTTTGTCAAAATCACAAGCGATCTCGTGAACTATGCGCCCTAAGAGGGGAAGATATCTCTGACCTCATGGGAGTAGGTACTCGCGGTTGCTGCCTGATAGGAAAACATTCGTAGATGCTGCTCCCTTGCCTGGGTAGGTGTCTCACACACAGTTGGAAATATCGCCATAAACGTCTCGATTAGTTTCATCAGGTATTCAAACTGGTTCAGAAAGGGAGAGTAGCACAACGGATCTATATGCTGGCTATTGCGGCAGCCACTCCAACCTAGCCTACTACCTACTATGGGAGCTGGAATGATCTCAGTGTGACTTGCTATGCTAAAAACGAACTGGAGTTTTCAAACTGATTGCATAATAGTAATGAAAATGAAACTAAAGTCTGATGGTGACGAAAAGGTAAGTAGCCTTATAGCTAAACCTTTTTAAGAAGGAAAAAAGCTTCTTATCTAAGAACTTAAACCGGTTGATTAAAAGCGCTTTAATGGCACAGAAACAAGAGTTTAAAGAAAGTTCAACTTTAATTTAACTTTATCTCCTCCTGCTCACAATAAAACTTTCATACTTATTTTCCATTAATAAAAGAAAATTCCGGCTTTTAATTCTTATAGTGGAAGCACGCCAAAACAGGTGAAGAAAACGAAAAAAATTGACAAAAGAACCAGGATAGCAACGAGGGGAGGAACGAGGAGAGGAACGAGTGGGGAACGAGAAATGTGACTTGTAGCATAGTTGACAAGGAGCTATCTGAACAATAGCTACAAAGCAAGACCGCTATTTAATGCATCAAAGCAGCAAACAGCGCGCTGTAGAGCGACGAAACTTCTAGATTCATTGTAAAACCTTTTAAAAAGCATTTTGATGCATTAAATTTTAATTTGAAAACAAAAGACACAAAAAATAAATAAATTTTTCCAAACAACCGGAAAACTTACCCTCAAAACAAGCGGAAAACATACCCTCAAAACTTTTGCGTTTGAATGTTGAAAAAGCAGCGCCACCCAGCGGTACATGCACACACACGCACAAACAAATACTACGAAAACACGCGCGTTTGCTTGGCTGGCTTTAAACGGCGCACAAATACGCGACGCGGCGGAAATTGACGCAATGAAGGGCGTACTATCTACTAAGGGACGACAGCGCCAGGCGTTACACCTGGTTACGCTGCTTGTGCAGGTGCGATAGAGCTGATAAAATTCTTACACATGCATACGCGGCGCGGTTGTAATTTTTTTGTGAGGTGTGACTTGCAATAGAATAGAATTTTTTGGGGTTTTTGTAGGCGTTTTTTTAACTTCTTTACCGTTTTCTTTGTATTGTATATTTTATATATTTATTTTTTGTATTTTTTATCTTTTTTTAAACTTTGTTATTTTTTGACATTATTATGCATATTGGTGTCTAGCACGAAAATATTATTTTTAATTTTATTTTTTACTTTGTTATTTTTTGACATTATTATGCATATTGGTGTCTAGCACGAAAATATTATTTTTAATTTTATTTTTTACTTTTTGTTGAGAATTTTGTATTTTTTGTTTTAATATTTTTTTTTTAATTTTTGTTTTTGTATTTTTTCTTTTTTTTATTGAATTTACATTTTTAATTTTTTATCTTTTATTTTTGTTTTTTTTTATATTTTTTATTTTTGTTTTTTATGTTTTTTATTTATTTTTTACTTTGTCTTTTTTCTTTTTTCCTTTTTTTGTTTTTTTATTTTTTTTTATTTATTTTTTTACTTTCTTTTTTATCTTTTTATGTTCTATTTTATTTTTTGTATTTGTGTTTTATTTTATTTTATTTATTTTATTTTATTTTATTTAATTTAATTTTATTTTATTTTATTTTTTTGTATTTGTATTTGTATTTGTATCTTATTTTATTTTATTTAATTTAATTTAATTTAATTTAATTTAATTTAATTTAATTTAATTTAATTTAATTTAATTTAATTTAATTTAATTTAATTTAATTTAATTTAATTTAATTTAATTTAATTTAATTTAATTTAATTTAATTTAATTTAATTTAATTTAATTTAATTTAATTTAATTTAATTTAATTTAATTTAATTTAATTTAATTTAATTTAATTTAATTTAATTTAATTTAATTTAATTTTATTTTATTTTTTTGTATTTGTATTTGTATTTTATTTTATTTTATTTTATTTTATTTAATTTTATTTTATTATATTTTATTTTATTTTATTTTATTTTATTTTATCTTTTATCTTTTGCTTTATTTATATTTGGCCTTTTATTTATTTTTTTTTGTTCTTGCTTCATTTGCCTTTTTCACACGCGCCTCTTCCTGCTCTTGCTGTGCTTTTCGCCACGATTTTCGAAAGCAGCGCTGTTCAGCTAAACTTTTTTCTTTTGCCTATTCTTCTTCTTTTTCGTTTTTTTCTTTTGCTTTTAGCGTTTGGAGCCTGCTAACTGAAACTATTTGTGCACAATTCACAGAAAATTTGCACTGTTTTGTTTTATTTTGCCCCAGTTATCTTTTTCATAAAATATGCCACGCCCATTTTGCATTATCTTTTCATTTGTTATTTCGTCAAATTTTATTAAATTAACAATTTTTATTTTCACTTTCTACTAATTTTCTTTAAAGCATTTTTTTTTTGGCTTATTTACATATTTTGCTTCTCTAAAAGACTATCTGCCTTTCGCTGTGTAGAGACGCGCGCGCGTACGTAATTCACGTTCCAAATTGACCCGACGACTGGAACTCCATGACTGACATTTGACATCGAAAGGATTTTATTCCTAACCACCAAAGTAAGTAACAGTAACATAGCCTGCAAAACGACACTCAAACGCCGATTTTCGAAATCTCTTTGATGCCAGCGATGCCGCCGTCTAACGCTAATGTCGTCTGCAACAACGTCAATGCCACCGGCAACGGCGACGGCGACTGCAAGGCTCCGGTTAGCACCAGCTAAATGATAACAACAACAACAATAAGAGAAAAAACAACAAGCAGCCGCCATCGTTATCAGCGCTTCCGGCGCGTTGTTTGCGCGGTCAACGCAGGCGCTGCCTTTGGTCGTTCGCTCTCTCTATTTCTCTCACATTATCCTTTCGGTGCTTTCTTGCAATCAGCCGGAGAGCGCACTTTTCTGCACAGCCAGCCGATTGTTGTGTGTTCGAAAAAGCTCTCATTTATTGTCATTTGTTGTTGTTGTTGCTGATGGAATGTTGTGCACACTGTTTTGCTGAGCTATGCATGGCCCACATAGCTTCACATGGCGCGACGCACAAACACATACATGAGTGTACAGGATACTCGCACACATGCAGAGCACACACACAGAGCGTTGTGTTAAGCATTCGCTTCCAAAGTTCCATATTCAGGCGCCTTTCCAGCAGGTGTGCAAATTCCAAAGTTCCAATTTTCATTGAGTGTGCAGACAACGTGCGCGCATGACGGGTTGCCATTGTGTTGGAATTTTTTGTTTTATTCTTGAAATAGTAGTAGGACAGCAAGAAAAAAGTGGTGGCTCTATGGAGCGTACGAAGCCAACAACGGTCACCGTATCACACAGCATTGCTAAATTCATCGTCTCACCAATTTAGGGCACGCTCACCTCCTGTCCCTCTAATTTACCCCCTAACATCTACTTTATCAAACTGCGGCTCTACCAATATACAGCACATCCAACAGGCGCCGTATTCAACGTTTGTGTCGTACTCACCAGCTCCACCGTTTCAGAATGCAGACATCAGTTGCGATGATTCACCCGTTTCATCACTTTCTTTCAGTCACTGGTTTCATCAATTATGAGCACCTTCACCAATTGCGCAAATTCACCGGTTCATTATTTTTCTTGCAATCACCGGTTCCACCAATTGTAAGCACTTCCACCATTTGCGATAATTCGCCGATTTCATCGATTTTGTTGCATTCTCCGGTTCCAACAATTATGAGCACTTCCACCAATTGCGATAATTCACCATTTGCACGTTTTTTTTCATTCCCCGGTTCCAACAATTATGAGCACTTCCACCAATTGCAATAATTCACCGGTTTCATCGTTTTTTTGCATTCACCGGTTCCACCAATTACGATAATTCACCGGTTTCATCGTTTTTGTTACATTCACCGCTTCCACCAATTATGAGCACTCACCAATTGCAATAATTCACCGGATTCATCTTTCTTGTTGCATTCGCCGATTCCATCATTTATGAGCTCTTCCACCAATTGCTATAATTCACCAATTTCTTCGATTTTGTTGTATTCACGTTTCCATCAATTATGAGCACTTCCACCAATTGCGACAATTAACCGGTTTCATTATTTTTTTTTTGCATTCACCGGTTCCATCAGTTATGAGCAGTTCCACCAATTGCGATAATTCACCGGTTTCATCGGTTTTGTTGCATTCACCGGTTCCACCGATTATGAGCGCTGCCATTCATTTCAATAATTCGCCGGTTTCATCGTTTTTCTTGCATTAGCCGATTCCAATTATGAGTCCTTCCACCAATTGCGACAAATTAACGTTTTCACCGATTTTGCTGCATTCACCGGTTCCACCAAATGTTAACACTTCCGCCAATAGTGATAAATTAACGTTTTCGCCGGTTTTTCTGCATTCACCGGTTCCACCAATTATGTTCGCTGCCACCAATTGCGATAATTCACTGCTTTCATTGTTTTTCTTGCATTCACCGGTTCCGTCACTTATAAGCACTTCCACCATTTGCCATAATCCACCGATTTCATTGTTTTTCTTGCTTTCACCGATTCTACCAATTATGTGCACTTCCACCAATAGCGATAATTCAACGGTTGCATCGTTTTTTTGCATTCACCGGTTCCACTAATATTGAGCACTTCCACCAATTGCGACACTTCACAGGTTGCATCACTTTTGTTGCATACAACGGTTCCACCAATTTCGATAATTCACCGGTTTCATCGTTCATCTGATTTACTGTTTTTCTTACATTCGGCGGTTCCACCAATAATGAGCACTTCCACCAATTACGATAATTCACCTGTTTTGTCGGTTTTGTTGCAATAGCCGGTTCCATCAATTATGAGCACTTCCACCAATTGCGATAATTCACCGGTTTCATAATTTTTTTGCATTCACCGGTTCCACCAATTATTATCACTTCAACCAGTTGCGATAATTCACTGGTTTCATCGTTTGTTGCATTCAGCGGTTCCACCAATTATGAGCACTTCCACCAATTGCGATAATTCACCGGTTCCATCAATTATGAGCACTTCCATCAATTGTGATATTTCACCGGTTGTGTCGTTTTTTTTTTGCATTCACCGCAATACGGAACGCCGATTAGACAGAAATAGCTGTCGTTTAAAATGTGACTGCATGATAACGAAAACTGGAAATGCAGTTAGGTCGACTTAGGTTGTTCTTTAAAATATCCACAGAATAAGAATTTTCAAGTGTGAATCTCGCCTAAGCTTAAATAAAAAATTCACCACACAATTTCAACATGTACCTAGAATAATGCCAACAGTGGCTCTGAAACTGCTTGAGTTTTGAGCGGTGTTATCAACCAATTATACAGTTTGGTATCCACTCAGATTTCGGGTACAGTAAGCACTCTAGAATTTGTATTTCTGTTTAAAGGAATTTTTGAAATAATCTAGTCATATTGAAAATATTTCTTATACCAGCAATTAGGTACCTACTCTCTTTGGCAGGGACAGAGAAAGAGGATACGTTTATTCTACCATTTGCCCTACCACGGCAGGGAAAAGCGGATGTATGACTTTCCTCATGGCAACACAATGAAAAAAATCATACATTCTGCCAATGTATAGATCCTACAAAATTTTTTATTATAATTTTAATTACATACATACGTATGTATGTATATACATACATTTCATTCGTGTAAATACTTAACTTACAGAACCCACGCCAAATGGAGGTTCGCCATTAACAGGCACATAAAATATACCAACAGCGTTAAAAGCATTAGTTTGTGAACCCATATTTACGCCGCTGAACTCGGTACCGCATTGATTTGTCAGCGCATCATCGTAATCTTTACAACGTATACTGGGGAAATTATCTTGAGCCACCGATGTGTTCGTATGAGTGAGGAGCAGTGCATATAACTTTTTCTATAAATTATTTAATTTCTTTATAATTAATAAATAAAGTTTTTAGTTTTGTACCATTTTTGATTTACTTCGTTTTTGCTTCGTTGGCAAATGTGCCCACTATCTATATATTAATAGGCTAACATTTTTCCCATACAAACAATTGCCAGGCTGTTTTGCACATTTAGCATACTCATATCCACATAAAATTGATATGGATGTGTTCGTATGAGTCAGGAGCAGTGCATAGGCATATAATTTTTTCTATAAGTTATTTAATTTCTTTATAATTAATAAATAAAATTTTTAGTTAAGATAAATAGATATCGTAAACGTGTTTACAAATATCGTAAACACAGTTGAAGAGTCGCTTTAATTTAAAAGCGCTCACCACCGGGCCTACCTTCCTAGATCTGCCTTGATTTTGACCATGATTTCGCGTCGGACCGTGATCAAAAGGGCAAATCAGTGTTGCGGTACAACTGGAATTTGGAAAGTGTTGCTTATCTCCGCGAAAAGGAATAATTTTTGTACCAATACAAAGTTGAAAAAATAAATTGCATGGTCGAATTTCGACCACCGGCGATACTAGTAATAATAATTGAGCTATAAACTCAGAACATAAAGCTTGTTGGTTGAATCTAGTAAACTGTGAAGCTTTGAACAAAATCCACCCACAAATACGCCCACCACCCAAAAACCGTATTTTTGAAATGGTCAACTTTGATTAGTGTATACAGTTTTGAAATATAAATTAAATACAGTAATCATTTCGAAAAAGGAGCGAAGCACTGTATATGCAGTTTGAAGGATTTTATTATAATCATTTACATTTTCCTACAAAACAATCGTATTTCGACAAAATGAGTCTGAATCTGTAGTCAGAATTTCCAAACTGGTTCCAGTTTCTGAGATAATTATGTCCAATTCGGCATAAAACAAATTCTCTGCTTAATATCTTTTATGTATTTAAACATCTCTTTCTTCTCTATAGTCTCGCTTAACAAAAAGTGGCTAAATGGATTTATACACCCAGAAAAAAAATCATCAACACGATTCATGTAAAATTAACACGATCGATCCTTACACATAGAACAGCAACAATTTTTTCAAATTACACCAAGTTTGAAACACGATTTTGGCTTTGTAAATGTCATCTGAAAATTTGGTAAAATCAACCAAATTTTATTGTTGATGCAACATGAAGAAATGTTAAAATATACAAGATGATTCAAATATAAAATTTTATTCCTAAATGTCATTTGGAATTTGGTTTATTTAACATGATGATAGTGTCAATATAAACTAAAAAAAAATTTGAAAAAATTACGTCCCAATTCTAGTGTTCGTACAACATGAAAACAAATGTTAAAACAACAAGAACCACAATTAACAATAAAAGTTGGATGATATAACACGAAACAATTTTCAAACATAAACGTCATTTGGAATTTTGGTTTATAGGCCCGTCACATAGCATACGTCAATCCGTCTATGTCGACGTATGTGACTGACAGCTCAGTAAACTATGGGCATTTAAATGTACATCGTCACAAGTACGACGGATCCGTCGCCGCAACGTACCAAAGTTGCCCAACAGTCAACTTTTGGTATACGTCAATCCGTCGCTATGTCAGCTAATTGCGTTTGATTGTTAACCTTCAGCTTCTTTTGAATTTCACTTTTTTTGCAATTTGCTTTTCGAGTTTTTTCTCATTTGTAAAACATTCCTCCATAAAACCAAATTGGTCAATAACACTGTAGGTAAATTTTTAACTTTTGAAATATCACAGAGAAACGCCGAAACACGTCAATTTAATTTCTGGCTCTAGAATACGATGGCATTTACAGAAAGTCAAAGTTAGCTCGCGTTTTCGAGATATTTGGGAAAAAAGTTTCAGAGCTCTGAAGGTAATTTTTTTTCCGTCTAAAAACTTTACTCAGGCTTGGAACCCTTTTCCCGCATAAAAATTCTGACAGTTGTTCTTACTTAATTGGGACATTCTAAATTCGATGCCACCTTTAGTTTTCCAAAATTGGCTCCAGTTTTTGAGATAACGGTATTTAAAAATTACCATCAATTTGGACTTTTTTGTTAATAACTCAGTCAGTTTACGAGATAAATTGCCAAAACTTTGCACGTGACAATATTTTAGTATTACCTTCACTATTTCTGAAAATAATTGAAATCGGATCACTATAACATATAGTTGCCATACAACCGATTTTTCAGATATGGACATTTTGGGGTATAGCTTCGCTATTTAAACAGCTAAGGACATGCAACTTTGGAGAATTTGTACTCATATTGGCCTTAATCTATTCCCTGAAAATCGTCGAGATCGGGTCACTATAACATATAGCTGCCATACAGCTGATTGTTCAGATATGTGGTTTTGCACTTTTATTTTCTTATAACTCCGAAAATAGTCATTCTGCGTGAAAAGGCAACATAAACACTTTCATTCAAAATTAATAGGTGAACAATTTTCTCATATACGATTCCCACGTATCTGCATCAGTTATTGCAGTTTTATGCAACTAAGTTTGAAATTTCACCATAGGCATTTTTTTCAAGCCCGATAACACATATATCGTATTAAATTAATTAGATGATCTTTATATCGTCTTACAGAGAATTAAAAATACTTTGAAGCAGTTTTTAAATGAAGAAAATATATGCATTTTTGAGGATTTTATACGCTTTTGAATAATTTTTTTTGTTAATTTTTCATAAAATTTTTTTTCAAATAATGCCTAAAAGTATGCTTCAATAGTTTTCGACCAATATTTTTGTAGGAAAATTTTACTATAAATGCATATAAAATCCTCAAACATGCATTAATTTTCTTCATTTAAAAACTGCGTAAAAGTATTTTTAATTCTCTGTAAGACGATATAAAGATCATCCAATTAATTTAATACGATATATGTGTTATTGGGCTAGAAAAAAATGCCTATGGTGATATTTTAACCTTGGTTGCACAAAACTGCAATAACTGATGCAGATACGTGGAAATCGTATATGAGAAAATTGTTCACCTATTCATTTTGAATGAAAGTGTTTATGTTGCATTTTCACGCAGAATGACTATTTTCGGAGTTATAAAGAAATAAAAGTGCAAAAACATATATCTGAACCATCAGTTGTATGGGAGCTATATGTTATAGTGACCCGATCTTGACAATTTTCAGGGAATAGATTAAGGCCAATATGAGTACAAATTTTCCAAAGTTGCATGTCCTTAGCTGTTTAAATAGCGAAGCTATATCCCAAAATGTTCATATCTGAAAAATCGGTTGTATGGCAGCTATATGTTATAGTGATCCGATTTCAATTATTTTCAGAAATAGTTAAGGTAATACTAAAATATTGTCACGTGCAAAGTTTTGGCAATTTATCTCGTAAACTGACTGAGTTATTAACAAAAAAGTCCAAATTGATGGTAATTTTTAAATACCGTTATCTCGAAAACTCGAGCCAATTTTGGAAAACTAAAGGTGGCATTGAATTTAGAATATCCCAATTACGTAAGAACAACTGTCAGAATTTTTATGCGGGAAAAGGGTTCCAAGCATGGGTAAAGTTTTTAGACGGAAAAAAAAATTACCTTCAGAGCTCTGAAACTTTTTTCCTAAATATCTCGAAAACGCGAGCTAACTTTGACTTTCTGTAAATGCCATCGTATTCTACAGCCAAAAATTAAGTTGGGGTGTCTCGGCGTTTCGCTGTGATATTTTGACCTCCCTACAGTGTAATTATCAGGAGATGTGAAGTTACTGAAAACTGAATTTCAAGAGGACAACTTAAAAGAGAAAATACAAAATATTCTAAAGAGTTAAATTTTTGCTACCACCACTGTAGTTAAAGGTTAATCAAACAGCTGACTTATGTATATCCGTCAACGTGTCCTATGTGGCGACCTCTCCGTCAAGTACCTGTGCTGTCAGTCACATACGTCGACGTAGACGGATTGACGTATGCTATGGGTCGGGGCTATTAGTCACGGCACTTCATTTTTCTTTATTTAAATTAGTTATTATGGCCGTGTGTGAAAAATTCTATGGGGAAATGTGGTGGAGTGTAAATTTACTATGGTAGAAAGTAGAGATGAGAGAAACTGCGATTTTTCGATATCTGTGATTTTGGTGATTTCTATTTTTAAATCACTGCGATTTTAAACTGCTAGAGATGAGCGAAACTGCGATTTTTCGATATCTGTGATTTCGGTGATTGCTATTTTTAAACCACTGTGATTTTAAACTGGTATTGCGATTGCATGGACTGGTATAAAATCATCAGTTACCGGTAGAGATTAATTTTGCGTTTTCTGAGCGATATAACCTGTCTTTATTTTATGTTAACAAAATGATAGCAATAACAACGTATTCCGCAGTAATATCGCTGTTTGTAAATATTTTTCAAAGACAAATTGTAAATTCAATAATTTTTTTTTCTTATATTTCTATATACATATGTACGTATGTGGTCTGCTCAAAAGTGTAAACAAAAATAAATTTATAATGCTTTTGCGATTGCGATTCACACAGGTGAACTGCTTACTTGCTACATCGATAGCAGTTGCCAATAAGTAGTGAACTGCTATTTTGAAAAAGTGATCGCAATTGCGATTTGTGATTTTTTATTCACAGTGAAATAATCACCGTTTGCGATATATCGCTCATCACTAGTAGAAAGTTTTTAGCAATTTGCTGTGTAAAATGAAAAATTTTTGATGCAGTAAATTTTTGACACCCGCTGAAGAATAAATTAACCCAGTTAATTCTAAAATTTATTGAGACAGTTAAACAAAATAATTTTGCTGCAAGTAGGCTTCAAATGTGAATAAAAAGTTTAAAACATTTTAATCACAAAACCGGATTTTTAAGCCGTACTATATATAGTTCATTAGGCGCATAGGTGTTGAGGGTAATCCAAATTAATTTTTTTGGCTGCAAGTTCATAAGTCGTGCCATTGTTCATAGTTTCTAAACCACTTCATATTTTTAAATAAAATTTACAGGAGGTATAGTGGGAGTGTCTATTAACAAATATACGTACAATTTTTTATGAAAATATTTATAGTTTTTGCTGCATTTGTTAATAAAAATCCCTTCCTCTATTTTTGTAGTTCTTTCACTGAAAACACTGAAATTTCACTTTGTTATAATGTTTGACATTTTAGCTGGTATTTGCAAGTCCATTTATACACATTTTTCACAATTTTATTGCAAAAATACGGAATTAAATTATTTGTTACCGAGAACTTCTTACTAGCAGCTTTAACTTAACATACACTCAACCACTGAATACACCCAACTGTCAGTTGATTAATGCGAAGAAAGAATGGCCGGATGCTAAGAAATTTAATACGCTGAAGGGTGACTACGCAGAAGGACATCACCGTGACGGTAGCCACGGTTATGACACGACCGGACTTGGATGGCATAGCCCAGGGTTATTTTTTATAAGCGCGGCCGAAGGCCGCCAACGCAAAAGGATGTTCTACTCAAAATAACTGTGGATCCATCTTAGATTCTACTCCAGAAAGAGAATTCTACCGGCTGAGGGTTATTTTTTTGAAGCTCGGCCGAAGGCCGCCAACGCATAAGGGTATTATACGCATAACTTTTATAAAACATCTCTGCCCATTTTAGACATTTTCTGATTGCTGTTTTTGTTTGGATTTTTTGTTGTTGTGTGGCAGCACTAGACCAACAGATCAATCGATTTGCATACAAAAAGGGTTGTTCAGTGTGACAATTTACGCAACTTTAAACATTAATATTTCCAAAACTATTTGTTTCCTAACCGTTTGGACTTCAGATATAGAATCGGGGGGCTGTGCCACGCCCCCTAAAAAAATCAGTTTTCCTGGAATCGTGGCACGACTTATGAACTTCCAACCATTTTTTTACGAAACGAATTTCCAGTTATCGCACACGTTAAAATTGGAAAACGTTAAATCAAATATTATGAGGTCACAAGTGTGAATAGGCTCATAGCTCGTTATTCTTGGTTCCATTGCTGCGCTCCGCTCCGGTGCCTTGCTTCGCAATCCATTACCCGGCGTCTCCTCAAAACAGAATTCCGTCATAACAAGCGCCATTATAACATACATTTCAAATGGAGACCGCCTCTGTCTTCTGGTATAGGTTAGGTTAGGTTGAGGTGGCTGTCTCCGCAATTCATGAAAGCGGGGACACACTTAGGCCGAGGTGGCCCATTGTGATACCACACGGGAGACCTAGCTTCCTTATCCCTGTTTACAAACCTTTCCGGAAAAATTAGATTCAAAAGTATGATAAGATTAGATGCCCGTGAAGCTAAACCAGCGCGTTTGTTTCATGAAGCGCAGAAAATCTAGTGTCCTTGCATTTTCCATCTCCGCCAGGCACTCGAAAAAGTGTTTATGGAGGAAGCGGTACCTGGATAGCGACAGTGCGGGGCAGTGGCATAGATAGTGCTCAACACTCTCTATTTCCTCCACGTCCCTACAGCTGCGGCAGAAGTCGTTTTTATATAGGCCCATGCGAGCGGCGTGAGTGCCCATAAGACAATGGCCTGTTAGAAGTCCCACCAGCGGACCTATAGAGAGCCGATTCAGATGCAGCACCGATACAGACCTAGCCTCATCCAGTCTAGGCCAGATTTGCCTAGAAATCACACAAGTTGACTCCTTGGCCCATCTAGCGTTAGCCTGTTCAATGGAGCGAGATCTCAACCAATGCTTGCATGAGTTAAGCGGGGGGCCAACCCATGCCGCAGATGTGATATCCTGCAAGCTTGTGCCTTCCCTTGCCAACTCATCTGCAATGCAGTTGCCCCGAACGTTGCTATGGCCTGGAACCCAAATGACGTTCAGGTCGCACCTTTCGGCCAGTTTGTTCTTCTGGTATAACAGAGATGCCAAAGCAATTGATTTAACAAGATTGCCATAACATGAGCTGTCAGTTTGATGACTTGACAGCTAATTTTTCATTGCAACGAAAAATTCACAGTGACAACATCTCCACATGGAACGTGAAATTTCGCACAGCGTCCATTTTGCTTGAGTGTTTTGGCTTAAAAAATAAATAAAAAGAACATTAAGTGCATATATACAGTTTGCGAGCATCATCGCCAATTTTAATCAATTTTTTTAACTTTCTAAGTGCTTCTGCGTACACGGCATGCTAATTCGGCGCCATTTTGCAAATTAAGTTATAACAAAATGAAGTGCCCACGCATATGTAAACATGGATTTTAGACATGATTATGGTAGACAAACTTAACATAATTTTTGTTTTGTGGAGTTTCGGCGTTACATAACAGATACCCTCAAACTGTTATGCTAGTGCTGCCAATCGGCTAGGACTGTCATATTTAAATTGTCAAAATTTGACGTTTCTTTTTCAACCAATTGAGCAACCCTCGCTGTTCTTATTGGAAAAGAAAAAAAAACCTGCATGAAATAGACAAATACATTTCTTTTCTACACCTTTTCCAGTTTAAGTTCAGAAAGTTACAATTGAAGTTCAGAAAATTACAATTGAAGTTCAGAATTTCAGAATTTCCAAATGAGTGTTTAAATCGATCGCAGGTGTGAATAGGCTCTTAGCGCATTTGCTGCGCTCCGCTCCAGGGCCCTGCTTTCCCATCAATTACATAACAGAGACTCTAAAACTGTTATGCCAGTGCTGCCAAACGGCTGGTACCGTCATATTTGAATTGTCAAAATTTGACGTTTCCTTTTCCACCATTCGCCAATATAATAAAGCAACCCTGTGCATAACGAATATGCGCACAGAAAGGAAATAAGAATAATTCGCTGCTGTTATAAAACAAAACGTCAGTTGAGAATAAATGGCGGATCGATTGTTAACAAAAAGCGGATTAAATAATACATTTATGCGAAGAAAAATTATTGCGGACATTGCAAGCAGCAAATAAATAGAAATTAAACATATTTGCACTAAGAAAATGTACAAATTGTTGGAACATAAATGAGCAAGTGTTAAGGAAATAAGTGAGTTTCAAATATTTGGTGTTGAAAAATTGTTATAAAAAAGTTATTAGTGAAAAATTTTCTGTTTTTTCTTTACTTTAGCTACAATAGATGTGAATATGCATAAAAGCAAACAGTGAAAAAGTGTGGGGAAGTGGAGGTGCGTGTGTGTGTGTTCGAAGAAAAAATTGCATAAATTACAAATTATGGGCAATTGAGTATTTAACTACATAATAAAAGCTGATAAAACTTAATAATTAAAAGAAAATAGCGCTGCTAAATACCAACGAGGTATTTTGCAAACGTGTTGGGAGAAGGGCGTTGTATTCAACTTGTGAAGTGGTGTACTTGAGCAAGTTCTCGCTGTTCTTATTGGAAAAGAAAAAAAACCTGCAGGAAATAGACAAATACATTTCTTTTCTAGAAAATTGAGGATGATAAAGGCAGAATCACGCCTCAAATACCCAAACGTAAGCCTTTTTTAAACTTCGTGGAACAACAATGCCACAAATTCGCAAAAATATGTGTTTTATTGGTTTACATACCCCTGCCCCTTCTCAATTTTTTTCTATGCTTTTTATAATTTTGCCTTTTTGTGTTTTTGCAAATTTTTTGCACAACTTGCTTTGTGCTGCGTTTTCTTCTTCCTGCTGTTCAGCTTTTCATTCATGTTTTTTTTTTTTCATTTTACGTTATAACCAGCTGCGTATATAGGGTGTAGTTTATAATAGAGTTTAGTTCACATAAGTACTTAATACATTTTGCTTTCGTTCTTATTCTAAAAACAAATTTTCTTTGTTGTAGTTGTGAGGGGTATAATCGAAATAACAGGCAGTACTTGGCCGCATAAATATCTATCCGTTAGGTATACCCGTGTAAATAAGTTACTTTGTTGAGGTCACTGTCTATCCGGAGAACAAATCTGCATTTCCACGGCAGTTTTTTCTAAGTACCCGAACTACTGATTTGCTAAACATATTTTTCATTATACATTAAGAAGTCATCTGCTATGTAATAATGTAATATAGAAAATCGGTGACTAGTTTAGTTTAGTTCTAGTCTAATTATTGATATATATACATATCTTTTAAGCGAATGTCTGTATTAACTATTGTTAGTAGACGGATTAATGAATAAATAAATAAATAAATAAATAAATATAGCCAGTTAGGACCGGAAAACCACCCGTTTGTGATATACCCGCGAACATTTTTCATTAAGAAGGCACGCCCCGAAAAATATGACGGTAATATCTATGGACCAGAGATCAGCATGCGATATATTTTTTGTGATTTAGAGTATACTCATAAAAAATGCGGTGGGAGTATGACCGCAACCGCAAAATATGCGATCATAATAAACACCGTACCGCATTTTCTTGATAAATTCCGGTATGCGGTAGTTTGGATATCACAACACCGCAAACACCGCATATCGCAAACACCGCATATCGCAAACACCGCATTTCCCAAATAGAGATATTTACAATGTTGCCAGTGCGATTTTTTGTTTGTAATTTTTACCGTCTTAGGGATTTCTGATGAAAAATACTACTACAGTAAAACCCGCTTTAGTACCTCCCCGCTTTAGCACCTAACCCGTTTTAGTACCCAACATCTTCAGACACTATGGCTTTTGTAAAAAATATCGTACAAATTTACCCTTTTAAGTACCTCCCCGCTTAAATACTCAACCCGCCTAAGTACCATAATTTGTTGTGCATTAAATAAAATTTTACATACGTTTTCCCCCGGTTAAGTACCTTTCTGAATACAATTGCTTTTTTTCAAACGGCAACTCATTATAATCGATTGTTTATTTATACCATTACTAATTTTCGAAAATCAAGATAAATATATACACATAAAATAAAGATTCCTAAAAACAAAGAACGTACATATATCGCTAGCTTAGAGTGCAAACTGTGTAAGTCCACTTTCGTGAAAAAGTGGTTTTTTAAGTAGAACGCTAGAAAAATCAAATACGCACCACGCTAAACAAGTCTGTTCTACTTGTCATATTTCTACTCGTTGTTATTCAGTGATACGCAAATTGTGTAAGTCCAAAAAGTGAAGAAAATTGTGTAAGTCCAAAATATTTACATAAACAGAATTTTTTTTTTTTTTCATTTCGAAATTCTTTTATTTTTTGTTTTTTGTCTCTCCTACAAAGTTTAAAAAAAGGACTTATACAATTTGCACTCTAAGCTAGCGATATGCAATATGAAATACGTTTTTAATTAATATGTATGTAATCAAAATATATTTTGTTGAATAAATGTTTTGTTTGTGTTTAAATAAGTTATTTTCAATATTCTTAAAATTATTAATTGTTTAACTACCCAACGGAAGGTACTAAAACGGGGTTGTTTAAGTACCCAACCTGAGGTACTAAAGCGGGTTCTTATAAGTACACAACCCGCTTAAGCACCTCAAATTCCTGTCAATTTTAGGCAAGGCACTTATGCGGGTTTTACTGTAATTACAATTTGATTTTAACCAAAGAATACCTATATAGGAAAACTCTCAGGATTGGTTTTTTTTTTTAATTTTTTCATTGAAAGGGCCACTTAAAATTTTGAGTTTGTTTACGTTCCAAAAAATTTGACTAATGAATTTCAAAATAAAAATATGTCCTATTTACATGAAATAGAGTTTTTTCCTAAAATCCTTGAATCACATTTATGGTTTCTGAGTAATACACATACAACTATAAGTTTTGTTTACACATTTTTGTTTGTCTGTGACATAATTCTTTATTTTCCAACGAGGCATTCATTCAATTTTCACAATCGATGAAATTGGCTACGATACATTGATTGAAACCGAAGTTTTTGTCATTTTATTGGAGCAACAATACACATGTTTATTTTTATACATTTTATTATGCGCCCGTCGGAATGAATACTTTTCCGTCAATCTAGCAATTCGTTTAACTGAGAAACATAGTTGAATTAGATGTCTTTTTTACGGCAAAGCTGAAGTACTGAATGTGTCGATCGTCATTTAAATACATTTAATTCAACTATGTTGTCAATTAAATGGATTGCTAGTTTGACTGAAAAGTATTAATTCTGACGGCCCTATTAGTCGTATTGGATTTCAAAAATGAAATTTTTTGATTATTTCATTATTGAAAAATATTTTATTATTCAAAAAACTGCCACAAAAAACAAAGCACACAAAAATAAAAAAATAATAATTGAGAATAAATTTGCTGTATATCTTATAATCAGTAACACATATCTATGTATTTATGTACAAATGAATTTTCAATTGCCTATACCTTTCCAGTGTGTGAAAAATTTCCGGCAACACTGAATAGCATACAAATAAACAAATGCGGTGTTTGCGGTGATTGCGATATGCGGTGTTTGCGTTATGCGGTGTTTGCGGTATACGGTGTTTGCGTTATGCGGTGTTTGCGGTATGCGGTGTAAACAACACTACATACCGCAATATCATTTAGGTTTTCAATCAATGCGGTGGCGGTGAATTTTTTTTCTGGGTACTTATTTTTTGAGCCACTTAAAAAATAAGTATTTTTGCGGTGCTTTAGAAAATGCGGTGCACCGCTGCTGATCTCTGCTATGGACCCCTCCAACAGTAACAACAAATATCTCGTAATTCATAAGCCTGCGGCAAGTTTTGATTTCAGTTTTCAGATCTGTGAAAGCCACTCTACTCCACTGTAAAAGTGATTTTTCTCGGGGCGTGGTTCCTTAATGGAAAGCCGACCCGTATACCTTAAGCGCAGGTATGTAAAAGAAATGCATTGGCAACTGGTTATATCATTATTGGTTTCACGCTGCGTTAGAATATGTTTTAGTTATTGTTTCTTATTATATTCTCCTTGGCATTCGACAATTGGATTTTTCAATGTTACATATGTACATATGTACAAACATATGTATGTAAGTAAATATGTACAATAGCTAATCTGCTTTTGGATCTTATTTTTCTTGGCCAATGCTGATGGAAAAATTTTAATAAACAAAGTACAATTGAAAGATTTAATAATAAAAAAAGTGTTTTAATTCGCAGGCTTCCACATTCTATTTTATATTACTGTGCTACTTCCCCCTTCTAGCACAAATTAGCAATAAAAAAATTTAAATGAAAGACGTACAAAAAGCAAAAATCTAAAACAAAAAGTGCATTAAATGTCTAAAAAAAAAATTTACTGCTCAACCGCTTAGCAACAGCGTACAAGCTTTATAAACAAATTGAGGCAGCTACTCCGTTCAGTAGCAGTGTGAAGAAAAAGGCACATTTACAGATAAAGGCTACATAAATAGCCGCTGACCAACAGGCTCTTGGTTTACTACTATTAATACAGCAGTCGCACAAAAAAGGTAAGTATTTTTTTTTTTATGCCTATCGACTAATTTATTAATTTTAAATTTTATACTTTTTGTTTTAGTTACATACATACTTACCTAGAATAAGTGAGATTTTGGTATCCGTAGAGATTGAGTAGTGCTTTTAAATTTTTAAATACATAACTAAACCGAAATTATGTTTAGGAGAGTGGATTTTATACTCAATACTTATTTAGCTTGCGAATCGAAACACATTCCTAGCTGTTCAAATACACACAGCTCTTAAAGCACGAAAGAGAAAAGATGAGGAGCTCAATGAATAGTAGGATATTAGAGTACAGGGCATTCAAAAGAAGTTACGTATTTAGACATGTCATGGTAGGCGGAAGGAGCAGACTTAAATATTTGCAGAACAAAAACAAAGCAATACATACAAATATGTAGGACAACTGCCAAAAGACCTTTAAGTAATTTGCCCTAACCTTAACAGTCAGAACATTTAGAAAAGTAGTAATCTATGTATAAACTCAGCCAATTTTTTCAAGAAAACTTGGGTACTTCCATGCAGAATAATTAATCAGTAAGCAGTAAGGGAAGAAGCAAATCAAAAATTGCGTTTCTATAAGACAATCGTTATGGCCCTTGTGAGATTTCATATCCATTTACTCGCTGGAGTCAAAATAAACCAAGAATAAAGTAAAAAGACTGACACTTCATAACCAAAAGGAAATGAGAGCCTCAGGCTGAAGATACTAATACTTTATTAACAATAAACAAAACTGTCAAACTTGCATATTTCTTTCAAAAAAAAAGAAGATTAAACTACTACAGAATTTGCCAAAAACTTTTGCATATTCACCACAAATGCCTACTTACTTACTAGGGGTATTCATAATTAGGTGCAAATAGGTTAGCAAAATTATGCAATTGCATGAAAATGCAGCGGATACTGAGCGACCTTTATAGTCATTTATTGCAAACTTATTTTTAGGGAAGATACAATTATTATGTATGTATGTATATCGAGTAGCACCGATAACATCAATATCTGGATTTGTCGATTTTTACTCTTTTGTTATTTTGACAGTTCGCTATGTGTACGAATACAGGTTACGTAGATCATTTCAATCAAAATTTGCAATTAATTCGTTTCTTGCATTTTAATTAATCTGACCATCAACAAAAATAAGTATTCCAATCACAAATCATCAAACATAAAAAATTTACTCTTGAATTGAGAATGTGTTTACTCTCCCATTTGCTTTCACAAGCAAAATAGGACAATTTTTCTTGACACCTCATTTATTACAAAAATTTTATTAGATGAGATTCCATTTTGTCTTTTACGTGTTTTGTTAATGCATTGAAAAAGTGTCGATTCATTAATCAAAACGTTGATAAGTTCGGCGTAATTAGCATGTCTATTTTAATTTGGGCAGTAATTTGATCAGCTGTTGAAGAATGCAATGCAAATATCGCTATGCAACGGATTTTTGGTGTTGCAGATTGTAAATTGCTTGGCATTTGCACATGCATGTAATTTGTTGTTGTCTTGCAATTGGTTTGCAATGAAAATTTGCTATGCAACGATGCAAGGCCATTTGCACTCAATCATGAATACCCCTACTGTATTTATTTTTTTATTTTTTTGTATGTATATGTAAAAATGTTTGTTTTTTTTCTTTCTTTTAGCAGTACTTTGTGCTTGCTTTGTGCATTGGTACCAACTGCTAAAGTTTTTTATTAAGTGCTTTGTGTGTGTGTTTTCCTTTTCGTCCCTGTTCTGTTGTTTAGAAACAAGTTTTGCAAGTTCTATGTGGTTCAACGTTGGTGCTGGATAAGTAAGTAAATATGTAAGTAATAGGCACAAGCTGCAAGCACGGCAACAACTAGTACCTACAACAACAGCAAGCTGTTGTATTTCTATTCAAGTTCGACATGACTGAAAAAACGCAAAAAAAAAAAATAATTTGAATTTTAACACAAAAAAATGAAGATGGAAAAAATTAAGAATAAAAAATAAGGCGAAAAAAATCAAAACAAAATTACAAACAAAGCAGCACAACAAACAAGCCAACAAAAGTAGGCAAAGAACTTGCTTGACAAGAGCAATGCTAAAGCTTTAGGTTTAGTCATGAGGTTGTCGATGTTTTTGATTTGCTTCGGTAATAGAAGATAAAAAAAAAGAAGAAAAAATAAATTAACAAAAAAAAAAAAAAAAAAATTAAAAGAACATGCTTTTTGCAATTTTGAAAGAAAGTCGACTATGGTAAGTTAAGGTAGATGCTCTTTTAAAGTGGGAATAAAGCAGTGTTGAGCTAATAAAAAATGAACATAACGAAGGATTACATGAGAATGAACAGAAGTTGCGTTTTTTTCACAACATCGCATGATAAATTTAGTTTCTGAAAGTTGATTTTTAATAATTTTTTATTCAAGTTATTTGGGATATGAAAAATGTTAACTTGCCATTGAACGAATGAACTGTAAAACTTAAATACATATTTTAAGCTGTAGAAATTAATGCTAACCATATTTTCAGCTAACACAAGATCAGGTTTTGAAGACCAAATATATTTTGTGGCTTTAAAGTGTTACAACTGGCATTTGTATGAAAAACTTTAAATTTGCTACTGAAATATCGGGAAGTTCATTGGAGTGAAGATTTTAGTCTGAAAAACTTTCAATTTTCTCCTGAAATTTCGAAAAGTTCATTGGAGTGAAAATTTTATTCTGTAAAACTTTCAATTTGCTCCTGAAATTTCGAAAAGTTCATAAGAGTGAAGATTTTAGTCTGAAAAACTTTCAATTTGCTTGTGAAATTTCGAAAAGTTCATTGCAGTGAAGATTTTAGTCTGAAAAACTTTAAATTTGCTAATGAAATGTCAAGAAGTAATCCCACAAAATGGCATACAAAATTGTGGCGTTTAAAGTTGCTTTAATGGAGGTTCAGCTGTACAAAGCTTAAAGATATTAAACTTCAATTGAAACTCCATTATTAAATCATATTTACTTATACAAAACTAAGCCTTTTTGATCACAGTAAATCCAGGCAAAAAAGGCTAGACCAAATGAAGCAAGGAAAGCACCATCCTTTTACACACAAGCGCTATTCTTATCGTATTTATGTAGTTACCCAAAGCGAATTTACGCTCCATAAAAATTTGCAAAAAAAATTTTGCTCGCTGCCTTGACTAACTTGGCGCTGGAGTCAATTCTATACACACATGCGATATGACATTTGAGCAGCGTGTGTACTCGAAATATGGAAATATGGAATGCTTAACCAAATTTAATGAGGATGCATTCAATTAAATTCATATTTTTCCACTTTATATCCAATTTCAACATCATTCGCTGCTTTGGGTGGCACATGAAAACGAATACTTAGAGAGCACGACAAACGAGTGGCGATGAGCAAAGCGAAGTGTAGGGTAGGCGGTGTGTGTGTGTAGAAAAATTTATGATCATGTGATGTAGTGTGAGTGTTTTCCAAAGCTCCAGCAAATGATGTGTGCGATGTGTGCAACTAAAAAATGAAAATGAAAAAAAAAAAAACACATTTAAATTGATTTCTTAGTTGAGTACGTTCATAATTTGATAGCGCAAGTACATACTTAGATACGTAGCACATGCATCCATATGTCATGAGGTTATCGTGTACATATGTGGGGTGCAGTGTCATTATACACAATTTTTTCTAAGCGATTTGTGGCGCTTTTCGTTTTTTTTTTTAATTTTTTTTTTTTGGGTTTCCATTTCAACAATTTATGTCTTCTTCTGCCATTTATGCATTCTATAAAAGTTTTATTGTGTGCTGCCTTTTTGATCGGCATTTTGTAATGCTTTTTGAAATCTAACACATGTTCTGTTCTTCTGTGTCTTTATGATAGCTGTCTGTCTGCCTTGTTCGCTTGTGTTTATTTTTTTGTTGTTGGCTGCGTCGTGTCATCTCGAATGACTGCTATCTTGCAGTGGATTTTCACTGTCTCGCATGCTTGTTTATGATTTTTCGTATTTTCTTATTTGATGAATTTCATATCAAAGGCTGAAAAAACGAACATTTTGAACCCGACCCCCTCAGAATTTGATGAAATTTTGCATAGAGGTACATCTTACCTACTCAAACACAACCTCATTTTTAGAAATTGCATTTTCGAAATATTGTGGGCGTGGCAAGGTATCGAAATATTCGAAAATACCTGAAAATAATCGAAAAATGACGATAATAGGTACTTTTAAAGTGTGATTACTAGGGAATGGCTTTACCGATTTCAAAGATCTTTACACCATTAGAAAGGTATTGAAATTAGCTTTCAAAAAAATACACTGTAATAATTTTTTTTGTTTTAGTACACTGAAAAAAAAATGTTTTCCAAAATTAACAGTGTATTTTTTTGAAAGCTAATTTCAATACCTTTCAAATGGTGTAAAGATCTTTAAAATCGGTAAAGCCGTTCCCTAGTAATCACACTTTAAAAGTACCTATTATCGTCATTTTTCGATTATTTTCGAATATTTTTGAATATTTCGATACCTTGCCACGCCCACAATTTTTCGAAAATGCAATTTCTGAAAGTGAGGTTGTGTTTGGGTAGGTAAGATGTACCTCTGTGCAAAATTTCATCAAATTCTGAGGGGGTCGGGTTCAACGCATATTGGTTTTGATATGAAATTCATCATTTATAAAGCTGTCATATTTGGCTGAATAATGCGCGGGAAAATGGGGAAAATTACATTGCGTGGGGATTCTGTCTAGTCGGTCGGTCGTGCGCTTGTTTGTGTGAAGGGATTACTTAAGTAGATTTAGAACAGAAAAAAATTTCAAAAATAAAGTAACAAGTATCCTATGACCTATTAAGGCCTGTCATACAAGTGATATTATTAAAGCTTTAAGGCGGATTCATCGTTCGAGTTCTGAACTAAAGTTGAATTTGAGTTAACTAATAAAAATAGTTCAGAACTTTTCGGAATTCCTCTCACACTCCGAAAACACAACAACAACCACATGGCAAAAAAGTTCTGAACTCGAACGATGAATCCGCCTTTAATTACTTTTTGTCATTTAAAAAATGTTGCTTTGTTTGAAAGTTTGTCTTCAGCTTAAATTAGTATAAAAAGTATAAATAATATCTGCTTACATAGAGAAACTATAATCAGACTTCAGTTATTTATTAAAAATAAGTTTCGTTAACCTTGCTTCTAGCCTACTAGGTTGTCTTGGTAACGCTTTTCGTATAGATTACCCCCTCCAGCTGTTTGCTGTATTTCGCATAAGCAGGCAGGTAATTACTAGGGAAGCTAAAAATATGCACGAAAAATTTCAAAATATGCATGCTAGTATGCCCGAAAAATAATTGAAATATGCTCGTAAATATGCACGAAAAAATCTCATTATATACATATATGCCTAAAAAATGCCTGAAATATGCTCAAAAAATTTATGTATTTCATTTCAAGCTTACATTTTTATTTAAGAATTTTGCAAAATAATTACAATATAAGAACTGAAACGTACAATTCACATTTTCCCTATTTAAAAAATTTGTTTTTAAATACTATAAAATACTTTAAATTAACGTATGTTTTTACATGGCCGTTTTTTCTAATAATTATTTTATTTGAATTTTATATGAGCTATTGGCATTGCCTGTATAAAAGCTTTGCTTGCTAACAGCTTTAGACCCTTGTACAAACAAAACACACAATCGCACCAACATACTAGGTAGCAAAGACAGAGTGTCATTAAGCTACTGTTGTTGGTATGTGGATTGTAATAAAAGGAAATTTGAGAATTAAGCTAAACAAAGCTGACGGCGGTGGTAGCTCAATGTGATTATCATTGGATTACCAATCGAAAAGACTTAAGTCCGATTCTCGGTGGTCTCCGAAATGGATCCATAACTTCAACCAAACAAAAATTTTTTCAATTTTCCTTAATTAAAAACTGGCCAATAGCTCATATAAAATTCAAATACTTTAAATTAATTTTAGATTTGTATTTATGTAAATACATGAGATCTTTTTACAAAGCAAACGAAACCATTCCATTAATATTGCGCAGGGTTGCATTGAACTATCTTATGTTTTAATAAATTTTCCAGTGTGAATTTTTGGCGGTTTTTCGAGTTCTTGTATGGGAAAACGATTCATATTGACCGCGTAGCGTCGAGTATGGATGGATCGCAATTCTGGATCGTAAAATATTTAGAATTAGCCACAGATAAGATGTTGCCAGCTTAATATTTTTCGATATTGCTCGATTAAGGGCCAAAATATGCCAAAATAAGCACGAAATGCATTTTGACCATAAATATGCATTTTAGATCTAAATATGCATTTGCATATGCAATATGCATTTGCATATTCTTAGCTTCCCTAGTAATTACCCACTTGCTGTCTTTGCAGCTGTTCACTGCATTAACACCCAAGTTTATTTTCCAACCCCAAAACATAATTGCCCAGCATAATTACTCACTCTCTATACTCACTCCACTCCATTTTGATAATAGAAATTTCAACCCCACAGCTCGTATCAATTTTGTGCGCAAAAAGTGCCACACCCTTCCACAATTTTTAATGTAACTTTTGTGTTATGATTTGCTTTTTTTTTGATTTTTTTCTTTGCTTTTTTTCTTTAAAATTTTAAGTTCCTTTCGGTCTGCAGATTTTTCTGCTAAGTATTGCCTTTGTGCTTTTTTAAAATGTTTTTTTTTTTTTAATTATTTTTCTGTTTTCCTTCCTTCTTTTCTATTATTTTTCCCTTGCTGAGTTTTTTTTACATTGTTTTCCCATTTTTCATGACTATCTCTTTTCAAATATACCTTTGTTGCTGTCCTTCTTTGTGACTTTACCGTGCTTATTATTGTGCTCTCAATTCAAACACGTCATCTATTGTCTGGCAGCTGAGCGGCTGCATGCTTTTTGGACACTTCCGAAAACGACGGCTTTCAAAGAACCGCTTGTGTTTTGTTAATAATCAGGTGTGCTTTTTGGATTTCAATGTTTTCCCCTTCAATATTCAAGTTCTTTGGGAATGAGAACTGTCAACTTGCCATTGAATTAATGAGTTGGGAAAAATGAAGCATGAAATAATTGATAAGTAGCTTTATTTTATTTTATTTTTCAGGTAAGTAAAACAGTCAAGCTTTGAATATCATACATATATATTTTGTAGTTTTGAAGTGTTGCAGCGAGCTTGGGAATCAAGATCTTAGTCCGAAAAACTTTCAATTCGTTCCTGAAACATTTAGATGTTCATTGGAACTAAGATTTTAGTCTGAAGATTTTTAAATTTGATCCTGAGTTATCAATAAATTGTAATGAAGAGCTTAGTCTGAAACATCCAGAAATTTATTGAAATAAAGATTTTAGTCTGAAAAACGTTCGTTTTGTTCCTGGGCTATCAAGAAATACAATGGAATGAATATTTTAGTGTGAAACACTTTCAGCTTGTTCCTGAAACAACCAGAAATTCATTGGAATTAAGACTTTAGTCTGAAGAACTTTCATTTTGTTCCTGAAACACCTTAAATTCATTCCTGAAATACAAAAGTATCAAGAAGTTCATTGGAGTGAAGATTTTAGTCTGAAAATTCTCATTCTGTTCCTGAGATACCAAGAAATGTTTCAAGAAGTAGATTTGGTACTGAAAAACTCATTTTATTTCTGAAACATCAAGAAGTTCATTGGAATGACGATTTTAGCCTGAAAACTTTTGATTCGTTCCTGAAATATCTAGAAATTCTTTGGAATGAAGATTTTAGGCTGAAATACTTTCAGTTCGTCCCTGAAACATTTAGAAATTCTTTGGAATGAAGATTTTAGTCAGAGAATCAATATTATTCTGGACAACATCTGGCTGAAACCCGAACGGAGCATTAGTCGTAATAAGAAGTACCCAAATTTTAAGGAGTCGAGAAGAGAACTTAGCTGCATAGATACATTGAAGATGAGTTCCACAGAATTAGCTTATTAAATTCCGGACAAGTTTCCGCAAGGTTTAATTATGACCTTGCCGAACTACAGCACAGTAAAAATTTTAGTTTAATTTTAATACCATTTTGGTATTTATATATAACAATGCCAAAAAGCATAAAATTAAAACCATTCTGGTTTAAAAAAAGAAGAGAATATTGAGAGACAGAAATTATTCTTGGTGTCAAATTAATACTTTCTTGGAATTAAATCAAAACCAAATTTTCATTATTTTTAGAATATTTCTGGTATTAAAAATAGTTGAAATGGTATAAGATCAATCCAAAATTGGAATAAATTCTATACTTCTATGGAATTAAATCAAAACCAAATTTTGATTAGTTTTATAATATTTTTGGTAATAAAAATATTTTAAATGGTATAAGATCTATCCGAAAATTGGAATAAATTGTATACTTTTTTGGATTTAAAAATAAACCCCATTAAAATTTCCAGTTGATATGCCGCAAATAACCTATTATCCCAAAGAATAGTGAGAAATTGAATAACGTTAACATAGTTTATTTACATAAAAATCCAAAACAGTAGTAGCAAACACTAAAGTACCTTATATATCGAGCCCTAATCCTCATAAAAGTGTATCCAACGAAAAGTAAATTTTACTGGACGCAGTTTTTTTAATTTGTTTTGTTAACAGTTTGTATGCAGCCTTGAAACTTATTTAGTCTCTAACTTCGAAACTGCACATTTCACAGCCATGAAATTTTGGGAGTTGATGCATGTGATAGTAAATTGTTGATTTCCATAAAAAAGCTGAAATCGATAATTTTGTTGGATACACTTTTACACTCTTAAAAATTTTCGTGTAATTTTGCATACAAAAAGGTAGGTTACTTTTTTCCTACCTTATTATGCGCAAAATCGCACACTGAAAATTTCAACAGATAAGCTGTTTAAATTTAAACAATAAAAGTGTAAAGCCTACACAAACAATCTTTAAATCTAAACACCAATCGAGTAATAAATTGTAATTTCGCATATACATAAGTTAAACAAAATTACCAATGCACTATGTAATTTTACCCCACTCAACTGTAATTTCGCGCACGATATTTGAAATTACAATTTCTGTATGCAATTTTAATCCAAAATGCGTGTAAAATCGCATGATATGCTCACTTTTGCTGAAAAGTGCGTAAAATTTCGTTTAGAACTGTAAATTACACACTTGTAGTGTAAATCTACGAAAAAAAATGTAATTTTCAACTAAAAATTACATATATTTTGGTAGCATATTTACACGCAGTTTTTAGAGTGTATGGCGGTTATGGCTCGATACATATACATATTGTCACTTTTATACTAATATTTTGGAGATATCCAGGGAAATTTCGGCACCGTCGCGGTTCTTGCAGTGATACTGCCTTATGACTGAAACTGCCTTATGACTGAAAAAATAAAGCAAAATTTATCCTCATGATATTTAATTAATCTCCTGCATTACTCACTTGATACCATTATTAGATTCGGGCCATTTATTTGAGTATATTTGATTACTCCTCCGGATTGCAGGTTTGAAAACATTTTGTTTGATTTTATTTTTACTTTTTTCTGATAATTTTTTTAATATTTTTTGTGATTTTGATTTCAAACCAAAAATATTTTGATGGTAATATAATTGAGAAAGAGAAAGTTTTTTATACTTTTCTCAGGATTTGTTTTTAAACCATAAATGATTAAACTTCTTTAGAGAGGATTTTAATACTTTTCAAGACTTTATTTTGAAACTATTTTGGAATAAATAAAATTGTAAAACTTCTCATAGTTTAAAAATAAGACCTTTTGGCATTAAAATACAAATTTAGTTCCGAGAATGATTAAACTTAGTACCAAATGGCATTAGAAATAAACTATAATTTTTTACTGTGAGATAGGTTACAATGCAGTTCCTAGCCTAATGTGTCATGTACTTATCTTCTCTGGCATTGTAGATTTCATAACACATATTTAAGAGGTCCGTACACAGAGCCAAAAGGCCACCTAAAATGCCCTATAAATTAGAACAAAGTTTAGCGGATTTCTCTATGCTTTCTCTCCAATAAGATGCCCGTCTTAATATGACTGGATGTCTCATTTTAATAAAACTAAGTAGATAATCAGTAAAACTAATATGAACAACTTTTCAATATAATTAAGAAGATGACCCGTGGATTTAAGATGAAAACCTCTTATATAAAATTAAGAAGATGATACCTAGAATAAATATGGAAACCTTTTCAAATAAATTTAGCAGATAACCTGTAAAATTAAGAAGAAACCCGGTTTAATATTATTAAGAAGAGAATCTTGATTTTCATGAGAAACATAATTAGTCAACTAGTATTTTCCTAGGACTTATTCAGACAAAGGGCAACATTTCATTTCATATAAGTGCAGATGGACATAATAAACTCTTTATACCAAGTGCTTCACTAATCGTTTGAGAATTGTAGAAATGTGCAAAGCCGTAGTGAAATTGACGAACGGAGGAAACATATACGAACTCTTTTAAAAATAAAAAGTTCTCCCTTTTAATTTGTTGAACATGTTATTGCACACATACAAAAAAAGTGGCTTATGCAATAACTGTTATGCATATTTCTAGTATGTACGAGTATATCCATACATGTACGTACGTTAAGACGTTTATAGCAAAATTTTAATTAATAAGGGCTCTTTTAAAAATAAAAAATTGTCCTTTTTAATAAATTCAAAAAGGTTCTAGTAAAAATTACAGGATGTCCTTATTGATTTGCTTTATAAAAATTTCCTCATAAAAACAAGCAGATTTCTTCTAACAATTTAATTTTTTTGACAAAATGACATAAAAAATTAATAAATAAGAAGTTATCTCCTCGTTTTCAGACGGTATCCTTTTCAAGAAATTTAAGAAGAAATTCAAGCTAAAATCTAGAAGATTTTCCAGCAAAAATTTCTTCAATTTTGTCCCCTCTCACTCTCCTCGGCCATATAGCATTTTTAGATGGCAGTCTCTTTGATTATAGGTGAACTTTTTGGCTCTGTGTAGTGAACGAACGGATTAAGATGAAACAGAGTTGAGGTTCTCTTAAGGTGTATTATTGGGGGTAGTTACTTAAGCTTAACTTAAGAAGTCAGTTCTCTAAAAGTGTATCCCATCACAATGAACTTTTCACCACTTTCCTAACAAATTTTGTTACCGCGTCCTCTTTCACAACTCTTCTGTCCTATACTTTTTCATGACTGTAAAGTTTACGGTCTGTCCCAGTGAACTCTTACACATTCACTTCGTAATGCCCATTTTTCTAACTTTACTGTCTCTGAGTATTTCGCTGCACAAAGACCGAGTTTCCACGTGCTAATTTTATTTTTTACACATGTAAAAAATATACATACGAGTTTATTACCAGTAAAATAAAAAGACCAGCCATAACAATCATAATTTTAATGTGTTAGCGTAACACTTGTAAAAACATTTACGCTGATAAGCGCCGCACGACACAAAGTTTAATGCAGCTAAAAAAGACAGCGCATGTACATATGAGCCATAACTTAAGTATTTACTTACTTTACATAAGACAGCTGTATCTATACAGAGTTCACATACTATGTAATACTTACATACTTACTTATACAAAGTGTTGCAAACGTATAAACTTGACAGTTAATGACTAAGTGAGTGAGTTTGTTTCTTTGTACCGTTAAAAGTTGCTTTGTTGTGCAGCATGAAAAGCTGAACAGCTGAAAAGTTCAAAGATCGGCTGGAAAGACGACGCATAGAAAGACATGAGACAATCGTATTTACGGAGTATCTTAGCTCTTAGTTTATAGTGCCAGACAAGCCAGACAAGCAAGCAAGTAAGTAAATGCGAGTTCAAAGCAATTGTAAAGCAAGAAGCTTTGTTTGTTGAATAGGAACACGCTGTCATCGTCGCTAGACTTTGAACCAAGCCGCACTCCGTACAGGCGGCATTAAGGGTTATTTCAGAACAGGAACAACACAAAAGACACACTTAACGTGAAGCTTAAAGAAATGCCATGACCGTCAAAAAAGAAAATCATGACATTGGGCAGCAAATGATGAAAGAGTGCGCTGCTAATAGACGCTTTAGCTTATAGAATGTAGTTTTGTGCGGTATATGTATAGGCAGCTGTGGAAAACTTAACTGTTGTTTGTTGTGCTAACGGCGCCGCCATGAGCGAGTTCGTCTTGAGCTCATATGTCAGTTTTGACATACTTTTATTACAACTTCGATACTTATACATACTTATTTAAGTACTTGGTTTCTTACACGAGTATTATGTTCTTTTATACAGTTTTTTTCTGCATTGTTCTTTTCTTTAATTACTTTTATCTGTTCTTCGTTTACAATTGTAGTTTCTTTCTGGCGCATCGTTTACTTTGTTCATGCCCCAGTGTTTCGTTGTTCTGGCTTGTTTGATCTTCTTAAGCGCTAAGCAGAATCAGTATTTCTCCGTCATGACGTACGTCGTTTTCGACTGACAGGACGTACGTAGCGGAAGGAGTGGCACATAAAATATGTGTTCGGTGAATACACTAAAAGTGTAGGGTAGAACAATATCAGATATTTGTCACAGAAGTTTTAGGTAAAGGCGTCAAAAACGAAAATTAATGAATTGCTAAGAGCAAAATCGCATGGAATATGTATTAATAGTATTAATTTAATATTAATATTTAATTTTAAGTTGGTTACAAAACTCAGTTCTGTACAGTTTGGTACAAAAACGAGTTATCGAACGCAATTTTCTGCACTAGACTACTCTAATGCCTTCACCGAACACATCTTAAAGCCCGTCTCCACATAACTTGATTCACCAGAGAAACATGTAGCAAAACATCTCGCTCAATAACCCGTCTCCACGTGGCTGATCGTGATTCAGTTTGACACTTCTCTTTCTTGCTCTTCTTAAATGTTTGTATGTTTGCTTATATTTTGCGTTTTTGTTTTGGTCTGCGTGAGATTTCAATAGATTTTCGATACAAAATTAGAGAAGACATCGATATCATCGGGGTTGGCAAGATGATTCAGAATGAAACAGTGTTTCAATCTTCACTCGCTCTCTGAAATTTGTATGGAAATTGGCGAGTTTCGGCACTGGTTTCCGTGTCGAAACAAGATTGAGAGAGAAAATGCAGAAAAAAAGAGCGAAACACGTTATGTGGAGACATGGTATTATATTACTGACATACGGCAAAATAGAAAATTGGCAAAGTATGCCGGATCCGGCGACTGACACGTTGCCAATGTAGCGTTGCACGAGCAAAATATATACAGTCTACTCAGCTGTCAGTATCTTCCTTGTCCGTCATGACGGAGAAGTACTGATTCTGTTTAGCCCATTAGTTTGTTTTGTACTAAGTACTTTATAAGAAACTAGCTGACCCGGCAGACGTAGTTCTGCTAAAATTTATTCCTATGAAGCCTAAAGAAAGTCTTTGGTTACCGTATTGCTAACCATTATCTTAGAGTCCATCTTAATTACTGCGAATAATAAAAAAATGGTCTATTCTCTGAATAAAAGTTATAGTTATATTCGCGTGACAAACCTACTGCCCCTGATCCCTATCTCAATCCCAATATCTATTTCAATCTCAATCTCAATCTTAATCTAAAGCTCAATCTCAATCTCAATCTCAATCTCAATCTCAATCTCAATCTATATCTATATCTATATCTATATCTATATCTATATCTATATCTATATCTATATCTATATCTATATCTATATCTATATCTATATCTATATCTATATCTATATCTATATCTATATCTATATCTATATCTATATCTATATCTATATCTATATCTATATCTATATCTATATCTATATCTATATCTATATCTATATCTATATCTATATCTATATCTATATCTATATCTATATCTATATCTATATCTATATCTATATCTATATCTATATCTATATCTATATCTATATCTATATCTATATCTATATCTATATCTATATCTATATCTATATCTATATCTATATCTATATCTATATCTATATCTATATCTATATCTATATCTATATCTATATCTATATCTATATCTATATCTATATCTATATCTATATCTATATCTATATCTATATCTATATCTATATCTATATCTATATCTATATCTATATCTATATCTATATCTATATCTATATCTATATCTATATCTATATCTATATCTATATCTATATCTATATCTATATCTATATCTATATCTATATCTATATCTATATCTATATCTATATCTATATCTATATCTATATCTATATCTATATCTATATCTATATCTATATCTATATCTATATCTATATCTATATCTATATCTATATCTATATCTATATCTATATCTATATCTATATCTATATCTATATCTATATATATCTCAATCCCTATCCGTATCCCTATCCCACAATGAAAATAACTGTATGTGGAAGCCCTGCTCAGCGCCTTTCATTTGCTATCAATATCGCTCGAAAACATTCAGAGGTTATCCGGGTCCATGCTTTGACCTATGTCTTGGAACCCGGCCTAGGCATCACTGTTTAAAGAGCTCTTTGTTGAAGTGCTCCTCAACAGCCTTAATTTGATACCAATATCGCTCAGAAACTTTCCAGGGTCACCCATATCTGGGGACCCGGCCTAGGCATCGCAATGAAAATAACTTTATGTTGAAGGCCTGTTAAACACCTTTCATTTGATACCAATTTTGCTCGAAGTCTTGCTGGGTCGATCTGGGTCCGGGAAGCTCCTCCTTTTTCGAAATTCTATATACCCTATTATGTGCGCTAACACCACATGAATCTGCTGTGAAAATTTCATAAAGATGGTTACTTTGGGAGTCTGTAAAGGACACACATCCACACATGCACACATACACACATACACACCGATTTTTCCAATTTTCAGGCTTTTCCGGAGGGATTTTCCAAAATTTTCTTCCGTACGAACCTTCTCCTCGAGAATACGAACAACTAACAAAAAAGTTTACAGAAATCGGCCCAGCCGTTGTCATCTGATGAGGTTAGTAACATTTTTTACACCATTTTTATATATATAGATTTCTTTTCAACATTGTTTTTTTCTTGCTTACTTTCTTTAGGTACTTCTTCGTTGTTTCATTGTTCAGAGTCCACACTCTTGACTTGTTATTTTTTATGCCACATTAGTAGATATGTTAGTAATTACTTACATTTATTTGCTTCATGTGTTTCGGTATTAATATAGTCTCTTAAGCCTCTGAAATCTTATTCCATTATCGAGCTGATAACCTAATGGTTGCTTATGGAAAGCCTTTCAAGCTGCAGCAAGATTAGATTAGGTTTTGAGATATCGGGCCGTTATTTGGCCAATGGCTCCACTTAGTCCTGTATATCTCTTAAACGCATTGAGCTAGGCATTGTAAGTGATTAGCACAAGATCTCGATTGTGAGCAGACACTGCTGACCTTTTTGGGTAGACTAAGTTAGAAGTCGTAGCATTATTTTGGTGATGCTCACTCTCACAAGACTTCATGGTCACGAATCTTAGGGAAGTTGGAGAAATGCATACACCAAAGAGCTTCCATCCGCTTGCTATTTTACAATTCGATTTCCTAACCGATTTACCACAAGAACTGTCTCTCTTTTTCAAGCTTCACACTTCCACGTGTCGCTATAAATTGTTCAAAAATGAGTTACTTGTCTGTACTCGTTAAGCAAATTGCCTATAACAATATTAACCGCTACTTCGCGCCTCAAGTTTCGCCAAATACTTACTCAAGCACACGCTGAATAATACTTAACTAAAGCCAAAGACAAAACAAAAAACTATTCTAACCCAAACCGGTTCCCTACTTTTTTGTCTCGCTTTCAAAGCTGTTGCAACCTCTCGTAAATACCGCTTTGTATGTGTTTTGCATAGCTCAGACTGGCGCTTTGCCGAATAGTTCTAGTTTTTGCCGATTCGCAAGCGTTAATTTAAATATTTTGAAACTCTCGCGACAGCTATTGAAGCATTCGTTAAGTCACGTTGCTTGTGGCGCGTCGTCTGTTAGTGATTTTATTTTCGCTTTAACTCTTATTACTTACTTACTTACATGTGATATCATTGGTATATTCGCTGTTGTCGTCTGTTCGTTTTGACTTGACTAAATAATTTACAGTTTTTGTATTGACTTGCGCACGCTAACAACGCTCGTTGTCGCCACTATTTTGTTATTAATTAATTCTTTTTTGATTTTGTTTAATTTTATTGCTTTTGTTTGCGTAGACTTTGTTGTGTTTTTTTTTTTAAGCAATGCAAATTTACTCGCGGCTTATCTATCACAAGCTAGACATATTTGGTTCAACGAATTTTACTTATGAATGTGTCTTGTATTGGATTTTGCATATTCAATCGTCGTCTTTTGTATAAAGAATTTTAATTACATACATACATACATATTTCTTGGCAAGGTCGTTTTTTGTGTACGTTTTCCATTACTTTTGTTTTCCAAATTAACTCAATTGTAGACATACTTAGGTACTTCTTTTTAAATTAACTAATTATTTACAGCAATTATTTTTTGATTAAAGAATTCCGTACTTAATTTGCTGAATCTTTAGTTTTTGATCGAACTTAGTGTTTTGGAAGCCGCATAGTACCTATATGGGATGGTTTTTGGCTGTTTTAAAGGCGAATACCTTTCTCCCTCGGTAATAACTGATGCAGCAGGAAATATTTAAGATACGTCTACGCTAGCTATGAAATATATTGAATCTCTAATTAAACTAGTCGACGAAAGGTTTACCCTATATATAATTTGGATTCCAGGCCATAAGTAGCGACATCCAGGGAAACTGCATTGTGGATGAGTTAGCAAGACAAGGTAGAAACTTGCAGAAAATCACTGCTAGAAGTTGCGTGGGCCTCCACTTGAACTCATGCAAACACTGGTTGCGATCTCGCTTCATTGAACAGGCTAACGAACCAGATATGCCAGGGAGTCAAACTGTGTGATTTCCAGCCAAATCTGGCCCAGACTGTGGATGAGTGTAGATATAAATCAGTATTACATCTGAACCGGCTCTCGATAGGTGGAACTTTTAAAATGCTACGGTCTTATGGGCATACATGCCTCTCGTATGGGCCTCTACAAAAACGATTTTTGTCGCAACTGCAAAGACGTCGACGAAATTGAAAGTGTTATGCACTAACTATGCCACTGTCATGCACTGTCGATGGCTAGATATCGCTCCTATTATACCTATACCCTTATTTAAGTGCCTGGCGGAGCTAGAAAATGCAAAGGTGCAAGATTTTCTGCGCTTCATTAAACAAATGCGCTGCTTTAGCTCCACAGGCATATAGGTAATCTTAATATACTTCAAATATATTTGCCGGAAAGGTTTTTAAGGGATCTAGAAAACTAGGGCTGCCATGTGGCATCACAGCGGGCCAATTCAGCCTAATTGTGCACTCGCTTTCTGGAATTGCGCAGCCAGTCGCCCCAACCTAACCTATCCTAACGTAACCTAGCCAAGATCTTCGTCTCCCAACTGAGTGTTATTTTGTAAAAGTTGTTTAGAAGAAAGGAAGACAGCAACCTTAACAAATGCTCTGCATCTCCATAGTTACAGCGGTTTGCGAGTCATTGGGCTTTGATGATCTAGTCTAATGTAGACTAAGGAAAATATTGTGATTTGGTTTAAGTAGACGAACCTTGCTGGAGCCTTAAGACATTTCTAAAAGCAACTTTTAGGTCCCTAGTAGGCCGTTAGATGTACTCAGAAGCGATCGCTGTAAACTAACCTAAGCCAATCGAACTTTGTCAGAACTGCTGTTTATCATGTCGGCGGGGCTAAATGTTCTTATATGAGACACTTAAACTAAGGGAATAAAAACACAAAGAACTTGAAGGAATAGAAATAGTTTGAAGGTACTGAGAAAACTTCATTATAGTAACGGGCAAGTCCGATATGTTTTATTCCATTGTCCAGTCACGAATATCCATCAATCGAAGCAATCGCTAAAACAGCACGGACTCGTCAGCGATTCCTCACGCTTTCAAAGCAACCCTGAACATCTCGTACTTGCACATCACTTATCGCAACAAACTACCACTCTGAACAATCGCAAAAAGGATCTAGATTATGTCATCGATGAGCGCGTAAACTTTTGATCCGATTGTGATTTTGCAACGATGGCAATTCTCTCGATTGTCTAAACATCGCGGACTGGCCCATTTTTCCTCCGTCGACATTTCCTGGAGTACTTAATAGTTTTGGAACGTACTCAAAACAGCTTTCGCATCATCAGCTGTTTCATCATTGCGCTCTTTTTTTCCATCCATCCATCTCCATGATTTAACTCAAAAACATTTCACTCCTTTCCTTACTCATAAAATTTACCTTATGACACGAAAACTTGTTACACCTAACATATCTTCACTCCAAGCACATAACTTGCTCTATGTAAAATCAGTGCACTGTCACAACAAATACTAGAAAAAAAAACAAGCCCAACCAAAATAGGCTGTGCAAACAAAAACAAGTGCATAACAAGTGAAAAATATTTGCACTACAACTTTTGCCTAGTTGCAATTTTTACAACAACAAAACTGGAATAGTTTCCAGAAAGTGTAATGGAGAAAAATGTGCGAAGGCGAGCAAGCGCTCTATATGGCGTTTGTGCAAAAGTGAGGTTAGAAACAAAAACACACAGAGATAATGGGTGGGGTTTTCACGTAAAAAAACTAACAAATACTTTAAAGCGTAGCTCATCTGCTTTGGCAGTTGAGAAACAATAAGTTTAAAATAAAATAATTTCTTTGTAAATAAATTGTTGCAATTTGTGGGTGGACGCTTTACAAAAAACTAAGTATGTAAAGCACGCTACAAGTTGTTTGGCGTTGCCAACTATAATTTTAAGCGTTAAATGTCTCGTCAGGTTGGTAGGCACACTCAACGACTGACAGTCTCATTTACAGTTAAGCAAACAATGAAACTAACAGCGTCGGCATTCACGTGACAGTCATTTTACTATTTATGGCACTTGCTCATCAAAAATTTTGCTTTCTACTTGGGCGGTGACAAACTTCTTTGCAACTTGCCTAGGTAGTACATACTTAGTTTATCCTTGCATTTTCTTGGTGTTGTCACTTTGTTTTCACGCGATGGTTGCTTCTCTGCCTCTCTTCTTCTGTCTTCTATGATGACACACCCTTTAACAAATGCCATACATACATACTCGTACTTAAATGCTAAAATATTTTTGCAGTTTTTTTTTTCTTCCGTTTCTAAGAATTTTTGCTTTTTTGCCAGTGAGCTAATGCCTTTGTTGTCTTTTTTATCACTCGCTTAATTCGCTTTTGTTGTCAAATTATTTTAGCTTAAATATTTTTGGTTTTGATAGAAATGAAATGTTGCTGACGGCCTTGTTCAAGGTCGTTCGCAGTCTTCTGCATCGTCTTCTTCTTTTTTCGTCCACGCCAAACTTGCAAACTTGTTGCAATTTTTTGTCACTCTCCTGTGGCGCTTACGGTTTAAGTACTTAGTAAGTAAGTTGTCGTTGAGTTGCCACATGAGTGGCATGCCAAAATAATTCATGCCATATAATATTTATTAAGTTGACGTGAATTGGCAATTTATAGTATTTGTTCATTTTATGTTTGCATTTGGTGACAAGCGGATTTATTTATTAAGAATTGCTTATGTGTTTTTCTTTCTATGTTTTTCTGTTCATTTATTTCAGTTGCAATTTTCTATTGCTTCTTTTTTTTATTTTATAATTTCATCAAGTATTTATTTATCTTAGCGGATTTGTTACCATCAAGTATTTATGTATTTATCTTAACGAATTTGTTATCTCGTTTGTCTACAGTTTGTATTCTTGAAATTAATTTTAGTTGCTCGCTAAAGCATTTTTTATTCTAGTTGAGTTGATTTGAGATATACGAGTATTTTTCCTGATCTTTCACAGCTTAAAATTATAGGCACGTTATACTGGATAAGCTGTTTCCATTACTACATATTGTTCCTACTTTGTTATATTAATTTTTCCAGATCTTATTAGCTAAGTATTCATTATTTTTCTGAAAGAATACCAGAAAGATATCTATGCGAAATACATACCATCGTTTAAACTTCATAAACGCCCAACCGACACTTGTACCAAAAAATAAGATTTACCAAGCTTTGAATGAAATACAGAGCTTCCCAAGACCAAAGTTTTGGAAATGTATCGATAGAGATGGGCGTTAAGACTTCCAATTTTAATGTATGTTGTACCATATACTTAGGAAGTATGTAGGTATCGTAAAGGCTAGATGTAAGTATAGATCGATTAAGCCATCCAGTTCATCACATTACTTTCTCGAGCCTGAGTTCTTTTAAGAAATCCATAATTGTGTTTGGCCTCAGAGATGTGTATGAGAATACGCTCTGGCTGTGTAAAAGAAGTTTTCTTTTTTTAAATAAAGTTTCTCTGAACCGGGGGGCTCTTGAACTAAATTTTGAATTGGGGTAAGTAAGTATTTTTGAATCAAATTTGTATACTGAGACGATTTTCAAATCAGTTGTCGATACTTATGGGACTTAACAATCAATTCAGTAAACAAACTTGAGAAAACTTAAAGAATTTGTAACGTGGAATATTGAAGCATGTGTTTAATGCTGACAAGTTCTACGAACTTTGCATAGATCTTAACATAAGTACTTACGAGTATGTACCCAGCTAACAATTTTGCCCGGAATTGATTAGTTATGTATCTATCAGATTATCGGCAAAAAACTCCGAAATAAGGTTTGCGCACGATGAAATTAGTGCACAAAATATTTGAAATAACTTGTAAGTTAGATAATATATTAAAAGTTAATGCACGGGATTCTAAAATAAATTAAATTTATGTTTATAGTTATTAAACACATTTTTCAAATTAATGCGTTTTTATGCACAATTTAGCTTTTTTCAATATGCCTCCCATTAGCCTTCAAACTGTAACTTCGGAAACTTTTTTGCTTGAAGATAGCCATTTTTTTACAAAATTGTTAGTGGTTTCAGTAACTTGTTTTGTGCCCTTCATAATCCTTTTTACTAGAGCCAAATATCTTTCGATGGGTATGAGCTCCGGGCATTTAGGCGGATTGGCTTGTTTGGGCACAACAACTATATGGTTCTTTTCATACCCCTGATCTACCGATTTGCTATAGTGGCACTAAGCTAAGTCAGGCCAAAAAAGTAGATACGTCATCCTGTCTTATGAATGGCAAAAGTCGTTTTTGCAAACACTCCCTTTTATATAATTCACTATTAATTGTTCCCATTGTAACAAAAGAGATGCTTCTTTTACCACAGCTACAAATGGCTTGCCAAACCAAGAATTCTTAGGAAACTTTGTTTTATTTTGGGTCTTGAACTCCTCCTGCACATTCCTCTACGGTCTACGGCAAAAAAATCAACACCTGGTAGTTGTGAAAAATCTCCATGCACATACGTTTCAAATCAATCAAAAATTTTGAGAAAATCTAAGTGTAGTGGTTTGGCCCGCTCTTTTGCCGTGTTGTTCTTTTTTGAATTTCTGTCAGGCACTTTCTGTACTTTATAAGACTTAAGCCCTTCCTCCTTCTTAACCTTCCTGATGAATGCCTGGGAGCATTACACTTTTTCAGCCACTTTTCTACCAGATATGTTGGGATTTTTCCTGAGAAGGGTTATAATCCTTTTGACGACGTTCAGATCTTTAAAGCCCTTGTTTTTACCACTTCCACCTTTCCTAACGACAGTTAGACGTTCATTATATGTTTTGATAACACGCGACCCTGTATTTCTGGAAACCTTTAGTTTCCTAGCGATTTTTTAAATGTCCAGTTCGGATTTTCGTTATGAAATCGAATTATTTTTTCACGCACTTCTATTTCTCTGTTCATATTTGCCACAAAACGTTTTTGAATCTTTAGAAATTTGGCACTAGTATTTGTATACATTTAGTAAAGCCATCTTATGTTACAAAAAAACTAAATTTGGAGGTTGAAAATTTTTACAAGTCGAAATGTATGCACTAATTTCATCGTGCGCAAACCTTAAATAAGATTTCTGTACGACTTCTGCAAGAGAAATGTATGGAGACGTTGATAGGAATTTTTACAGACATGTCTGGGGAAAGTCTGGTTTGTTTACCGACGATTCGGACAGATATCTAACAGATTTCTAAACAAAAAAAAAATATTTAGGAAAAAATAAAATATTTTGGCATGCCTCCACAAAATCGTGTAGATATCTATAATATTTTTTCGGATGGGAAAAAAGTAAAATTACTTAGACAATTCTGATAGAAATCTATAAAAAATCTATAAGATATCTACATAGTCAACTTTCTACTCAGATTTTTTTTTCAGAATTTTCTGAATCATAAATTGTCTGGTAAAATTGTTAGTAGGGTATCTGCTTTCAAACTATGTATACTTTTTAAAAGATATGGAATTAAAATAGGAATGTTGTCAACATATTTCAGTGTGACGCAGCAGTTTCCACATTTTCTTGTACCTACATAAATGTATTCATATCTATCTAGTACGACTAATAACGGCCGCCAACGAGAAGCAGGTTGTATGGAAGCATACTTGCTCGTGCTATAACAAATTGGCACCACCACCCACAATGAAACAAGGCAACAGACACACAAACAAACAAACAACAACACAAAAACAAGATATTCAAATTTTTCTATACATTTGTATAAAACCCCACTAGGCCCATTTGTGAGGTGATGCGATTTTTTTTCATGCCAGAATACTTGCTTTTGTTAGATATACCGCAGGTATGACAAGGTTAGATTGTAGGCAGCCGTTTATTCAGCACTACAATAATGCTAATATGGATACCTAACAAGAATATAATAACGAAAAAAGCATGCGTTTTGGAATGGAAGGCCCAAGTTTTCGCTTCATTGCTTTTTTTTTTTACTAAGTATACAGTCATTCATGCGAAGGCGACCATCGCCGTGCGATAGTCAAGAGGCATGGTCATGAAAGTTGCTATCTTCCCTTTAACACATGTAATGACGAAAGCAAGTATTGATGATTTGTAGATAAGTAAGCATTTGTGCCTACTGGGACATTCTACAAAAAATCATGTTGTTTAAAAGCCCGTCTCCACATAACTTGATTCACCAGAGAAACATGTAGCAAAACATCTCTCTCAATAAACCGTCTCCACGTGGCTAATCGTGATTCAGTTTGACATTTCTCTTTCTTGTTTTTCTTAAATGTTTGTATGTTTGCTTATTTTTGCGTCTTTGCTTTGGTCTGTGTGAGATTTCGATAGATTTTCGATATAAAATTAGAGAAGACATCGATATCATCGAGGTTGGCAAGAAGATTCAGAATGAAACAGTGTTTCAATCTTCACTCGCTCTCAGAAATTTGTATGGAGATTGGCGAGTTTCGGCACTGGTTTCCGTGTCGAAACAAGATTGAGAGAGAAAATGCGGAAAAAAAGAGCGAAACACGTTATGTGGAGACATGGTATAAGCGCGTGCTAGTGATTTGTGTTTGGCGCATGCGCAAGCTTTTCATTCATTCATGCTAACTGACATTCGGCAAAGGCAACACGAGCATTCACAAAGCAAAATTGCTTGCGGCAACTTTTATAGCCGAGACTACAACTGACGCGGGCGTAGGGATGGGCAAATTGGAAAAATATATCGATATATATTATATCGATATTTCAGAAAACATCGATTTATGCCGTGTAAAAACATCGATATATCAATATATCGAAAGGGGCGGCTTTACATTAAGGAACCACGTCCCGCTAAAAACCACTTCTTCACGGGGTTAGAGGTGCTCTCACAGATCTCAAAACTGAAATCCAAACTTGCCGGAGACTTATAGTTTACTAGATATTTGTTGTTAAAGTTCGATGGGTCTACAGATATTCTACGAATCCTGAAGTATAAACATAAAAATCATTAAGAATTGCTTGAAGAAGAAAGTAATGTAAATTCAAGCACCCGAACATTATGGTTATAACACTTCTTAAAAAATGTTCTGGTGTTATATTCAAAGCGAATCAGAAATTTATGAAAAATATCGAATTTGGCTCGAAATGGCAAAAAATTATCGATTATCGATGCACGGTAATTCAAAATATCGTCGATATTATCGGCTGTACTATTTTAAAAATATCGATATATTGATATATCGATATATATCGCCCAACCCTACGCGGGCGGCGGAAGCAATGAAGGAAAGAAACGAATGAGAACCCCACCCAGAAACGAAAAAACAAGCATTTAATTTCATATGTATCTTTAAAATGCGGCGCTATTTAAGCATAACTTTGTATTTGCTAAGGCAAAAGCGCACATAAATTGAGGAAAATATGAGCTGTGAGTTGAATGAGCGTTGGTAGAAGGAAGGAATATATATGCTGAAAAGCAATGTTGAGAGAAATGTGTGTATGCGCTTCTTGCAGCAAGAAAATCAATAAAATTTCATTAGGAGGGAGAAGGCTCTGACTCGGTTAACAGTTGTTTAGGGGGTGTTTTATAATAGGATTCATATATGTATGTACCAAGTAATTTGCTTTTCTGTATAAGTAAATATGAAAATGTTTTGTTGGTAGGTATGTACATGTAATGAGTTGGGAGGGTGTTGTCGGCAGTCGTTGTACACTTGTTTATGCTATTTTGTTGAATGATTGTTCATGTAGGGTAGATATTTGGTTACTGAGTAACCAGAGAGAGGGGCATTTAAGCATACATAAGTACAAGTCCTATTTTGTTTGATGTTTCATGTTTTTTTATCTTTGCTTGCCTTACAACAATTATTAACATCAGATGAGGCAATGACATAGCCAATACATATTAGACGAACATTTCATTTATGAGTTAGAATTTTGAATTTTTACTTAAAAAGTATCAAAGAAAAGAAAAGCAAGACCACTTGCAGAGCTAAAGATAGAATATATGTGAAGAAGATATGAAGAAGTTGTGAGAAATACATACAATTATTCAAAAACGCTCTATTTCAGAGAAATATATATGGAATTTTCTCTGAAATAGGGCGTTTTTGAAGCAAAATCTGAAATAGGACGTTATTGAAACAATTTTTCAAATAGGGCGTTTTTGAAACAATTTTTGAAATAGGGCGATCTTATTCTCAGCCGTCGATATGTACTTATGTTTACATTAGGGTGGGGCGATTTAGGGGGCTTCGCGTTTCTGATTCTTGGCATTGTACTGAGTAAAAAAGTCTACTACACCTTTTCCAGTTTAAGTTCAGAAAGTTACAATTGAAGTTCAGAAAATTACAATTGAAGTTCAGAAAGTTACAATTGAATTTCAGAAAATTACAATTGAAATACAAAATTTCCAAATGAACTTCTATTGAAATTTTCTGAACTTCAATTGTAACTTTCTGAACTTCAATTGTAATTTTCTGAAATTCAATTGTAACTTTCTGAACTTCAATTGGAAATTCTGAACTTCAATTGTGATTTGCTGAACTTCAATTGCAACTTTCTGAACTTAAACTGGAAAAGGTGTAGACCATACGTCTACGGTGAAAATCAAGCTTCTACTTTTTGACTTGCAGTTTCTTCTCAGACTTAATTTTTTTTTTTTGAAAATTTGCAAATTTTCTTGGGCTCATATTTCGTGAACTATTTGAAATTTTGACTTGTCTCGGGCTACATTTTCTCTGAACATATTACTTAGAAAAAACTTCGTTTTCATGCTCAAAAAGTCGAATTTGTAGAAAATTCACCACTTTTTGTCACATTTTTTTTTTTGGATATTTTGACCTTACGCTTAAGTTTTTCAACAGCCAAACCATTGAGATTTGCGATCCAATACTTAGACAAAAATTGTGACCAAAGCAATAATTAAGAACTCTCTAGTACACAGCAAAAGCATTGGAACGCTCCTTCAGGCAGTTTTGATCTTGTGAAATTTTTCGTGAAACTACAATTTTCAGTTGTTCACAAGGCCAAAACTGCCTGAAGGAGCGTTCCAATGGTTTTGCGGTGTACTAGAGAGTTCTTAACTATTGTCTTGGCTACAATTTTTGTTTAAGTATTGGATCTAAAATCTCAATGGTTTGGCTGTTACAGGCCAAAATATCCAAAGAAAAAGTGACAAAAGTCTTAGAAAAAAAGTGGAGGCTCGATTTTCACCGTAGACGTATGTGTGATATAGTGAATTTTTTTGTTCAGTACAATCCCAAGAATCAGAAACGCGAAGCGCCCATAAAGGTGTTTTTACTTTCACACAAATCGCCCCAGTCTAATGTACATACATGCGTAAATTCGGGATTTTTCGATAATTACTTACCGAAGTATACTAGACTTGATAGACAGCAGTTGCACTTTTTTTGCTGGATCTTCAACTCAAGGAGAAACACTCCTACAAATTAACGTGTTCGTTCCAAGAGCAACCAAGAAAGTCCACACAAACTAACGTGTTATTTTAACGAATACTTAACAGAGCCATTCAGCGGTAATATGTTTGATGGAGAAATGTTAAAAAATTTACCCAAAATACTTCCGCTTAAGTTTTTCAACAGTGAAATTTTAAGGAATTAGTGGTTTCAAAACATTTTTTGTTACTAAAAATCAAGCACATTAGTAAGCACATAAATCCCAAGCAGCTTGTCTTCAAATTCGTCGAATGGCATTTTAAAGCTGCACCTTCAAAGTGCATTTCGACTAATTTCACACCCTTCAAAACAGCAGCCAGCCGCCGCAAAATCAAGTGCTGAAGTGTAACGTAAAATTATAAATTTAATAAGTCAAGGTAAATTTTAGCCAAAAAAAAAGTAATAATGCAATAAAATGATAATTGGTTGTGTCTTCGTGCTGCCCTAAAACAAACAGAAAAGCAGTAAAAAAAACAGAATTGCATGCAACGCAACACCGCAAAACACGCAATGCAATAATGTCTTGTTTCGGTATTAAATTACCCACAAACCGAGCAAAAAACCAAGCCAAAAAAAAGATAAGTGACAGCGGTGAGCAAATCAGCCGCTTACTTACTTGCTGCTTTACTTAACAGAGCGGCGCAAAAATAACAAAATTTGTCATGTGGTGAAAAAAAAAAATACGTCAAACAGTGCAACCGTGTGCGCCGCTGGCAACAACTTACAGGCGAAAAAAGCAGCAACAGGTCTGCTTTAATTTTGTTTTTTGTTGTTGTTTTTTTTTTTGCAAAAAGCGGACGATTTTATTTTTTATTTTTTTTTTGCTTTATTTTTAATTTTGTTTATTTCTTTGTTTTTGTTGCTTATTTTACAACTGCAGTAGCTTATAAAGTAAGCAAAAAAGTGTGCAGCAGCAGCAGCAACCCTGCAAAAATTCCGAGTACTCCAGTCGCTAATCCATGGAGTGCTCGCTATGGACCAACCGATTACTCCATAACTTGCCACATTTCATACAAAAAATATGGTCCATTTAACATTGCATGTCATTGCAATGGAGTATATACTCCAGCCCCGCATAACAAACAAATTAATCAATGGAGTAGCTACATTGGATTAATTGATGGAGTACCTAACAGTTAGCCGAACATAACAACAAAAACATCCCTCACGGAAAAAAAAAGTTAGTTGCAAAAATAAATATATTAAAAAGTGATTTATATTCAACTAATTTTAAAGTAGCTTTAAACAAATGCAGCGCGGGACAGTTTCTTGTATATGTACATATTTATATGTAAACACATGTTTTCAGATCTAAGTATGCCAAGATTGTTTTTTCCTTTTTTTGGTTACCGTTTTTCAGCTTCACTTCCCATTAAACACTGAATTCTCAAATGGAGAAAATATTGTTTCATATTTATCATTTGAAAATTAACATAAATTCAATTGTTTCTCAAATATTGTTCATCAACTTGAGAACAAATTGCGAAATTTGAGGAAAATTTGTTTCGCATTTTTACCATTTCTTGAATTTCGACATCAAATGCAGGATTAATTTATTTATATTAAACTACAAGTAAAGTAGTTGAAAAGAAACTCAAGATAAAGTTATTTATTTTAAACTACTAGTAAAGTAGTTGAAAACAAATGCAGGATAGGGCAATTGACTGCTTGCTATGACATCGCCGTGTTAAAAAAGTCAGTTCATTGCAAAGGAAAAAGTCACATTTTCAATTAGTTGTTATTGAAAATAAAGTAGTTTATAAAGTGATTTAAAATTAATTAAATTTCCTACAGGGAAATGTTTATCGCGACGACGACGAATGACGTGTATACATACAAACATATGTATATACATATGTAGTTATATATGTATACACACATCGTCGTCGTCCCCTGTAGGAAATTTAATTAATTTTAAATCACTTTATAAACTACTTTATTTTCAATAACAACTAATTGAAAATGTGACTTTTTCCTTTGCAATGAACTGACTTTTTTAACACGGCGATGCCATAGCAAGCAGTCATTTGCCCTATCCTGCATTTGTTTTCAACTACTTTACTAGTAGTTTAAAATAAATAACTTTATCTTGAGTTTCTTTTCAACTACTTTACTTGTAGTTTAATATAAATAACTTAATCCTGCATTTGATGTCGAAATTCAAGAAATGGTAAAAATGCGAAACAAATTTTCCTCAAATTTCGCAAATTGTTCTCAAGTTGATAAACAATATTTGAGAAACAATTCAATTTATGTTAATTTTCAAATTTCGTTTTCAGTGTTTAATGGGAAGTGAAGCTGAAAAACGGTAACCAAAAAAATTAAAAAACAATCTTGGCATACTTAGATCTGAAAACATGTGTTTACATATAAATATATACATATACAAGAAACTGTCCCGCGCTGCATTTGTTTAAAGCTACTTTAAAATTAGTTGAATATAAATCACTTTTTAATATATTTATTTTTGAAACTAACTTTTTTTTTCCGTGAGGGTCGCGATAAAAATTTGGTTTTTGTTATGTTCGGCTAACTACGAACCGATGCAGATACACGAATCGGTCGTTTGGGCTATGTTAGTGGTCACTTTGAAAGTACTCCAACCTACCACAAATGGAGCATATAATCCAATGATTTTTGCAGGGAATAGCCGTCAGCAACATACATACATAAGTTTTAAAGCTATGCATTTGTATGTATGTATATTTTTATATGAGCATATAAATGCAAGTATGTAATTTCGGCTTTGCATGGTTGACTGAACGTCCTTGAGCAGCCGCAGAGGGGCAAAGTGACTGCGTGTTTGGCGGTGAATTTCACAATAATACTTACTTAAATGTTGACATGACAGACAGACAGTCAGTCGGACTATATTTTTATGTAGCGTTTTTTAAGTAGTTGTTGCTTTGTTTTTGGTTGTTCGTTAGTTTCCTTTTTTGTTTCTTTGCATTTCGTTCCTTTTTTGTGTTTCTCTTTTCGTTTCTTTAGCTTATTTTTACCTAACTAGCTTTATGTTTTGTTGTTGTTTTTGTGTTTTATATTATACTTTTTGCTGTTTAGTTCTATTTTGGTGGTTTCGTGGTTATCTCTACTTACCTGGCGTTGTCGTACTGCGGCAAAATGATATGTAGTAGGTATTTACATATAAAAAAGTAATAAAAACTTAGATAAATGAATTTGGAACGCAGAAGATACATATATAAAAAGAGCATTTATATTAAGTTTGCAGACATTTGTTGTAAATCTAAATTGCATATAAGCGCTTTTATGGATCACCAAAGTTGTCTATTTATGTATCTATATATATTCAACAAGGTTTATATTTGTTTGAAGGTCGGTGCCAGTTACTAGGTTAAGAAACTAAATGTTTTTGCTTTTAGAACCACCGCAAAATACGATAGTTTTGTATTGTCAACGGGGCTAATAAATGTTCTGGAAAAAAATACAGGTTTATGAAGCTTGTTTCTATGTTAGAGAATTTTGAAGATCGGAACAACCCAAGTTGCGGAGTTAAGAGGTTTTAAGCCCCTAAAACCCGCTGGACTTGATTTATTTGTATTTTCAAAAGGACCATCGTCTAGTAAATGTTTCGCAAAGTCGATTTGGGTGATAAAAATATAAGCTGGTCTGGTTAGTTTTCGGACTTAGAGCATTTTGGTTAGGTTAGAACCAGTCCAGTAACGGAATTAATGGGTATATCTCACCTAAAACCCCCCGATTTGATTTTTTTGCATCTTAAAAAGTGCCATCGTCTAGTAAATGCTTCGTAGAGCGCGTTGAGTATATAACAGTTAAAGTTGGTGAGGTTAGTTTTCGGAGTTGAAACATTTTGAAATTTCAGAGGTTTTTAAGCTGTAAAACAACCTGGACTTGATTTATTTGTATCTTAAAAAGTGTCATGATCTAGTAAATGTTTCGCAAGGACGATTTGGGTGATAAAAATATAAGCTGGTAAGGTTATTTTTCGGAGTTAGAGCAATTCGAAGGTTAGAACCGGCTCAGTAACGGAATTAATGGGTATATCGCACCTAAAACCCCTCGATTTGATTTTTTTGTATCTTAAAAAGTGCCATCGTCTAGTAAATACTTAGTAGAGTGCGTTGAGTAAGTATATAAAAATCAAAGTTCGTGAGGTTCCACAATTACGAAGTTAAGAGGTTTTTAGCCCCTAAAACTAGGTTAGTTTTCGGAGTTAGAGCAGTGAAAGTTGGTACGACTAGCTTTCGGAGTTAAAAGTTTTAAAGGTCCAAGCCACCACAATTGCAGAGTTAAGGGGCTTTTCGCACTATAGAACACCCTAGAAATGGTATCTTTGTATCCTAAAAAAATATCATCGTCTAGCTAAGGCTGCGCATAAATTGATTGGTAAATAATATTACAGGCTAGTTTCGGAGTTAGAGCGTTTTGTAATTTGGAACCACCACATAAGTAATTGGGATTTAAGGGTCACTCTGCCCCCAAGAACCCATTGGAGTTGATATTTTTGTATTTCTTAAATGCCATACAGAAATAAATGCTCTGAAGAAGTTGCTGTATATTTCAAATTAGGACTTGTTTCGGCGCTAAAGCGCTGTGAAGATTGGAAAACAAACCAGTTAGATATGTAGTTATGTGGTTTTTCGCCCCCATAGAACACCTTGGACATTATTTTTTTTTCATCATATTCTCCATTCAAGCATGCTCAGCATCGCATGTTTACTAGCAGTGCAATCAAATAGCGCTTCAACATTTCTGCACTTGCTCATATGTCGGTGGTAAGTACTTAATTAGCCACAATTGGTTGCTTCTTCTGCCCGACCGCCCATACATACAAAATACCCAAGTCAAATCACTTCCATTAGCATTTCCTCTTTTTCTTCTACCGCTTTTTTATACTTACATACATTGCTTTTCTGCAGTTGTTTACTGTAGCTTCTTCCCTCTTACTTTCTGCCATTAATTTCTATTTGCTTCTTCTTCTCCATCATTATTTGCTGCTTCAAATTGCGGCGGCGGCGGCGGCGTTTATTGACCGCAATGTCGTTGATTGCTTAGGCAGAGCCGGTCGCCTCTTAAGTCACTGTGCGGCGCACTTGGCTTAGTGCTTATGCACCTACCGCTTTTGTTGTTGCTATTGCTATTTGTGTGCAAAGTAATATAAATTGAATTGAAGTGAAGCCACCACCAACATCTTTGACTGGTCAAAGCAAGAGATTAACGAAATTCTTCGCTATTCATCATCATAATCATAATAATCTTTTGTTTTTTTTTTCTTTTCTTTCTTTTTCCGTTTTGTTTGACTTTGTTGCTTTTTTTTTCAATGTTTTGCGTGTTGCCACTGTGTGTTGTTTCTGCGGTGTTTTTCTTTGTTTGTTGTCCATTGTTGTTGCCATCAGATTCGCTGAAGTTGCAAAGTTTAAGTGGACGTAATAATTTTTTATGCGGTTATTTGCAAATATGCATAATTGCAGCAAAGCGGCTTTACAGTAAAGGCTTGCGTACGTCTGTGGCAAAGGTAGCAACAGCGGCGATGATGCAAGTAATAGCAAAATTGTGTAGGAAATGGATTATGCGGTGATTTTTTTATATTTTTTTTTGTTTGTTGCATTTTTGATAGATGCGACCAGTTATTGGTTAGACAGTGACAGTGGAGTCTTTGTTTATTGGTTGATCTCCATCTTCTTTTGCTTAGATGATCATAAACTCTAAAAAACGGTGTGGTTTGTCGTTTTGTTTAGTTGCTTTGAGTCATCTATTAAACTTGTCTATTGCACTATCATCCATTTCTTCGAACATGCAACTAAGTGTGTAGATATGTAGGTGATAAAAAGGAGGTACTTATCATCTTGGAATAAGCATCTAAAAACTTAATTGTCACTCAATTCATTCCATTAACTACAACTTTGCAATTCGAATATTCATCAGTTAAATAATAACGATCTCAGTGCTTTAGTTATAGTCATCTTAGGAGTATAGAAATGTATAAAATATTAGAAAAAATTTTAGTGGTAAAAATCCTTCTCAAAACTCTGCTGTGACATTGATTTAAAGTGACATATGTACCTACTTACTTAATCTGGCAAAAAGGTGACCTAAACTCAAAACTGGACATATTGTATCCTAAACAATGGTCTAGTAGGCTTTCTCGATTACAGATTTCGCTATACTATGAAATATACGTGGCCGCTGTGGTGCAGTGGGTAGAGTGCTCGCTTGCTATGCCAGAGGTCTCGGGTTCAAAGCACGGTCCGAGAAAAACACCAAAACAATTTTTCTAATTAGTAAAAATTCAATTTTTAAGAGCAGCGGTCACCTCTCGGTAGTGGACGGCATACCCTCCGAGAGTATTTCTGCCATGAAAAAGTTTCTCACAAAAAATGCATTCGCCATTCGGAGCCGGCGGTAGTAGGAAAAACAAAGAAGAGCACACCTCGAATTAGGAGAGAACCTCGGCCATAAAACTCGTCAGAGTTATAACAGCGCCATTGTATTATTATTATATTATAATGAAATCTACGTCTGTGGCTTAATTTTTTTGTTTCCTTGCTTCTCAATTTCTGTGGTTTCTCTCTCTTCAGTTTCTCCTTTTTCGGTTTCTCCTTTTTCGGTTTCTTTTTTTTCGATTTCTCTTTTTTCGGTTTCTTTTTTTTCGATTTATTTTTTTTCGATTTCTCGGTTTCTTTTTCTGTGTCTTCGTTTTTATTTCTGGGATTTACATTTCACTGTTTCGGTGTTCTATTTTTGTTTATCTTTCCGTTTCTGTCTCTGTTACTATTTCTGTATGTTCTTTGTTCTCTGTTCCGTTTCCGTTTCGGTTTCTGTTTCTATTTCTATTTCGGTTTCTGTTTCTGTTTTTTCTGTTTCTGTGTTCTTTGTTCTCTGTTCTATGTTCTTTGCTTTCTGTTTGTGTTTCTCTCACTTTTTCCGTTTCCTTTTCGGTTTCTGCTTCTGTGTTCTGTGTTCTCTGTTCTATGTTCCTTGTTTCCTGTTTCTATGTTCTTTGTTTTCTGTTTCTCTTTCCGTTTCGGTTTCTGTTTCTGTATCTGTGTTCTTTCTTCTCTGTACTTTTCTTTCTGTTTGGTTCTTTTTCTGCTTCGGCTTCTGTTGTATGTTTCTGTGTTCAGTGTTCAGTGTTCCATGTTCTTTGTTTTCTGTTTCTGTGTTCTCTGTTTTCTGTTCTATGTTCTTCTTTTCTGTTTCTGTTTCTGTGTTCTTTGTTCTTTGTTTTCCGTTTCCGTTCAAACTAGTTTTTCTGGTCTGTTTGTTTGGAATTGGATTAGTGTTCCGTATTGATATTTTTTTAGGTGATTGTTCAATAATACTTTTCTAGAACTAGCCATTCAATGCCTCGGTATGCAAACTAGTTTGTCTACTACATCAAACTTCGAGGAATGACTAAATTAAAGTCAAGTAGAATTATCAATTTCTTTAAACCATTAAAAATTTTCTAAGCAACACCCGCTTGTTATAAAGCATCTATCTGATTGAATATGTTCTTAACACTAATCCGACATTGCATTTAATACCGTAAACTTACTTTATTACCATAGTAGCGCGTGCCATCGCCCATAAATATCGACCAACTAACCAACCAACCAAGCACAGGCCATTAAAAAAAACTTGAAAAAGTACAGTAACAAAACACTGCTCCAGCAGCAGAACTTTGGCGCAATAAATTCGTACTTGTGTACTCTTAAGCCACAACGACCAGCCGTTGCTCATTATCATGAATCGAAATGGCGAAATGTAGTGTAAACCGAAACTGCCATTTACTCTAGTTTACACAAATTTACTTTCAACCATTTACTTACTTTGCTTTGCCTCAGCTTTGTAAGCATTGTTTCGCCAACATTTAATGGTTTTGTCATGGAAAAGTCGCATTAATTCCTAATCTTTATGGGGTAACTCAAGCCATGGCAGCACAAGAATGAATGAACACGGCGGCGATTGGGATGACAACAAAGTACCATATGACTTTGTGGTAAATGTAACATTTTTGCGCAAAAGTAGTATCCTTTACACTATAAAATATCTCAATTACTTAGATAGCACTACATTGCCAACATTGACTATACACTTGGTTGAGTAATGTATATGTAGTGCTGGTTATGAAAAAGTACGCCGAGATAAAATGACAACACTGCGTTGAGCAGCTGTGTAAATTTTCTGTGTTTGTATTTCCCGAATGAAAAGTGCAAACTAAAATCTATGGCTCGTCGTGTAGGAGGTGCTTTGTTGTGGGTGTTATGGCTGCTTTGTGGTCATTATATACTTAGTCGACTTGCCTAGTTACAGATTTCAGTTTGCTGCTTTTAACGACCGTCAAACAAAAATCGTTCATAAATATTTTATAGTTTTGGCGCCGGAAAGCGAGCTAGAGCGGGAGAAGTAGAGCAGCGCGGTTTGGCATCGAATTCGTGGTTGCTTTGTTGCAGAAAGTTTCGTATTTTATATCCTTTGTGTTATCAGTATTTTTGCGTCATCCATTACTTATTAAACACAATTTCATTCATAAATATCTGTGATAAATACTTACATCAATGTATTTTTAAAAGTTGCTTTAGCTCAGTGGATAAGTTCCTCGTCCCTTCTGTTGACTTAATGCTTTTGTTGCTTGTGAAGAATTGGTATCTGTTGCCATTCCATATCATGTGACCTGCAAAAAATACCATAAAAGGACATGTGATCAAATGTTATACCAATAATGTGATGTGATCTGTTAGGTCATATGATGTAAAGAAGTTGTACCTGATGGCATTCCATATCTTGTGACTTGCAAAAGATACCTTGAAACGACATGTGATAAAATGTCATATCGATGATATGATGCGATCTGTTAAGTCATATGATGTAAATCTAATACCTTTAAACGAGCAATTCTTGTATATATATAATCAGGATCTCGAAAACGGCTCCAACGATTTTCAGGAAATTTGGAATGCAGGGAGCTTCGGGGGTAAAATCTCGAAAAATTTAATTTTTTTACTCACTTTTATCCCGGGTCTGGAGATATGGGTCAAAACGTGGACCCGGATGACCCTCGAATGTCTCTGAGCGATATGGGTATCAAATGAAAGGTCTTGATGAGGACTTCAACATAGAACTCTTTTAATTGTTGTGCCTAGGCCGGGTCCCGAGATATGGGTCAAAACGTGGACCCGGCTGACCCTCGAATGTCTTTGAGCGATATGAGTATCAAATGAAAGGTTTTGATGACGACTTCAACATAGAACTCTTTTAATTGTGATGCTTAGGCCGTGTCCCGAGATATGGGTCAAAACGTGGACCTGGATGACCCTCGAATGTCTCTGAGCGATATGGGTATCAAATGAAAGGTCTTGATGAGGACTTCAACATAGAACGCTTTTATTTGTGGTGCCTAGGCAGGGTCCCGAGATATGGGCCAAACGTGGACCCGGATGACCATCGAATGTCGCTGAGCAATATGGGTATCAAATGAAAGGTCTTGATGGTGACTTTAACATAGAACTCTTTTAATTGTGATGCCTAGGCCGGGTCCCCAGATATGGGTCAAAACGTGGAACCGGATGACCCTCGAATGTCTCTGAGCGGTATGGGTATTAAATGAAAGATCTTCATGAGGACTTAAACATAGAACTCTTTTAATTGCGATGCCTTGGCCGGGTCCCCAGATATGGGTCAAAACGTGGATCCGGTTGACCCTCGAATGTCTCTGAGCGAGATTGATATCAAATGAAAGGTCTTGATGAGGACATCAACTTAGAACTCTTTTAATTGTGACGCCTTGGCCGGGTCTCCAGATATGGGTCAAAACGTGGACGCGGATGACCCTCGAATGTTTCTGAGCGCCCTTGGTATCGAATGAAAGGTCTTGATGAGGACTTCGACATCTAACGATTTTACGAACGAATAGGGGGGTAGGAGAAAAGGAGGGGTTAGGGAGAGCGACAGGAAAAGGGAAAAGGAAAAGAAAAGGAAACGGAGATGAAAGATAAAGAGAAAGGAAAAAGAAAAGTAGAGGGAGAAGGACATGAAGAGGTAGAGATATCACGGCCAAGCGTGTCGGATTTACTTTAGTTCTGGATCTCACAAATGGCTTCAACAATTTTCATGAAATTTAGTATACAAGGGTCTCGGGCGCAAACTTCTGAAAAGTTTAATTTTTCCACTAATTTTTTTTATTTTAACTTGTTATTTCGCTTGTGAGGACCTGCGAAAAAATGGCAGCCCGAGATAAGCTCGGTCATCCAGGTACTAACTTGTAAATGATGACATTCCATAACATGTGACCTAAAAGAAATACCTTAAGGCGACACGTGATATACTTAATGTTATATCAATGATGTGCGTATTGTTGTGTGTCTTTAAACTTTGTGTGTGTTTTTAAAGCTATCAATCATGTGATGTGCATATCACTATAACTTCCTTGCTTTGCTCTTGAAAAGTCTGCGTTCTACATAAACCCTCTTTCAATTCAAACAAAATTTACTTTTGATGTGATGTGATGTCATAAGCTGGCATAGAATTTCACTTCTTCTTTGCTTTTTTAACACGCTTTTCCCTGTAGGAAATTTAATTAATTTTAAATCACTTTATAAACTACTTTATTTTCAATAACAACTAATTGAAAATGTGACTTTTTCCTTTGCAATGAACTGACTTTTTTAACACGGCGATGTCATAGCAAGCAGTCAATTGCCCTATCCTGCATTTGTTTTCAACTACTTTACTAGTAGTTTAAAATAAATAACTTTATCTTGAGTTTCTTTTCAACTACTTTACTTGTAGTTTAATATAAATAAATTAATCCTGCATTTGATGTCGAAATTCAAGAAATGGTAAAAATGCGAAACAAATTTTCCTCAAATTTCGCAATTTGTTCTCAAGTTGATGAACAATATTTGAGAAACAATTGAATTTATGTTAATTTTCAAATGATAAATATGAAACAATATTTTCTCCATTTGAGAATTCAGTGTTTAATGGGAAGTGAAGCTGAAAAACGGTAACCAAAAAAAGGAAAAAACAATCTTGGCATACTTAGATCTGAAAACATGTGTTTACATATAAATATGTACATATACAAGAAACTGTCCCGCGCTGCATTTGTTTAAAGCTACTTTAAAATTAGTTGAATATAAATCACTTTTTAATATATTTATTTTTTGCAACTAACTTTTTTTTCCGTGAGGGTTATTAGTTTCACCTGTATGTATGTATGTATGTATGTATGTATGTATGTATGTATGTATGTAATTTCTAGCTGCTGTCTAAATATATGCAACATATTTACTAATAAGATTAGTTTATAACCACCGCTATGTTCCAACAGATGGCGCGCGTGTATTTATTTTTTAAAATATTCACTTATTTTTTTGCTGCTACGCATGTCAACCTTAATTTAATTATAAATATTCTGTGTTCTAGGCAAACTTCATTTTAAATTCAACAAAAATGCAAATATATGTACAGTAAAACCCGCTTTAGTACCTCCCCGTTTTAGCACCTAACCCGTTTTAGTACCCCACATCTGCAGACACTATGGCTTTTGTAAAAAATATCGAACAAATTTACCCTTTTAAGTACCTCCCCGCTTAAATACTGAACCCGCCTAAGTACCATAATTTGTTGTGCATTAAATAAAATTTTACGTACGTTTTCCCCCGGTTAAGTACCTTTCTGAATACAATTGCTTTTTCAAGCGGCAACTCATTATAATCGATTGTTTATTTATACCATTACTAATTTATCGAAAATCAAAATAAATACATACATATAAAATAAAGATTCGTAAAAACAAAGAGCGTATATGCAATATGAAATACGTTTTTAATTAATATGTAATCAAAATATTTTTTGTTGTTGGGGTAAGTGGAAAAAAGTTCAACAACTTTTTCCACTTACCCCAACAATTAAAAATTGAATTAAAAAAAAATAAAATAAAAATTTCGTGCTAAGCACTAAAAACTCTTTCAAGCAAAATATTTTTTGTTGAATGAATTTTTTGTTTGTGTTTAAATAAGTTCCCAACAGACCAGGAAGTAAGCGAAATGTAATAGGACTTGAGAACAAGCTTATAACAATTGTCCATTGTAAGCTTATTGCAATACAGTTTTTATAAGCTTAATTGTAAGCTTATTCACAAGCATGATTGTAATAATTGAGGAACACAAGCTTGAAAACAATATTACAATAAGCTTACTTTACACTTGCAATGAAAGCTTAAAAAACTATTAATAATAAGATTGTTATAAGCTTACTGTAACATTTTTTTAAATTTTGGTTTTACAATGATTCATATAATTCATTATTCCTCTTTCGGAAAAGGGAAGTATAAAAGCCTCAATAAAATTCAATATAATGTTGAATGTCCTACTATATGATACCGTTCAGGTTGATGTCATGGTTCGAAACAGGAGGAGAATATAAAATAAAGAACATTGCAGTAAAGGTGAAGAAGGAAAGAAAATGAAAAGAAAAATGCAAATAAAAATTTATTTTTTTCTTTTTTCTACTATTTATACATACAATTGTATTTATAAGCTTACAACAAGCTTTCACAAGTAATATTTTTCTACAATTACATTTGTAAGCTTATAAAAAGGGTGCCGTTTTGATTTTTCTACAATTGTTCTTAAGTCTTTTTGAATAGTTTACACAAGTATTTCTCAAGCTTAACGCTTATATTTGTAAGCTTGTTATAATATTATTCTCAAGCCCTTTGGTCTATTGGGTTATTTTCAATATTCTTAAAATTATTAAATGTTTAACTACCCAACACAAGGTACTAAAACGGGGTTGTTTAAGTACCCAACCTGAGGTACTAAAGCGGGTTCTTATAAGTACACAACCCGCTTAAGTACGTCAAATTGCTGTCAATTTTAGGCAAGGCACTTATGCGGGTTTTACTGTACCTCAATTAAGTATTCAATTTGCTTATCCTGTCGCTTTTTGCCTGTCATTGTCCATGTATGCTTAATTTATGGGATCTCATCAGCATACATTTTCATCACATTCAACAGCTGATGTGCTAAATTGGCTATAAGTAAAGTATGTATTTAGTTGGGGAAAGAAGACAAAAAAAAAAAACAAGCGACAAGAAATAAATAAAGTATGTAGTACGTGATTCTATTAGATCACGTATGATACGATTGACTCTCTAAGGCCTAGGCAGGCATATAAATGTGATAAATGCAATAATGTGATTGAAAGGTGGCGTGATAAATAAGCAAAAACATGTACTAAAATAAAATACAACTGCGATGAAAATAAAATAGTTGTAGAAATAATATTCAATTCATACTCCATTTATTCCAAAAAAAAATCAAACTAAGTAAATTGACCTAGAGTGACTTTGCTTTGATCTACATAAATGTGACTTACTCAATAAAAGACAAGTGTTTTTATTATTATCTGCTTTATTTCATAAATGCGTAGCACTACTTTTGTTTTTATATAAATAAATTATGCAACACTTGTCGCATTTTTTGCCAAAAATGTCCTTCCTTTGTTTTTTTCGCACAAAAAATGCTCACTCTGTAACTAAGCGACTGTGTCACAGTAACGCATCCATATTTGGTATTTTCAGTTTGCTTTGCCACCGACTAAGGAAGGCTGACGATGCTTACGGACGTGCTTGGCATTACATGTGCGCTATTTTTTTTTCTTTTTTCGTATTTTTCGACTATCAGTTCTGTGTTTCAGTTTGTCTTAAATTTTTATGGCGTTTTCTTCTTTTTTTTTAGCGTTAAACGACTTTGGTGGCACATGACAACTCATGTAATAGTTTAATGTATTTTTGATTTTTGGAAACTCTCAAGCAGACCTTTTTATGGAATTAACATTTGAGATTCCCTTGCAGGAAATCGTGTACATAAATTTAATCTACGGTCTTACGACTTAGTAATGCTTGAGTGAGAACCTACAGAAGAAGAGCAGAAGCAGCATGAGTTTTGTGCAAAAAACTCACACTGTGTGGATTTCATTATCATTCGTCACTCAATTCTAGCTTTACAGCCTCTAGTGCAACGTAGTCATAACAGTGATTGTTTAGTTTTTCCTTTAGGCTCTGTTAAGTAGTGCTCTTGTCCTGCTTGATTCGTCAACCATCCATGTTTGCTTTGTGATCTACTAAATAGGTTTCTATATAGTTTGCATCGAAGTTTTTATGCCTCGAAAATCGCTTTCATTGCTACACAAGGGCATCTTAGATAGACTATTCCACCCGCACCCAGGCATTCGCCCACACCGAGTTCATCTATCATCTCTGATTTTCCTTGTTTCAGAATGGCACAAATGATTCGTATGGGCAATTATGCACCGGTTTCTCTATAGAGCATATTTTTACGAAGCTACTGAAGGTCATTGGGCACTATTATTGTTTATTTTCGCTTAGAAGAGTAGTCTTAAGAGAAGTTATGTTAGTAGGTGCCAGTACTGAAGATCATAAATGAAAGAGGATAGTTAAGTATGCATAATAATACCGCATACTCACTGCAAACAATGGGTCCATTGTGACCTACAGCTTATTACATCACCCCCTCGAGGCCTCAAACGGACTATGTATTTAAGTATTTTCAGGCTCATTTTCATGAGTGCACAAGGAAGGGATCCAATATCTGCAGGAGCATTTTGGGGACTACTAAATTCCTCCTTTAATCAGTCCAAAGGAAGACTTTATTGGTTATCTACTTATAGGAGCATTTTGGGATTTCGAAAACACTCAGCAAATTTAGGTTATCATACGCTGTCTATATAGATCCAGGCAACCACGTTCGGATCCTCTTGCATCCGTTACGGATACGTACGCATCGGGGTCGGTACGCTGACAGTAGAAGGTTTAGTGCTGGCTAGAGTCAATGCTTCCTCCTCGTAAAAAAAGAAACATTCAGAGCCTTTAAACTAGGTGCGAAAAAGGACTACGAAAATAGTCCTTTTGGCGGAGCGCTCCGAATATGGAGTAAAAAAGTACTCCGAAATAACTGTTTTGAGGAGTCCGCAAGCAAGTTCCTATTGGCTATCTATAGGAGCTTTTTGAGAGTTGGACAACACTCACTAATAGCATTGACAGACGGCAGCGATAATCCGGAATATCTAGCTAATTCGGACTTAACTTGAGAATTAACTGGAGGTAATCCGGAATATCTCTTGAGTTAGTCCTCAAAATTTTAGCGGATTAGAGCATTTTGTAATGACATCCCTGGTGAAAAGTGTCTATTGTGAATGAAAGGGAGGAAAAAGAAGAACCCAAGGCAGATCTAAAAAGGTAGGCGCATAAGTGAATTCAGAAATTTTGAATGTAATTTGTTATTGTAATTGGTAGAGTGTAATGTCAAAATGATATTTCGCCTTGGTTGAAATCTGAATTCGTTTGGGACTCGCCCATTCCTATTGACCATGATGTGATTTCGTTTTGATTTTGACATTACCATACCTTTGGAAATAAAGCAAGAAGTTTTGAATTCACCACTGCGCCTACCTTCCTTCAGCTGTTTTGTTAATCCGCAATACTTGCCGTCTGTCAGGGTAAAATTTTAATCGAATTAAGTGTTGCGGTAATCGGATTTAACGCTGCCGTCTGTCAATGCTATAAGGGAGCCCTTTTTTAATTAAAAAAAAAAAAATAAGGAGTCCACATGGGGTCTATTTATGCGGACTATTTAAGGCCGCATAGGTGCAGTGGGTAGAGTGCTCGCCTGCTATGCCAGAGGTCTCGTGCTCAAATTCCAGTCCGAGCAAACAGCAAAAAATTTTTCTAATTAGTAAAAATCCAATTGTTGGGTTTTTAAGAGCAGCGGTCACCTCTCGGCAGTGGGCGGCATACCCTCCGAGTGTATTTCTGCCATGAAAAAGCTTCTCACAAAAAAATGCATTCGCCGTTCGGAGCCGGCATAAAACTGTAGGTCCACACAATTAGTAGGAAAAACAAAAAGGAGCACACCTCGAATTGGGAGAGAAGCTCGGCCATAAAACTCGTCAGAGTTATAAAAAAGCGCCATTGTATTACATATTATCATTGCATTCAAGGCAATAAAGAAATCTAAAGCAGAACTTTCTTTATACATTTCAAAAGGCACTTCTCTCCTTCGCGACGGATACGTAACTTTAGGAGCCTTTTCAGAGCTCGACTAGGAGTGTGAGCGGATCGCACAAGGACTCCTAACTCAGCACCCTGCGGACTCCTCTGGTTGGCTGGGTTGTGCGCTCTTCTAGAGATGCCGATTTTCGTTTTGTCAATTGGCTCATACATAATCGTATTCCTACAGGGTATTTAGTTAAAATACATACCTGTGTATATCTGTTTTCATTCCATTTACCACATTCTTACCACCAAACAAAGTAAGTAAATATGTAGGTATGTAGTAGGTATAACATAACAACATTTTTAGTTCAGTTTGTGGTTATCTGTGACATTGAATTCAATGTAAACCAAATACCTGTATACGCGAATCCGGCTTGTCAACCGCTTACCAGCTATAAATAACTTTACTTCTCTGCTTCACTAACAATTCCTCTGCCTTTTTTCACAATAACAAATGCGCTTATCTACAATTCCACCATACTCAACACACACATACATACATACATAGCTGATACCGGTAGTGAGACGCGTGAGAGGTGTATAAAATGTGTAACAGCTGCACATTCATACGGCAGATGCTCTCGCTACCCACTCCTTTCACTCAAAACTTTCTTCTTCTGAACCAAGGCTTATCCAAATAGAGGTTATATTACTTCCGTTTTTATGTGTGTGTTTTCTTTAAAAATGTCAATGTGAAAGAGAAGAGAAATGAATTTCAAGGTAAAATTTTTGCCAATTCGTTTTGTCTGACATTCACACTTTTTAGTATACATACACAATTCCAATCAGCTTATCTACTGCGATATCCTTCTTTAGATAATTCTTGTTCTGAACTTTTTCTGCCGCTTTTGCAAAATCCGTCTTATCTTTCTGGGAATTCTCTCTAAATATAACAGAAAGTGGTGTGTGTTTGCGTTTGACATTGGCAAGGTGTTTACTTAGCTTGCAAGGCCAACATTTCAACTCGTTTGCTTGGCGCGCGCTTCATCAACCAACAAACTCATACGCGCCATGCCGTTTGTTAATGAAATTTGTGCGAAGCGCTTTCGACGAACATTAACTATGGTTGGCAACGCGTGAACTTTTTCACCACCGCCAAATGTGTGGGCAGTTGCTCTGCCCATCCTTTTGTGATTTTTATTAGCTAGCGCATTGTTTTTGCTCCTGTAATTTTATTCCATTTAATTCTAAGCGCGTTTTACTTCAATTTGCATTACTAAGAAATTTGCATTTAATTATGAAAAAAGTTGGTTCAGTGGGGAAAATTCGCTTAGGTGGTGTGATGTGTTTGTATGCTTTTATCATTTTTTCTCGGCCTTTTTTGCTTTGCCATCGTGTGTGTTTGGCAACGCATGTGCATGCCTGCTGGTATCATTTAATTAAAACTTTTTGTTCTACAAATTGAATTTGATTATGTAAAATACTTTTGATTTCCTCTTAGAGAAATTACTTAAAATTTTATTGCATATATTAGTAGATATTTGACAACAATCGCGCACTGTGTTGCAGGAATTGTTTGTTTACTTAGTTAATTAAAATGATTATTTGAGTTTAAAATTAAGTGACAAGTATTTAATTATGAATTATGAAAAGTTTAAATTTAGATATTGGTGTGTGCCAGGAAGCTCAAGTGAAGGTAGGTTAGATTAGGCTACGTTGGCTAAGGATAGATACAGCCAGACGACGCAAGTAATCACTTTCAGAAAGTGAAAAATTCAAATTTTTGTATTTGTTTGTGTTAAAAAAGGTGATCTGTTTTCTTGAACTTTATTACTTCCTCCAAAAGGTTTGGCGTAAGAATTTATGATTTAAAAAAAACAGTCCTCAAGAGTACTTAATCCTTCTTAGCTCAGAAAAAGTTGTGCTTCATAACTGTTCTCCACTTTTTTTTTTAAATTAATAATACTCCAATTTCTGTTTTTATCGCAAAAAAATAAAAATTCTAAAAAAAATTGTTCTCTTTATTTGCAGGTGAGCGTAATACAAAAAAAAAACTTGTTCTTCTGTATCCAACTGAAACACTAGACCGGCTGGTGCCAATAGTTGTGTTGGTCGTGGTAAGTGTGTCACAACTATAAACAAATTGACTCTGCCGTTAAAGTTGCCGCAAAGTTGAATGAACTAAATAAAAAGAGCCCTTTAGCCTTTTCTTGCTGTTTTCTTCTTCGTCTTTTCTTTTTACCCTCTTGTGCCTTTTTTTTGCTTTTTTTCTCTCCTTTCTATGCTTTTCGACATTCTAACAGCTGTATTAATATGCTGGCGCGTCATTCCTTGGGTTGGGCTATACTCGTAAGACGGCTGCCACTACTGAACTATATCTAGCTAGAATGCGTCCTTTTTCAACTGCCATAAGGAGTGCCTAGAGATAAGGAAAAAATACGACAGGAAAAGTTGGCGAAAGAGCGATAGAAAGCGTAATATGAAACCTGGAAAGAAACAAAAAAAAAATAGCAAATATTATAGGAAAGTATGAGCAAAACTATAAAAGCTATTAGTACAGAAAAATTAATAAGCAGCGTAGCGCAAAAGTTCGTGTGCCCTAACTTCGCAGAACATTTTTTTAGTTGCAAAATAGTGTAGCTTATAATTTTTTGCCTTTTTCTGTCACTATTTCATCCTGGGTGTGGTCTTACTTTTAGCTCCTACTAACTTCTAAAACTGTTTATGGGTTATGTATTAGTTGAAAAAAAAATTGCTGTTTTATAATATTTCTTTTCCTCTTCCATGACTCCAACTTTTCATTACTTTAGGTTTGCAAAGTTTTTTTTCATGCTGTAAAACGCTAAAATGCCTTCCCTCTTTTCTCTTTCCTTTCTCTGCTTCTTGCTTACTTTACCATGATTAATGATTAATTTGCCGTTTGTTGCAGCGTGTTAGTTTTGTTGATAATGGTTGGCTTCATGCCGAAGAACGTAGCCTTGCTGATTTCGAAGATGTCTTGTATACCATATTGAGTCCCTTGTTCCAGAATCAGCCCATAGATGATAGACCTGCCTAATTTTTTTCCAAAACCATTTGGCATGTAAGAGGAGGTTAGGAATTACTTATGACACGACAAATGTATGAAGACACTAGCTCCAATTCTTACTGCATTTACTCGTACTGCAAAAACTTTAAGAATTACGATGCACTAGAAATTACGAAATCTCAAACATGGAGTAATCATCATCTCGCTTTGAAAACGCATATTGTTTAAGGAAAGAGAAACGGATAGAGGAAGTGAATTGGAGGAAGAAGACTAGGTAAGTGAAATGGGAAAGAAAAAAGGACGGAAAGGTTTAAAAGAAAAGGAGACTTAAAGACAATGGTAGGTGGAACAGGAGAGAGTAGAATATGGATAAATAATGGGAGCAGAATAGGTAAAGGTAAAGGTAAAGGTAAAGGTAAAGGTAAAGGTAAAGGTAAAGGTAAAGGTAAATGTAAAGATAAAGGTAAACGTAAACGTAAACGTAAAGGTAAAGGTAAGGGTAAAGGTAAAGGTAAAGGTAAAGGTAAAGGTAAAGGTAAAGGGAAAGTTAAAGGTAAAGGTAAAGGTAAAGTAAAGGTAAAGGTAAAGGTAAAGGTAAAGGTAAAGGTAAAGGTAAAGGTAAAGGTAAAGGTAAAGGTAAAGGTAAAGGTAAAGGTAAAGGTAAAGGTAAAGGTAAAGGTAAAGGTAAAGGTAAAGGTAAAGGTAAAGGTAAAGGTAACGGTAAAGGAAAGGTAAAGGTAAAGGTAAAGGTAAAGGTAAAGGTAAAGGTAAAGGTAAAGGTAAAGGTAAATGTAAAGGTAAAGGAAAGGTAAAGGTAAAGGTAAAGGTAAAGGTAAAGGTAAAGGTAAAGGTAAAGGTAAAGGTAAAGGTAAAGGTAACGGCAAAGGAAAGGTAAAGGTAAAGGTAAAGGTAAAGGTAAAGGTAAAGGTAAAGGTAAAGGAAAGGTAAAGGTAAAGGTAAAGGTAAAGGTAAAGGTAAAGGTAAAGGTAAAGGTAAAGGTAAAGGTAAAGGCAAAGGTAAAGGTAGAGGGGAGAAAGGGAAAAGGAAACCGAATTGAAAGGGAAAGATAAAGAGAAAGAGAAAGAAAGATAAATAGAAAGAGAGAGAGAAAGAGGAAGAGAGAGGGAGATAGCGAGAGACAGAGAAAGGGAAAGGTAGAGGGAAGGACATTTTTCGTCGCTGGGCAGCGGGACGGCTATTTGCTAGTAAAATTTATGGGGTTAATTCCCACTCATGCTCAAAGCATGAATTTCGTTACATTAACCAACACTCTTTTAAGTATTTTGCAGTTCACCTAATTTTTCATAATTTTTTATTGCTTTTATATTTAACAAACTTGTTTTGTAACTTAAACCATACATAATTTTAAGTCGTGCATTTAGTAAATCCATAACGTAACATAAATATTTCGCAGTATAAGTATCAACTTACATTACAGCTTTTTAATGACCATTTAAGTTGGTCATCTATCTAAGCTGGCTTCGGTTGGCTTGGCTTGGCCATCTAAGCTAGCTTGTGTTGGCTTTGCTTGTGCAACTTAAGCTTGCAAATAAGTAACTACTGTTGTGAGCGATATTTCACAATAATTAGTTGTGATTTTTTTTAAATATTTTTTTCGTCTTTTTATTGTGTTTTCTTTTTATTATTTTTTGTTGCATTTTATTGTGTTTTCTTTTTATTATTTTTTCGTTACATTTTATTTTTTTCTTTTTGTTCGTTTTTCGTTACTTTTTTTGCAATCGTCAAAACTTTTGTTCGATTTGTGCGTGATAAGCTTGTTTTACGGTTGATCTAGAGTCAGCACGACGTTTGCTTGACTTCTTTTTCTTCGATTGGCTACTTTATCAAAGGTTTGTCTTTGTGTTTATTACGAAATTTACAACCACTGCCAAATTTCTGCGATTTTCTCTTATCATAAAAGCACTTACAGTTAACAAATTTGTTGTTGAAATATATTCACTTGCCTTTCCATGCAATATTTCTATACAAAATAAAGTTCTAAATAAGTATATTTATATTTCCTACTAAGTCATTTCCAAATTTTTCCCCTTATCACCTACATATATAAAAGACCCCAACCAAAAAGGAAACAGCCTCATTCTGTCTCAATCGACAAATTTTAAAAACATTAAAAATAAACGCAAATGTTGTTATAAAAAATATTAAACCTTCATCATTAGGCATAAGCACCAACTTACATCCGCCTCCTATTGCAACATCTCACCCAATCTCACAATTTAAAAATAAAATTTCAATTTCTTCAAGTTCACACAACTTGCGCTATTAAGTGAAATAATGCCATATGCTTAACAAAAACCAACACACAATACTTAAATAAAAAAAGAAATACAACAATGAAAAGCAGGGCACACACAAGAACTTCGAGATATGAAAAAATGCTATATTTCATAATGAGATTATCAGTGAATGTGTAGCGCGCCCTTGTTGTGGTGTGATGAAAGAACAATTTTATTTGGCTGGTAATTGTAGAAATTCTAAGAACTCAATCGTATGGAAGTTGAACTTGGCATAAATTTTAATATAAATCTTCGCATTAAGTCCTTGGCTCAAATGAGTGAATGAGTGCGTAATTTTGTGCTTACAAAAAGTGGTCATATGTTTTTTGTTTATTGTTATTGTGGAGCGTGTGAGAATGTCAGTCTCTGGGGAAAACTTTTAACAATCTCATATTTCCAATTTTACCTTGATGGAACTAATGACAGATCTTGGATTAATAAAAGACTAGAACATTATCTAGGATTTTCCCAATACATAACCTTCAGGCCTTGAGAAAGTATTGCCATAACTGACTTTTAAGGAATTAGTGGATGATCCAAGAAACAGAAAGCAATACTTCGACGTTAAACGAGTAGAAATTAATTTAAATACATATATATACCTGCCAATGAATGTAGCCTTGCTGATTTCGAAATTTTCTGGTATACCATTGGGTTTCTTGTTTCAAAATCATAGTACCAATAGATGTTAGATCTCCCGTCTTGTAGAGCGTGATCTTTGTTCGTCGAGAGAGGCCTTTACTTTTCAATTGTCTACTTTGTACAAAGTAGCAAGTTGGCAAGAGTGGTTCCTCGCTGGATTGCCGTGCTGGCAAAAAAACTATAAGTTTTCCAAAAGTTTACGAAATTTTAGTTAATATACAATTTTTCTTCACAAGTAGGTATTCCATCTTTTAACTTATATCTTCTCATAATATTTTCGGAGTCAGCTTATAAAACTTCATGAATTAACAATGTGAGTAATTTACGACAATCCTAACTGTATAAAAGCCTCCACCAGTTACTAGCTTATGAAGAGCAAGTACTAGAGATCTTACTTAATGAGTTTAGTTGAGTGTTATTACCTCAACTAATCCCATTGATATATCTAATTCTTACTCTTGAGGAGTGTCAAAATTGCTACTGCAAAAATCTTGGTAAATTTTCAACATTCATTTCAACATGAAATCAGTTAAGCATGAAATCACTCAACCACTTTCAAATTAACGCGAAATACTTGCACTTCAAATCAAATAAATATAATACTCAAAGTAGCAAATAAGTAGCAATAAACTCGCTAGTTTCAAGAAGAAGAAAAAGTGCTGTTTGTAACAAACATAAAAATTAATTTTTTGTGCGTTTTATTAGACGAAATGAATGAACGAAAGTAAGAGCTAATGCTTGAGTGTTATTGATGCATGAAATAGAGAAGTTCAGACAAGACAAGACAAGGAAAAGAAAAAGCAAAACCAAATGATGAAAACTTTGCTGGCTAAATAGATGGATGGATGGATGAAAATGAATTGCTACTAGTAATAAATTGTTATAACGCATGCCAATATGTGCATACATGCTTGGCGTAGAAATTGCAAAAAAGAGGATGTTAAAAGCTAAATTAATTAAGCAAAGTTTTGCTTGCCTTTGCTCTTCCTTTTGCTTGCTGGTTATTTGTAGCATGTCGCTACTGGATACAGTATACTTAGTGTGATGTTTGATTGTTTCTTGCGTTTAAGTTTGGCTTGTTGCTCTTAAATTTTTTGACGCTTTCTTTTTCTTATTTGTTCTTCCTTTTATTAATTTTTGTTTCGTATACATTTTCCTCCCATTTTTTGGCATTTTTTATTTATTATTTTACCTTTGTTTGTTGAGTTTGTTGATTTTTTCCACGCGTATCGCCAGACAACATTTACTTAAGTTATTAGTCAAGTTTTTTTGCGCTTGTGTAAATATCAAATAATGTTTGGTTTTTTTTTTTTTGTGTGGTTAGAAACAATAAAAGTAGGTATTTGCTTATGTCAATTCAATTCCAAATGACTTACTTAATTAGTTCAACTCGTGGGATATTTCAAGTGTAGAAGATTTAGATGGTGTAAGAGGTGGAGATCCGGGTGTTAGAGAAAAGGTAGATGCCTTGCATGAACTCGTATTCTAGGCTCGAATGAAAATTATGCATAATTTATTCATTTGCTCTTTTCTTAAGGTTTTTCAGGTATGAAGGCTTGCCTAACGTGAGCTGGGGAGTACCTACCTAGAGATCAAGGCTAGGAATGAATAAAAAATACAAAACAAAGCGATGGTATTTTAGTCTCGAGGCAAATAACACTGTAGGTAAATTTTTAACCTTTGAAATATCACAGAGAAACGCCAAAACACGTCAACTTAATTTTTGGCTGTAGAATACGATGGTATTTACAGAAAGTAAAAGTTAGCTCTTGTTTTCGAGATATTTAGGAAAGAAGTTTCAGAGCTCTGAAGGTAATTTTTTTTCCATCTATAAACTTTACTCAGGCTTGGAACCCTTTCCTCGCATAAAAATTTTGACAGTTGTTTTTACTTATTTGGACATTCTAAATTCAATGCCGCCTTTAGATTCCCCAAATTGTCTCCGGTTTTCGAGATAACGGTATTTAAAAATTACCATCAATTTGGACTTTTTTGTTAATAACTCAGTCAGTTTATGAAATAGATTGCCAAAACTTTACCTTAACTATTTTTGAAAATAATTGAAATCGGGTGACTATAACATATAGCTGCCATACAACCGATTTTTCAGATGTGGACATTTTGGGGTATAGCTTCGCTATTCAAACAGCTAAGGACATGAAACTTAGGAGAATTTCTACTTGTATTGACCTTAATCTATTCCCTGAAAATTGTCAAGATCGGGTCACTATAACATATAGCTCCCATACAACTGATTGTTCAGATATATGGTTTTGCACATTTATTTCCTTATAACTCCGAAAATAGTCATTCTGCGTGAAAAAGCAACATAAACACTTTCATTCAAAATTAATAGGTGAAAAATTTTCTCATATACGATTTCCACGTATCTGCATCAGTTATTGCACTTTTGTGCAACCAAAGTTGAAATTTCACCATAGGCATTTTTTTCAAGCCCAATAACTCATATATCGTATTAAATGAATTAGATGATCTTTATATCGTCTTACAGAGAGTTAAAAGAACTATTATACAGTTTTTAAATCAAGAAAATATCTGCATATTTGAGAATTTTATACGCATTTGAATAATTTTTTTTTTTGTTAATTTTTCATAAAATTTTATTCCAAATAATGCCTAAAAGTATGCTTCAATAGTTTTCAAACAATAGTTTTGTAGGAAAATTTTAATATAAATGCATATAAAATCCTTAAACATGCATATATTTTCTTCATTTAAAAACTGCGTAATAGTTCTTTTAATTCTCTGTAAGACGATGTAAAGATCATCTAATTCATTTAATACGATATATGAGTTATTGGGCTTGAAAAAAAAAATGCCTATGGTGAAATTTCAACTTTGGTTGCACAAAAGTGCAATAACTGATGCAGATACGTGGAAATCGTATATGAGAAAATTTTTCACCTATTAATTTTGAATGAAAGTGTTTATGTTGCTTTTTCACGCAGAATGACTATTTTCGGAGTTATAAGGAAAAAAAGTGCAAAACCATATATCTGAACAATCAGTTGTATGGGAGCTATATGTTATAGTGACCCGATCTTGACAATTTTCAGGGAATAGATTAAGGCCAATACGAGTACAAATTCTCCAAAGTTGCATGTCCTTAGCTGTTTAAATAGCAAAGTTATACCCATAAATGTACACATCTGAAAAATCGGTTGTATGGCAGCTATATGTTATAGTCACCCGATTTCAATTATTTTCAGAAATAGTTAAGGTAATACTAAAATATTGTCACGTGCAAAGTTTTGGCAATCTATCTCATAAACTGACTGAGTTATTAACAAAAAAGTCCAAATTGATGGTAATTTTTAAATACCGTTATCTCGAAAACCGGAGCCAATTTGGGAAAACTAAAGGCGGCATTGAATTTAGAATGCCCCAATTAAGTAAGAGCAACTGTCAAAATTTTTATGCGCGTAAAGGGTTCCAAGCCTGAGTAAAGTTTATAGACGGAAAAAAAATTACCTTCAGAGCTCTGAAACTTCTTTCCTAAATATCTCGAAAGCAAGAGCTAACTTTGACTTTCTGTAAATGCCATCGTATTCTACAGCCAAAAATTTAGTTGGGGTGTCTCGGCGTTTCGCTGTGATATTTTGACCTCCCTACAGTGTAATTAAACACTGACTATCTCGTATGTCCCCGCGTTGGAACTGATATATGATCTGGTACGCCAGACTTGAGTGTTATTATCTAGCATGTCTTCAAGCCTCTTTAGTTAGTTTCTAAGGAAAACGTCTAGCAATCCCATAACTTTTACATTGATGGTATATTGACAGATCTTGGTTGCATAAAAGACTTGAACATTATTCAACTTTTGCTCAATACCTAAACTTCAGACCATCAGAAAGTGACATAATTCACTTTTAAGGAACTAGTGGATGATGATCCAAGACACAGAAGAACATTTTCCACGTTATATAGTATTTCCTCAATCCCCAGTCCATTTGGGTGTTAATCTGGGTATTGGAACTGGTTCATTATCTGGTGTGCAAGACTTGAGCATTATTATCTAGCCTAAAGCCTATTTAGTGAGTCTTTCGAAAACGTAAATAAATTCCATACTATAACTTTGATTTTGATGAAACTAATGGCCTATACTGGTCGCATAAAGACTGAAACATTATCTTTAATCTACCCAATATATAATCCTCAGAACCTTAGAAAGTGATCAGTGATGTCACATTTCTCTTTTAAGAAACTAGTGTATGATCCAAGATACAGGAAGGAATTCTTTGGCATTACTTACATACTATATAGCATTTCCCCGATGCCCAGTATCTTGAGTCAATCTCCAGTCTCTTATGGCTTTATCAGAAATTTCATATTGTACCATTTGCTTGCATGGAACTAATGACTGATTCCGGAACTTGAAAATTAACCAGTCTTGTGGAAAATTATTATTAACTCTGTATATATTTAACTTTAAAGGCATTAATAGATGATGCAAAAACGCAGTAAGGAGAACTTGAATAGTAAGTATAGGGCGTTCCTTCAAATTCCTATGAGATAGTATTTTCTGTAATGCTCCACAAACCAATGTTTCAACTTTTAGTTGCATGGAAGTGAAGGATTATATGAAATACAGTAACGGAAGACCTGAGCATTATCTAACATTTCTTCAATACACTTTGGATTGTTTTTGTGAAGCGATCAGTGATTTAATGTTTTAGTTCGATGATATCTATAAATAGTACGAAATAGAAAAAGGCTATGAAACTCTAGTAAGTAATGCGAAAAGCTGATACAATTTCAGAAAGAAAATTGAGTCTTGTTGAAGAAAACAGCGCAAAGTTGGGTAAAAGAAGTGACGCGGAGAAAGATAGTGTTCGCTGAACTTGTCTCAGCTGAATACCAGTAGTTAATTTACTATTTGGAAAGCATACTTTCGCGATAAAATTTCACTCTACGTACCATGAAACATCAACTTCACTTTCCTTTCAATCAAATCTGTTTTATTTTATTACACATTTATTTAATTTTTTTTTGTGTACAATGTCTTGTCTTGTCGTCATTACCCTACCGAGAGTAGATATGTACAATAATAACATTAACAGCTTATTATATTAATTTAATACACATTTTGTAACTTTTTTATTGTCAATTTTTTCTTCTTCTTTTTCTTCTTCTTTAATAATATAATATAATAATATAATACAATGGCGCTATTATAACTCTGACGAGTTTTATGGCCGAGCTTCTCTCCCAATTCGAGGTGTGCTCCTTTTTGTTTTTCCTACTAATTGGGTGGACCTACAGTTTTATGCCGGCTCCGAACGGCGAATGCATTTTTTGTGAGAAGCTTTTTCATGGCAGAAATACTCTCGGAGGGTATGCCGCCCACTGCCGAGAGGTGACCGCTGCTCTTAAAAACCCAAATAATTGGATTTTTACTAATTAGAAAAAAAATTTTTTTTTGGTATTTGCTCGGGCTGGGGTTTGAACCCGAGACCTCTGGCATAGCAGGCGAGCACTCTACCCACTGCACCACAGCAGCCACACTAATTAGAAAATTTTTTTTTTGGTATTTCTTCTTCTTTACGCCACTTAAATGCAACGACATTTAAGTACGCGAGAGTGCAAAGCGACAGGCGGCAGACAACAGTCCTCTGGTTGCGACAATTTCGCGACATCAGTCACGTTCTGCACATAAAAAAGGCGTTTGATGAGTTTTCTTTTTACTGATTTCTGCCAAAAAAAAAAAAAATTGTACTTAATTAGCTTAATATTGTCGAAATGAAACAAAAGTTAAAAAATTAAAGAAATATTCCAAGCGAGAAAAATGTGCTTTACTGCTGGACAATGAACCCGTAAAATTTCATTTGAATAAACATTAAAATACTTGCATTTTGTTTATATAAAAAAATTAATTGTTTATTTAGCTGACAGCTGTTTTGGTTATGGCAGAGGAAAAGACTAATTGCAAAGCTTTTGCTGAAGAAAATGTTCAACATAATAAAGGTAATGAACACCGACATTTCTTTTTTGAGAGAGCTCACGTACTTATTTATTTTTCTATTTTGCTTTTAAGCTGAACGTGGTTCCCTTATATTTACTTACTACTTTCTTGTTCTTCTTGCTCTGCTTGTCACCGCCAAATGTCACACCAATAATTTTGCTGCGCTCAATTGAGTTGAATTAAATGAAATGAAACACCAACAACAGCCGCTTGGGGGGCGCCAATAAAAATAGATACTGGAAATGAAACTTACTGACGCGCCGCAACGTTTCAAAAAAAAAAAACAAAAAAATATTACGTATTAAATACAGCAACTCAAATTACACACCAACCAACGGCCAGCTAACGTAACGTGACGTGACTGCCCGCGCGGCTTGACTGTCCATAACGAGTCTACCTCTCTGCTACTCTTTCTAAAAAGGCCCTTTTCTCACACACATGTCTCTTGAACTCATTGAAGCGTTGCATTTGCTGTTGCTTTTGTTGTTGTTGCTGTTGTTGTTGTTGTTGTTGTTGTTTTTGTTGTTGTTATTGTTATTTGCGCTTAATTTGTTGCTACACTCAGGGAAAAACAGCATTTTAAAATCAAAAATAAAATTTTTGTTTTCATAATGCACGTTTTAAACCAAACCATTTTTATTTTAACAGTGAAAATTTTTAAATTAAAAAAGAAATTTTTGAATTAAGAATGAAATTTCTGAAGTAAAAATGCATTTTGGATTTAAAAAGAAACATACTTAAATTAAAAATTAAAATGAATGTTGATTCAAAAACTCGCTCTTTGTTCAAAATTTTTTTGTGAGAAAATATTTTTTTGTGAGAAAGCCAACAAAAACAATAATGAGAAACGATTTTTTTAATTTTGGTTTTACAATGATTCAAATAATTCATGGATTCTTTTTTAGGAAAAGGGAAGTATAAATAGGTTATTACAATTCAATATAATGTTTAATGTTCTACTATGTGATATCGTTGGATTGAATTTCAGGTTGATATGATGTCATGGTTCGAATTCGGAGGAGAATATAAAATGAAGAAAAAGGAGAATAAGGAGAATAAGAAATAAATACAGCAAACAGTTAAAGCGAAGTAGAAAAGAAGAACAAGCGGAGGCTATATTTTTGTAGTTGGGACTCGGATTGAGAGAAGATGAAGAGAATGCCGTTGGAGATAATTTCGTATCCGGAAGAGAAAATTATATAGAGAACACTGCAGCGTTTTTTTCTCATAGTGCTTAAAATAAAAATAAACATTTTTAAAATTAAAATGTTTTTTCTTGATTTAAAAATTTTACAATGAACATTTTTAAAATAAAAATCTTGGTATTTACATCACTTTTAAATACTTTTTTGCCCATTTTAAGCACGTTTTCATATGTTTTTATAATTTTTTTTCCCTGAGTGTACTGTTTTTTATTGTTGCTGTGTTGTGAGATGTGCGACTCGCGTTCAAAAAGGGTTAAAGGCAGTCGGCGACAACACAAAATGCAACACTGTATATGGTTGCCGCTCAAGTGACTGTCATGTGCTTGTGTTGGCGACCGCATTGCAGCTCTGCGATGACGCCAAACATGTAAAAGGGGAGAGATTCTGTACTTTTTTATTCTTTTTTGCCCTTTTTATTTTCAATTATTCCCGCTATGCGCGCAGGAAACTGCGAATTGTGTACGTGATTGCTATTTATTAATTTTTGCGCGAAATTGTGGGCCGTATCGTTTTTTACTATTCACCCTATTCATCTCCCACCCTTTTCATCTCTAACTCTTCTCACCACTTCTCTCGCCATTCCAACTGTTGCTTAGCTACAAATTATTTGCGATGCCGCTTAGTAAACGTTGTAGGAGGTTACAATTTCGTTTCTAATAAGTAGGTAGCCTGGGTTAAGAATGTCATTGCATAATTTCGCTGAGATAATAAAAAAATTAATAAAAAAAAAAAAAATGAAATAAAATAATCGGTAAGGGGAATAAAAAAGTGCATGCTAAAAGTGGAAAATTATAATGGGTACGCCAGAGGGCTATACTTACCGCGTTGCATAATATTTTTTATAGCATTTTTATTGGTGTGAATTTCACTTAAAACGAGACGGATTATAATTTTTTATTGTCGCAATTGTTAATATTTTGGTATACATACATACATAACTCAGAACAAAGAATACGACATGTTATTCGAGTGTGAATAGCGATTGGGATAATGATTAACAATAACGAGTGCTGATGAGCGAGTCTCATATGTCAAACGTTGACTCGTTCCTCGACTACACCTTTTCCAGTTTAAGTTCAGAAAGTTACAATTGAAGTTCAGAAAATTACAATTGAAGTTCAGAAAGTTACAATTGAATTTTAGAAAATTACAATTGAAGTTCAGAATTTTCAATTGAAGTTCAGAAAGTTACAACTGAATTTCAGAAAATTACAATTGAAGTTCAGAATTTCCAAATGAACTTCTATTGAAATTTTCTGAGCTTCAATTGTAATTTTCTGAAATTCAATTCTAACTTTCTGAACTTCAATTGTAATTTTCTGAACTTCAATTGGAAATTCTGAACTTCAATTGTAATTTTCTGAACTTCAATTGTAACTTTCTGAACTTAAACTGGAAAAGGTGTACGCGTAATCGACATGTTTTTGCAATTATTCTGAGTCGGAGGTTGTGTTTCGCTTAGTGTATCGATCAGTGTTGAGAGCGAGTTGGTACGAGATATGTATTTGAGCGATTGCTTTGAAAGCGAGTGGAATCGTTGGCGAGTGCGAGATGTTCCAGCGATTGCTTCGATTGACGGCTGCTATTCGCGACTGAACTCGAATACGAATCAAAATCATGGAGAGCATTCGATAAATGTTTGAACAATCGAGAGAAAGGAATAAAACATCTCGTACTCGCCCATCACTAAAATATTTCAAAAGTAACATAACTAAGTACTTGCTTGAAATGTGATTACTCAAGTAAATAAAGAAAATAGAAAATAACTCAAGTATAACGAAATTTGTAACGATTGGGAATGTATGCATGTGCGTATGAAAATGAAGGTAATTTAACACCAAAAACTGGCAAAAAAAATTGACTTTCACTGAAATTGAATTTTAGACAAGAAAGCAACAACTGCGCTAGATTGGAAAATCGTTGGATGGTGTTATTTGAGTAGAAGCGCTCAAGCAAGACAAGTACGAGCGCATAAAATACTTATGTAGGGAAATATTCGCGAATGACTTTCTATGAAAGACTGATGAGGAAACAAGAAGGGGTAAATTAGCTTAATAATTGTAGTAAAGAAAAAATGATAATTTGCACTTAAAAAAAGTATAACACATTCACGCATGACTTTGTAGTAAAGAAATAATAAGCGAAAGTAATGCCGATCGAGCTTTGATCCTACGCTGCAGCGTGACAATAAATAAACAATTAAAATAAAAAAGAAGGAAGAAATTAATTGCAATAAACATTAAAAACACGTGAACAACACAAGCGCTACACAACAATAAATTAACAATTAAAAAGAGAAAAAAGCAAGTACAAAAATGTTAATAACTTAGTTAAAAAGATAAAGGCACGTGGACGCCATATGCGGAACATACACAGTTAAGACTAAAGTTCAAATTAGAAAAAAAAAACACATGTGACTTGCCAAGCTCCAAAATCTTTCAACGGAGAAACCTAAATCGTTGAGAAAACCGATTGACGATGCAACAAGAATTTCGCTTCAACAGCAACAAGCCAAACAGCCATACAATAGAAAAATTAATAAATGAAAATTTAAAGGCCGTTTTTTTCATCCTAACGTTAACTGGAATGGAACAGAATTGTGGTAGGCCGGGGAAACTACATACATATGTCTTTCCCAAGCATTCAGGCTTATTTAATATAATATAATATAATATAATACAATGGCGCTATTATAACTCTGACGAGTTTTATGGCCGAGCTTCTCTCCCAATTCGAGGTGTGCTCCTTTTTTGTTTTTCCTACTAATTGGGTGGACCTACAGTTTTATGCCGGCTCCGAACGGCGAATGCATTTTTTGTGAGAAGCTTTTTCATGGCAGAAATACTCTCGGAGGGTATGCCGCCCACTGCCGAGAGGTGACCGCTGCTCTTAAAAAACCCAATAATTGGATTTTTACTAATTAGAAAAATTGTTTTGGTGTTTTGCTCGGACCGTGGTTTGAACCCGAGACCTCTGGCATAGCAGGCGAGCACTCTACCCACTGCACCACAGCGGTGCCCATTGCAATTAAGGCCCTTAGGAAGGATCAGTATATAGGGAAAAGGTGGGATAGTGGAATCTGAATTCCACTGCAAACTTCCCAGATTCTCTTATATATCTGAGAAGTTTGTCGAGTGCTAAAGAATGTACGTCCGCCATATTTAATACATCTGAACCGAGAATGCGCAATCTTATTCTTGCGAAAGTCGGACAGGTGCAGAGAAAATGTTCTGTGCCGTCATCGTCCTCCTCCAGACAGGATAGGCATAATCAGCTCTAGATGATGCCTACCTTGTCCATGTGCTGTCCCCATGGATTGTGTGCTGTAACAAGCCACACAAGTTCCCGAAGCTCCCTCCTTCTCAAAAAAATGCAAATAGAGGTCTCGGTCATTTTGACTAGCCTTCTTCTAATTATATAGAAAATTCTAAGCATGATTAACTCGCTTTGAGTGAACCCAATTTTCGAACTCTCTTATTTTCTTTGCCGGAAGTTCAATATTTCAATGCTTCACTTTATTTATTAACTGTCTACTTCTTGACTTGCCATTTTATTTAATTTTCCAGACACCATTTCGGCTTGAAATATTCAATTTGGTTTTCTTTTAACAAACAAAAATTTTTTAAAAATTTTCTTACCAAAAATATAATACAAATTTCTTTTCAAAATCCAAATAAAAAAACGTATAAACCACAAATAACTAATCCAAAATGTACCAATCAGAAAGTCCAGCACAAAATTGTAAATCATCTGCTTGCACCAGCTATCAACAAAAGCCATCCAACAATCGGCTACATCAGTCTGCTTGCAGCTTTCATTCACATGTCGCTGGAAAGCAACTCAAAGTAACGCATAACACAAAACGGCCTTTGTTGGCACGAAAACCCCGCTCACCGTTGATGCCCACAGCGAAAACATTGGAAAAAGCCATCGCCACATTAAATGTTTTGTACAATAACAAGACAGCAAATACGCAAATTCCATTGCAAAGCTACATACCACAGCGCCATCTATATGATTATTATTTGTTAAACAACAATCCGTATGCCAATCCCTATACCATGTATAACCATTATCCTTCAGCTGATGTGAGTTATACGAATGCTTTCAATTGGTTACCAAACGATATGCGATACTATAAGAGTGGAAGAATGTATAAAAATGGCACTAGAAATGATCCGCAGAAACTTGAAATGAAACAATGGCTAAAAGAAATCGATGAATACTATATGAAAGAGATGTGCAAGTTCTTGCCTGGTTCTATGCTGCAAGACCAGAAACAGCAGTCTTGTGGGAAGAAGAAGGTTAGAGTAATAAAATAAGAAGGAAACGAAATGAATTCGAGAGAGAGAGAGAGAGAAAGAGGGGGAGAGTTTGGATTGAGCTGCCAAATGTTAGTGTTCAAACGAGATCTACAAGGAAGTATTTAGTATCTATTGTTCGTCAAAATGGCGCTTTATCATGGTCTACTCGGAGGAGAGATCATGTATATGATCTGCTAAATGTAACTCAGACTGTCTTCTGGTCTTTTTTTTTTGTGCATAATCCGATTCATTTTGGTCTCAATAAACTGAACTGTATAACTTTTAAGATAATCTATGGTGTTTTCTGTGTGTATCTGATGTTTCGGCATGGAATCTCACGTGGAACAACAAGCTAAAAACACTTCTAGAGCACAAAACAGCGTTCTGGGAAGAAGGTTAGAGTTATGAAATATGAAGGAAACGAAATTAAATTAAGTGTTTAAAAAATATCTAAAAGGAAGTAGTAGTATTTTTCGCCAGCGTTGCATTTTATCTTGCTATACTCGGAGGAGAGATGGGAGTCGAACGAAGAAAATTGAAGATGACAAGCTGTTGAAAATAATTTTAGGCAAAGTTGCCACATATTTGAAAAACTTAAGCTGAATTAAAAATAGCAAATTAAATGAAAATAGTGAAGTAAATGAAATAGTAAATCAGCGGATATCCACTGAAGGCAGCTCAAGCTAAGCTGTGGTTAAAAATATTTTATCGAGTGTTGCCACTTGTTCAACAGATTTTTCCTCAAATTAAATTGTTGAAGCAAGTGATATAGTACAAAATGGGAATACAACCAAGCAATTTTAAAGCGTAAAAATGGAGTTGGAAATTATTTTTGGGGGTTGCCATATGTTTGAAAAATTTAGTCGAAATGAAATTGATAATGAAATAATAATAAAATTATGTATATCACAGAGTATAAAATTGAAATTAATGCAGTTTAAGCAGAATCATTGCCAAAAATATTTCAACGAGGGTGGCCGGCTATTTGAAAAATACCGTTGAGATAAGTTGATTATAAATATGTAGGTACATATGTATGTAAAAAATAGTTAAAAAATAGCTATCAAACTAAATATCAGCAAACAAGCTTAAAGTAGTTAATTCTTTTGAGCAGGGTTGCCAACTATTTAAAAATTTGAAGCTGCATGAAATTTATAGTCAGCGAATTATTTAAATCTAATTAAAATAGTATATAATAGTACTTCACAAGAATTGTCTTGGAAATATTCTTGAGTGTTGCCAGCTTTTTGAAAAATTTAAAGTAGGGTTGCCACCTGTTTCAAATTTTTCTGTGCGGCATGAAATAAAAACAAAATACTTTTTTGAAGAATTAAGTATAGGAAAATATATTATCGGGTGTTGCCACCTATTTTTATTTTTTTTTTTTGAAAAAATGTTTTTAAGATAGCTGCCTCCTCCCAAGTGGTTTAAACGTCGAGAAAGCAGTATCAGTGAATATGCAAATTCGCTGTGTATGTATATATTATACTGTATGTAGATACTAAAATATTTTTATGTATTAACAATTAAATTTTTACCACCAAAAATTTACATATTCTTCCTAAAACAAATATTTACTTAATTTCTATTTATTTTCTTACTTCCTTTTCAGGTATGTTGACTGAATTTTCCAAAAATAAATAAAAGCATTTACGGCAGCGAACTTTTTGCCATTTTAGATTTGATTTGTTTATGCTAAGCAGAGCGAGGTATTTATGCGCACTTTTTGTTTGCAATTAAGTAAAATTATTTACAACTACTTAGCGGGCAATTGCTGTAGTTAGAAAAATATGTACTATGTACCTAAATATTCTGGAAAATTCTTTAGCTTGTATTTTTTCTGCTCCAATGTCTATCAATAGCTGACCTTTTCAAGGGCATTTTGGTTGTGCGCTTCGAGTGGGATTTTTTGGTGGAAAAAACATTGTAACTTATTATAGGCAAAAGTGTTGGAAAAGCGCCACCCACTGCAAATATTACGAAATTTACTTGATTGATAATATTTTGCGTAGGTTTTTACATCACAATTATGCAAATAAAAAAGGAAGATAAAAATAGAGAACAAAATATGCGCACAGCTTTAACTTTCATTTTCATAACGAGCTAAAAACACACAAAAAATCTTATTAAAAAAGCAAACAAAGTAACAAAAAAAAACCCATAGACCATACCACGAAATTCGATACCAAATTTAAATAATAATAATTTCCTGCTTTTTGAGCACGCACGAGTTGCATTCGAGTAACAAAAATGTGGAAGCACGACGTGGTTTTTGCTATTTTTTTGTTGCTTCAACAGTCAATAACTGGCAGCAATGCAATGCAAAGGAACATTATCATATACAAAATGTTTTGGCGAAAAATATAAAAAATAGGTGAAAAAGCTCATTAAAAACAACACACAACTTTTTGGGCTTTGTTTGACTCACTTCCACCTTCTACCTTTCAGAAGCACGCCAGACAGAAGATACCTAGACAAACAGCCGTCATAGATGATGGCACCCACACGAAAGGTGTTAAATTGAAAATGAAATTTTCTTTTGCACTAAAGAAGCGTAGGCAAGTGGAAAAAAAGGAAAATAAAAGTAAAAAAGAGCAAGTCTTGCATATAAGATATTTAATAAGATACACAAAAATTTACAATGTAAATTTGTCAACTTCCGTTTTCTAGAGAAAAGTCACAGCTGCGCATGAGCTGGACGAAGAAGATCTGGAACAATTGTTTTCGGTACAAATTTGTGTATAAGGCTTAAAAACGAGCCGAAAATAAAGAAAAAAGTGTGGCAAGAATAGCGCACAAAATTACAAAAAGTAGCAAAAAAGCATAACGAGACAAAAAAAGAAGAAGTGAAGAAGAAAATTTCCTCTCTCCTGCGCTGCGACACCCAGCAAACACCAAAATAGTCATTATGTAAAATAATAATCACATGAAACGTGACTTGAATATGAAATGTGATTTTTATTGTATTCATACACAGTAAAAATTTTAGTTTAATTTTAATACCATTTTGTTATTTATATATAACAATGCCAAAAAGCATAAAATTAAAACCATTCTGGTTTAAAAAAAAGAAGAGAATATTGAGAGACAGAAATTATTCTTGGTGTCAAATTAATACTTTCTTGGAATTAAATCAAAACAACAATAACAAGCATTGCCTGTACAAAAGCGTTGCTTGTTAATAGCTTTAGAACTTTGTACAAACCAAACACACAATCGCACCAACATACTAGGTAGCAAAGGCAGAGTGTCATTAATAGGGCATGGAATTTCATGTACTAAAAAATAAAAAATATGCGCATAAATAATGCAACAAAAACTGAGAAATATGCATGAAAATTCAAAAAAAAAATGCATTAATTCAAATTTTTCAACTTCAGATAATTCATGTTTATTGAAGTTACAATAGTTAAATAAATTAGGTACAAACATTTTTTAATTCAATTTTGCTCTTACGTTGTACGTTTATACATATGTATGTTTATACACGGTAGGCAGGAAGCGACGATAGGTTGCATGAAAATGTCGAGAAAAAAGGAAAGTGGGGTTGTGTTATGTGATGTTTATAGATGGAACATCCGTTGAAATTAAAATCCGAGCTGCTCCTTTTTCAAGGATATCCACATTTTTTGTTTTTTTTGAAAGGATCAAATATTGAGAAAATCGAAAATTCGCCACCGTCCAAATTTTTCCGATTTCAATACATTATTTGGTCGCTAAGGGATACAAAAAAAGGTATTAAAAAGAAAAATGGACACCTGTAGTGGAAAAATCCAATGTGAACAGGACCTAAAGGATAACCACTGCAATTTAAAATAACACAAAAAGTACCCACTTTAATTTGCGTATAACTCCTAAAATGTTAACTCTACGTGAAAATTTCTTATTATATGTTTCATTCAGAATAAATAAAGGAATATTTCTTTGATATACAATTTTGATGTACCTGCAGTGGTTAATGCACTTTGGTCCATCTAAAGTGAAAATTTCAAAAGAGGTACGTTTTTTTTATGGTGCTATTTTAAGTTCAAATATTTTTCTAGTTTATGTAAATATTTTAATCTAATGATCCAATTCTCATTCTTACATATCTATACGTTAATATTAAAAAGAATTAGAGCTGAAATACGCGCTAGCTGTGCACGGTGGGCGGTAAGCAACAATAGGTTGCATGAAAATATCGAAAAAACGATCGCCGGCTAAACACGTAAAATGATATTCTAATATACTTCATAAACACACAGCAAGCGTGAATAAAATCTCCAACATTTTTTTTAAACGAAAATTAGTACCAGCACACAGCTAGGCACATATTCGTTGGGCCATCGTTTTTACGATATTCCCATGCAACCTATTGTTGCTTCCCGCCCACCGTGCACAGCTAGCGCGTATCTCAGCTCTAACTCTTTTTTAGTATTAACGTAGAGATATGTAGGAATGAGAGTTGGATCATTAGATTAAAATATTTACATAAACTAGAAAAATATTTGAACTTAAAATAGCACCATAAAAAAACGTACTTTTTTTTTTGAAATTTTCACTTTAGATGCACAAAAGTACATTAAGCACTGCAGGTACATCAAAATTGTATATTAAAGAAATATTTCTTTATTTATTCTGAATGAAACATATAATAAGAAATTTTCACGTAGAGTTAACATTTTAGGAGTTATACGCAAATTAAAGTGGGTACTTTTTGTGTTATTTTATATTTCAGTGGTTATCCTTTAGGTCCTGTTCACATTGGATTTTTCCACTACAGGTGTCCATTTTTCTTTTTAATACCTTTTTTTGTATCCCTTAGCGACCAAATAATGTATTGAAATCGGAAAAATTTGGACGGTGGCGAATATTCGATTTCCTCAATATTTGATCCTTTCAAAAAAAACAAAAAATGTGGATATCCTTGAAAAAGGAGCAGCTCGGATTTTAATTTCAACGGATGTTTCATCTATAAACATCACATAACACAACCCCACTTTCCTTTTTTCTCGACATTTCCATGCAACCTATCGTCGCTTCCTGCCTACCGTGTATATATATATAGATACATAAATTCAGTCTTGAACATTTCATAATTTGCAAAGGTTAATCCTTATTCAACGAATCATTAGCGTACACAGTGAAATATTTTTCATATTCTCAAAAACAAAACTTTGCCGATTCGGTCGAAAAAAGCTCTTATACATAGAAAACGAACGTTCTACATCCACAGAGGTAATAGGAGCATGTTTGAAAACGGCTCTTTGTCGACAGGTATGCACCGTAACGAAAATACTAATAATAGCCGTGTTCACACGAAACTCTATTCGTCGTCAGATGGCTGTTATGCATGATTTCGTTTGTATAAAACTGTCAACTAGAAAATTACAAAAATAGGCAATATAATGCGAAATATGTAATAAAAAAATGCAAACAACGCAAAATATGTAAAAATATGCATATATGACCAAAATATGCAAAATATGCAAAAACATTTGAATGCCATTTTTAAGACAATTTCACGATTCGCAAAGATTGTTTATTTATGTTGCTCTAACTAAATCTAAGAAAAACATGTATTTGCATAGATTCCCATGCCCTAGTCATTAAGCTACTGTTGTTGGTATGTGGATTGTAATGGAGGGAAAATTGAAATAATAAGCGAAACAAAGCTGACGGCGGTGGTAGCTCAATGGGATAGACCTGTGACTACCAATCGAACGACTTAAGTTCGATTCTCGGTTGAGGCCGCTTGAAGAAGTCTGATGAGGGGATGTGGTGGTCTCCGAAATGGATCCATAACTTCTACCAAAAAAAATTTTTCAATTTTTCTTCATTAAAAAATGGCCAATAGCTCATTTAAATTAACATAAAAACAAGTAAGGAAGCCTAAGTTCGAGTGGAATCGAACATTAGATACTCAGCTGTATGTTTTCATTGTTTGTTTGCGTTTGATGGATTTTATATAAAGCAAGTGCTGCATAAAGTGGGCGTAGCCACGCCCATTTTCAAAATTTTTTCAGTCATCCAACTAAGCATATGAATATTATTCTTTGTGCAAAATTTCATTCCTTTATGACTTCCAGTTACAAAGATGTCACGTTACAAATTTCCAAAGCGTGTTCCAGAAATATCTTTGCTAAAACGTAGGCGTGGTCATAAACCGATTTCAGTAAATTTTTGCGTGTCTATTAATACAAGTTATAAAAGTGTATAAACCAAGTTTCATCATAATATCTCAATTATTTGTCGAGTTATGGGCTCCGAAATCTCGTAGATTCCTTTGTCTAAAAGGAGGCGGTGCCACGCCCATTTTCCAAAATTTTTCTATTTTTTATTTCCGGTCTATTGTAGAAATCATACCACAAAATTTCAATGAATTATCTTTACATTTGACAAAGATATCGCTTAAAATGTTTTTATTAGGTCACTTTATAATACCCATATATAGAAAGTGGGCGTGGCCGTCAACCGGTTTCTCTAAAATTTTGAACATGTATTACTACAAGTAATAAAAGTGTACACACCAAGTTTCGTCATTATATATAAATTATTTGTCGAGTTATAGGCTAAGAAATCTCGTATATTCCTGCCTCTAAAAAGAGGCGGTGCCCCGCCCATTTTCCTAAATTTTTACGGGTTTTGTCTTATGTTCGTAGTTAGACTCCTGCTATAAAATTTCAATGATATATCTTTATATTTGACAGAGATATCGCTTAAAATGTTTTTATTAGGCCACTTTATAATACACATATATAAAAGTGGGCGTGGTCGTCAACCGATTTAGGAAATTTTTCGTCCAAACATTTGCCTAAGTAAGTATATCGCGCGTACCGAATTTCATCGATATATCTTTAACGGTTTCTGAGTTATGACTCATAAAACTTTCAATGTTTGCCCCTTAATAAGTGGGCGTGGCACCGCCCAATTTCCAAAATTTTTGTGTTTTTTGTTTTATGTCCATAGTTGTACTCATGCGACAAAATTTCAATGATATATCTTTATATTTGACAGAGATATGGCTTAAAATGTTTTTATTAGGTCACTTTATAATATACATATATAAAAGTGGGCGTGGCCGTCAACCGATTTTAACTATTTTCCGTCCAAACGTTTGCCTAAGTAAGTATATCACGCGTACCAAATTTGATCGATATATCTTTAATGGTTTCTGAGTTATGACATATAAAACTTTCAAGGTTTGACCCTTAATAAGTGGGCGTGGCACCGCCCATTTTCCAAAATTTCATAAAATTTCTTCCTAGGGGCTGAGCTCAACACGTGGGTAAAATTTCATCGCTCCAGCTATATTAGTGACTGAGATACCAAATTTCCGATTTTTTCTATATAGTAAAAGTGGGCGTGGTCATGGTCCGATTTCGCCCATTTTCAATACCAACCGTCCCAGTCTCGATACCAACTTGCATTTCAAATTTCATCGAAATATCTCAATTTTTGCACGAGTTAGAGTGTTTACAGACGGACGGACAGACGGACGGACGGACAGACGGACGGACGGACGGACGGACATGGCTCAATCGATTTCTCTTTTCACCCTGATCATTTTGATATATATAAGTCTATATCTATCTCGATTATTTCATTCTGTTACAATCCACCGTTATGTGATTAAAACTATAATACTCTGTGTACTAGTACAGCTGAGTATAATAATACATTTTTAAATTTAAAATGTTTTTCTTGATTTAAAAATTTTACAATGAACATTTTTAAAATAAAAATGTTGGTATTTACATCACTTTTAAATACGTTTTTGTCCATTTTAAGCACGTTTTCATATGTTTTTATAATTTTTTTTCCCTGAGTGTACAGATAAAGAAATAGAAAAATATAGAAAATCAAAGAAAATCTTGTTATTTTGTGGAATATGTACCTAACACATACGATATCAAAAGCAAGTGTCAATTTTTTTGCAAACAATAACCCACAATGCTTATTTTCAACTGTCACGCAAAACAAAAATTGGGCGTCGAGTTTGCTTTTTACGCACGCCGTTCAATTTCGGTTACTCCCATACAAATTGTATTGGCATGAGAAATTTTTGACAGTAAATTGACGGCGTGCGTTTGTATTAGGTTACACAGTTATGGTGTATTGCAGAGAGCTAACACACGGTACACCATCTTTAACCATTTCCGAACAGCAACAAAATTTTTATGTGGTATCTTTGACCGCACTTTAAGCGATTTAGGTACTGAGACTGCAAACAAATTTTCATTTTATTATAAGAACCATCCTAATGTATGTAGATATGTATGTTATGCTGCCACTCACCGCCACAACGCTGATTCATCATTTTTTCCACACACAAATTATTGTCATTAGCAAGTTATTAGTTTCATTATTCGATTGAGTATAATTATTATATTTATTTTTATTATTATTTTTTCATATATTGTTTTTTTTTTTTTTTTTTGGTTTATTGTTTATTGCCTTTTCGTAATATTTTGTTGTGTATTTTATTGCTAGTTTGGCTTATTGTCGCTAGGTAATTATAATTGTAGCTAAATATAGACACCTTAAATGCGAACTTCAAATACCTACATATGTATATCGAAGTAGTTTTTATAACATACATACACACGTGCTTATTAAGCATTAACGTAACGCAATTGGCCGTACGCCGTTCATTATTCATGCGGTGGCTCAAAGCCAACAATAAACTCCATTGGAAACTAATTAACTTCAGTGCGTACCGTTAAATTGAAAGTTTTTAGCATACATACAAACAGTTTACGTTATTTGGCATTCATTTTCATTTACATACTTATTTAAGTTTGTTTCTGCGGTGTGGTTGTTGGAAGTTGGGTTGTATTCAATGTTTTTGGGGATTTTTCATTATTATTGGGCTGTCAATTTTCGTAGTTACCCAATAAACCAAAAGGCTTGAGAATAATATTATAACAAGCTTACAAATATAAGCGTTAAGCTTGAGAAATACTTGTGTAAACTATTGAAAAAGACTTAAGAACAATTGTAGAAAATCAAAACGGCACCCTTTTTATAAGCTTACAAATGTAATTGTAGAAAAATATTACTTGTGAAAGCTTGTTGTAAGCTTATAAATTCAATTGTATGTATAAATAGTAGAAAAAAAGAAAAAAAAGAAATTTTTATTTGCATTTTTCTTTTCATTTTTTTTCCTTCTTCAACTTTATTGCAATGTTCTTTATTTTATATTCTCCTCCTCTTTCGAACCATGAAATCAACCTGAACGGTATCATATAGTGGGACATTCAACATTATATTGAATTTTATTGAGGCTTTTATACTTCCCATTTCCGAAAAAGGAATAATGAATTACATATATGAATCATTGTAAAACCAAAATTTAAAAAAAATTTTACAGCAAGCTTAAAACAATCTTATTATTAATAGTTTTTCAAGCTTTCATTGCAAGTGTAAAGTAAGCTTATTGTATTATTGTTTTCGAGCTTTCTAACAAAAGGAGTATTGAGAAAGGCTTACATAAAGTAAGTGTTCCTCAATTATTACAATCATGCTTGTGAGTAAGCTTACAATTAAGCTTATAAAAACTGTATTGCAATAAGCTTACAATGGACAATTGTTATAAGCTTGTTCTCAAGTCCTATTACATTTCGCTTACTTCCTGGTCTGTTGGGTAGTTACTTATTTTTTATATATATATATATTTTTTTTTGTGTATTAAAAGAAAGAAACTTGCACCAAAGTTAGCATTACAGCAATTCCTTTTTTGGGTATTTTCCCATTTTCTTGATTATTATAATGTCCAAAAAGGCCTAACTTGCTTAAACTCAAAGCAGCGAATTTGTAATAGTTTTCTGTTTTCGGAGAATTTGTTTCAGAAAATTTCAAAACGAATCAAGTTTTTCCCAACAGCACATATGTACATATGTATGTATGTACATATGTATACTCAGAATTAATATATTGCGCTGAGTTTGAAACGCGACCATTTGTAGAATCGATACTTCATCAAATGAAGATAAATGGAATAGCCCAAGTCCCGCATATTGACCTCTGTAGAAGTTGATAGAACTCCAACGAGCCAATGAACTTTGGTGCTTTGCTGAACTACACCCATTCGAAACTGTGTACGTTCGGTGCGATGTGTGAAATAGTGGCGAAAAAGTGCCAGTTGGCTAGGAAATTATTAAAAAAAAAAAATAGTTCTTTCAAAACTCGGTGTTTGGCAAAATAAAAGTTTTACTAGAAGATCAAGAAAAGAAATCTTCAGAATTATCACGCGATACTGACTATTCGGAGAACAAGCCGAACGGATGGGAATTCCCTTTAACACCGTATGCAGAAGCTGCAATCAAGATAACAGTGGCACACTTTTTATGCGAATGTCCAGCACTGTCTCACATCAGACACAAAACGTTTGGTAGCTTTGAATTCCAAAGCATAAAGACATATCCAACTACTCCATAGACGAACTTTGAAGGTTTATTGAGGGAAAAAATGGTTCAAAGATGGTGATGAACTGTAATAACAACTACTTAATCACTGCCACTGAGCCGAGAAGTTTTATTGAGGGAACCAAAATTGGTTCGAATTGATGATGAAGCGTGGCTACTAGAAGATTTTATAGTACACCCGCAAACCCAAGATTCTGCGGTCTTGAAAAAGTGAAACTACTAGGGGCTATACATAGTATGTATGTAAGTATCTCCCACGATGGTAGGTGTGAAAGACAATATTTTTGAGTTATTTTATAGTTTAAGGCAGAGTAATTTTTAGCTGCTTCTGTGGAGGATAGTTTATAGGAAGTCTAGCGAGACGGATTTGTTCCATAAACCTACTTTATTCAATTAAATATTGAAATATTTAATGAATCAAAATATGTATTTCGAAAAGTTTTCTCCCGAAACGTGAAGGTGTATGAGAAAGAAGAGGTTTCACAGTATATTTCTGAATTACCTACTTAGTGTCTAGTTTTGCTCATAATCTCCTCCATTCAATTTCATCATTTAAATTTCTGCTCCCACATACAGCACCGCACTGTACATACATATATACAAAGTGTTTTCTTTTCTTCCTCCCCCACACTGAGACACTGCTGACATCATTTTGCTTGCATGCCTTTACTTATTTGCATTTAGTGTTCTTTTTTTATTTATATGTCTTTTCAGTAATAAAATAAACATTTCATTACATACATGTATAATTTTGTATGCGAATATATATGTATGTATATATGTAAATGCACAGCCAACCGTGCCACGTTTTTCCCATTTCGTCGCTGCCAAATGTAACTCATTCGCACTTTTGTACTCGTCGTACTCGAGCTCTTTATATGTATCCACAGAAGCATTTAGCTCTTCTTCTTGTTTTACTAAGAAACTGTGGTTTTTATACCTTTCTTGAAATTCATAGTATCTACATATTAGCTGAGTTCCCGTGGCAGTGATCCAGATCCGGATAAAAATGTTGTATGCAAATGCAACAACAATTTTGTGATCCTGATATTTATCTGGATCAATTTCGGATCCGTATAGATTGTAATAGATATTTTTGATCCAGATAAGTATCAGGATCACAATTTTGTTGTTGCATTTGCTTGCAAAATTTGTATCAGGATCTGGATCACTGCCACGGGAACTCAGCTATTATAATTTTGTGCCAAAACAAAATTCTTGTAAGTACCTACTAAATACCGCAAGTAGTCGGTCCACACCAATTACATACATTCTCTTGAGATATTTTTTTGTACACGTAAAAACAATTTAAAACACATTTTCGAAAAACTTCCCACAAAACCCCCAATTTAGACAAAAATGCCTTTGATGGAAATTTTTTAAAGTAATAAGAATGTATGGTATGACGAATTCAAAAATGATTTTTGACATTTTTACTTTAAAATAATGAGTATTACAAAAATTCCCTAAAAGGGAAATATTTAAAACTAATGTCCCAAAAAGATAAATATTTTAATTTAATAGCGTTAAAAACTCTAACCATTTTCAAATTGGAAAACTGATTTTTTACTATTTTACTTGAAAATAATGCATATTGCAAAAATTTCCTAAAAGGGAAATTTTTTAAAATAATTAAAATGGAAGTTCTTACCAAACTTAAATTGATTTTTTACCATTTTTAATAAAAAATAGGTATTAAAAAAATCCCAGAAGGGAAATTAAACAAAAAAGTAGAAGCGATATTTAAAAAAATTACATCCACACCATATACACGCATTCTCTTAAGAAATTTTTTTATTCACACACAAAAACTATTTAAAACGCATTTTCGAAAAATTGCCTACAAAACACATCCTCAATTAGACAAAAAATCCCTTCGAGGGAAATTTTTTAAATTATTAAAAATGGAATTCTTGACCAATTAAAGATGATTTTTGACTTCAAAATAATGTGTATTGCAAAAATTCCCTAAAAGGGATTTTTCTTAAAATACATAAATAAAATAAAATAAATAAATTTTTTGATAATTTTTAATGAAAACAATGTGTATTGCAAAAAAATCCCAGAAGGGAAATTAAAAAAATGGGGAAAATTATAGCTTTTAACTAACTTCTCCAGTCAAACAGCTACGACTTGAAACTTTTTTTTATCAAGCCCCTGTAAACGATCCATCCATGAAAGGTATAAAGTATCGCGTAAGGCCGAGAATAGTCGCGGACTTATTTGTTTTTCTTTGCTTCACTTTTCATTTTGTGCGCGTAATCATCGTAAAATGCTTGCAATTAATGCGTACACATTTTACTGCTGCATTCTTCCGTACCCCCACACAATCACCCAACACACCCATCCAACAAAAGCCCTTCCTTCTCCTCCTCTTCTCTATCCTCCTCATCGGCCTACGTATGCATACGCCACTTTGTTTCTTGTTCTCATTTTCTATTTTTATCTTTCACCCACATTATCGGCATCATTTATCTCGAAATGCAACTTGTTTGACGTTACACTGCGTTTTGCGTTGTAAAAGAATGCGATTTTGTTTTTTGCTTTTTTGTGTATGTTTTGTTTGTTTCTTTTTTGCCTCTTTCCCTTTATATGTCATTTGTATCTTCCATGGTTTACGCATATTTTCATTCACTTGTCAGTCTCTTTTGAATTGATGACTTCTTCTTCTTGTTCTCGTGCTTATTCTTCTTGATCTTGTTTTATCTCATTCTTGTCTATTTTGCTTGCCATGCCATTCAATATTTTTGGTGGCTCCTTCAGCGGTCCTCTTGACATGTGTTTATCAGTTTGATGTTTTTTGCTTATCTGTTTTGAATTTTATTCTGCATTCTTTATTCTTTGTTTTTTTTTAATTTTTTTTTTTTATTTTTTTTTTATTTTTTTTTTTTATTTTTATTGTGTGTTAATCTATCTTTTCTCTGTGCATTCCAGTTAATCTACGCCTTGCAGTTTCAGTTGATTTGCTGCTAGATAAATTTTGCGCTAGTCTATATTTAGATAAAGTGTTGATTCGTTCTCTGTTCTCTGTTTTGTTTACCTAATTTTAATTTTTGCTTTTATTTTCTCCTTTTAATTTCAGTTTTTTTTTTTCTCTTTACTTCTGTTTTTAGAATTTGCATGTTTTCTGTACATAAGTTGAGCCATTTCTTTCATTATCTTTAATGTTTTCTTTATTCTTTATCTCAAAAATCATATTCATTCTCCAGACTCTTCATGTTTCAGATTCTACTTTGGGGCTTGTTGTTTTATACAAAATTCTACAGCTTGACAGCTCTTGTGTAAATGCCCAACGTCAGGGTTCATCATAGTGAAAAGACTGATAAAGTGTAGTCCATATTATCAGCCGTTTTTAATACTCTAAAACACATCCTATCTACTCATATCCCTCAAAAATGTCATAAGTATATATACTATGAACGTTGGAAAAGTGAGGTTCTTTATGAGTTTCTTCTCAGTTCCATATTCTTATTCGATACTCATCTGTAAAAATTCTCGAACATGCATCACAATGTTTATTCGTAAGCTTAAATCTTTCGTGGAATACAAAATTGCACCTTATCATTTGATATTGATAATGGATAACGTTCTTGGAACAAGTACAACAAACAAAAATTCTATTTATTCGCTATTTATTATATTTGTCGCTATAACAATGACTCATTCCAGCAAAAACGAAAATAATATTTTAACAATTTAGCAAGCATGAAATACAATATCGGCGACAAGCGAACAAAGATATACAATAACAGAAGAAAACAAACAAATCATAAAAAAAAAAAAAAACAAGTAAGGAAGCCTAAGTTCGAGTGGAATCGAACATTAGATACTCAGCTGTATGCTTTCATTGTTTGTTTGCGTTTGATGGAAACACGGCGTATTTTACATAAAGCGAGTGCCGCATAAAGTGGGCGTAGCCACGGCCATTTCCAACATTTTTATCAGTCATCCAACTAAGCATATGAATATTATTCTTTGTGCAAAATTTCATTCCTTTTTGACTTCTAGTTACAAAGATGTCACGTTACAAATTCCCAAAGGGTGTTCCAGAAATATCTTTGTTAAAAAGTAGGCGTGGTCATAAACCGATTTCAATAAATTTTTGCGTGTCTATTAACACAAGTTATAAAAATGTATAAACCAAGTTTCGTGATTATATATAAATTATTTGTCGAGTTATGGACTCAGAAATCTCGTATATTCCTGTTTATAAAAAGAGGCGGTGCCACACCCATTTTCCAAAATTTTTGTGTTTTTCGTTTTATGTCCGCAGTTAGACTCCTGCTATAAAATTTCAATGATAAATCTTTATATTTGACAGAGATATCGCTTAAAATGTTTTTATTAGGTCACTTTATAATATACATATATAAATGTGGGCGTGGCCGTCAACCGATTTTAACTATTTTCCGTCCAAACGTTTGCCTAATTAAGTAAATCACGCGTACCAAATTTCATCGATATATCTTCAATGGTTTCTGAGATGACATATAAAACTTTCAAGGTTTGACCCTTAATAAGTGGGCGTGGTACCGCCCATTTTCCAAAATTTCATCAAATTTCTTCCTAGGGGCCTGAGCTCAACACGTGGGTAAAATTTCATCGCTCCAGCTATATTAGTAACTGAGATACCAAATTTCCGATTTTTTCTATATAGGAAAAGTGGGCGTGGTCATGGTCCGATTTCGCCCATTTTCAATACCAACCGTCCCAGTCTCGATACCAACTTGCATTCCAAATTTTATCAAAATATCTCAATTTTTGCGCGAGTTAGAGTGCGTACGGACGGACGGACAGACGGACGGACGGACGGACATGGCTCAATCGATTTCTCTTTTCACCCTGATCATTTTGATATACATAAGTCTATATCTATCTCGATTATTTCATTCTGTTACAATCCACCGTTATGTGATTAAAACTGTAATACTCTGTGTACTAGTACAGCTGAGTATAATAATGCTACCAATAGACGTGCTTGGCAACAAGCTTGTTACCCACCATGTGAAGCGGTAGAAAAAATGAGTACCTAGTAGGTATGTAATAGAAATAAATAACCGCATGTGGTATGCGAATTTCAGCGAGAAGCAGAAAGAAAGGGGTAAATATGCACTTAACAGGAACAACTAAAAATTTAATAAATTTTTTTTGATGCGCTTTTCATGTTGCTCGTGTACTTGAAATTGCTCTGTTGTCTTTTGCAAATTGTAGTGAAAGAGATACAGAAGTATGCAGTAATTAAATGAATGAAAAAAAAAAGAATTACATATATGAATAAAATGAAGGTTCTCTATATAACTATAGTTAATAAAAACTGCAACAGAAAACAGCCAAACGGAAAAGGAGAAATAAGCGATCTAGAAAGAGTAAAAAAACAGGAAAAGTAACATAATAATATAATACAATGGCGCTATTATAACTCTGACGATGTTTCCATGTCATGTTGCAGACAAAAAAAAAAACAAATAAACTAAATGCATAACAATGAATTGCATTACAAAACTTGAGAGTAAAAAATTAATATTAATTAAGCTAATTAAGCGTCAACGTTTTGTTGGGATAAATTGCATGACAAGGTCATTAATGGGTTAAGTGAATAAAGTTGGGATTGTTAATTATGTGTTGTGATAACAAGCAATTGGTTTTAATTGTGCTGAAGAGCGTGTTTGGGGATGTACCAAACAAAGGTCATGTGGTGATTAGTTGTGAGTGGGAAAAAAGGAAAATACGTAAGAAATTTAATAGAAAGAAAGTATGAAAATAGAATGAAAGCTGATGGAATGTTTTTTGATTGGTGTTGAAATGGTGATTGACAGGTCAGTATGTTTAGGTTTTTTTGTTATAAGTACTTAGTTTTATCTTATAATCTTTCTGATGCGTTTTGATATGCTGCAGTCTCTAAGCATAGATCAATACTTTTTGTAAGTTTGAGATGTTTTTTTTAAGTAAACACTATGACTTTCCGCACAAATTACTGATAGTTTCCCGTAAATGTGGTTCTTGGAGAAATGTAATAACCAAGCTTTGTCCTCCAACTTTCATAGTAAATATTTATATTGGAAATGGTTTCGAAAAATTATGAGAGCTACATATGTATGTAGATATATGTTACTATGGTAACAATAGGAAAAGTGGCGTATTTTGATGCTTCTGGCCCTTATGCATAAAAATAGAGCTCTTTCTCAAGAGACTCAACTCAAACTTAATCTCGAGAAATAGCCAAATAATTTAAATTAATTGTATGCACTTTTATAATTTATACATTTTTTTATGAGATAACCCTGTTGTTTGTTTAATAAAACCAAGCTAGTTATTCAAAATAACTTTTATACATACAAAACCCTTATTTTACGAGAAAAAAAAAATAGTATGAGCTATAGCTCGATTTTTATGCATTAGGCCCCCTCTCTTTCTCATTAAAAATTCGCTTCGAGAATGTGTTGGCTTAAGAATTCATACCGAACGGGGTAAATATACATATACATATGTATGTACATACATCGGTTAACGAACGTTTCTGGATTTGCTGGTGCATGAACTTGAATAAGAAACTTTTTCACATTCATTTGCGAAGGTGAAACTTGAAAAAGGGGCTCATTTTCCAGTCGTTTTAGTCTTTATGGCATCTATATTCCACAAACGGTTACAGGTATATATTTTGATAGTACCCAATTAGATGTCGCGGAGTTAGAATTCAGCGGCCTTAACCACAAAAAATATTGTTAACCTTTGCACTTTCAAAAAATTCTTTATTATCAAAAATGGTTGATTTATTGTTAATCCCAGTTCATAAACAAACAAATACTGTTTTGCGGCTACTTGATTTATCAAATTTTCGCTTATCGACGCTTCATATTTTTTGCAAATGATTTTTTCCCCGAAAAAGTATAAAGAATATAACAAAGTACACATAGTATAACAAAAAAAATCAACAGTTTGTAGACAAATTATGGCACAATTTATTTACCTTTAAGCACTGTAAATAAGCGCACAGTGATAAGATAAATTAGTTCAGCATACATACATATGTACAAACATATGTTTAACTTTAGCTGAGTTCCCGTGGCAGTGATCCAGATCCGGATACAAATTTTGCAAGCAAATGCGACAACAATTTTGTGATCCTGGTATTTATCTGGATTAAAACAACCTATTACAATCTATACGGATCCGAAATTGATACAGATGAACGCCAGGATCACAGAATTCTTGTTGCATTTGCATGCAAACTTCTTATCCGGATCTGGATCACTGCCACGGGAACTCGCCTATTGTGTGTCAACACTGCCACGGCGGCCTTCAACTCAATGCATGTGCGTCATGGTACTCGACAAAAGCAAAAAAAAAAGAAATTACGCGTGTTTGTTTTAGACAAAAAAGTAGCAAAAAACAAAAACTAACGAACTTGAACTTTTATTTGCCAACTTTATGCCGCAAACTTCGTTTTGTTTATTAAAAGCGATAAGAGCATTAATTTCTCTTTCTCGTGGCCTACGTGGCGTATGAGTGATGAGCTGGAAATAGCGACAGCCTCACACTGGAGAGCTTATAACTGTTTCATAACTAGTTTGGAAGTGATATAAAGCAGGACAGGTGATACAAGTATGTATTTGTGAGGACAACGTGTAGTCTAAGCTATAAATTCGAGCTACTCGGACCGTACCGTTAGCAGCACGTATTGTGTTCCTTAAGCTTTACTAAGTCAAAATGGTAAATTTTACAATTGTACTAATTTACAAAATTTCCGAAAAGGAAATTTTCTTTCAAACATCTAAAGGAGTAATTGCTTGAGGAATTGAAAAAAAAATTACCAAAAATTAAAATTTCCCAAAAAGATTTTTTGTTCTTTTTTTTGTAAATTAGTTAAAATCGTTTCCCTTAAATTTTACTGAGTCAAAATGGTAATTTTCTCAAAACTATTCTAATTTAAGAAATTTTCCAAAAAGGGAAATTTTATAAAATGAAAAAAAAAAAAACAACAAAAAATGGGTTTCCTTAAGCCTTAGTGAGTCGTAATTTTATAAAATTAAAAAAAAAAACAACAAAAAATGGTTTTCCTTAAGCCTTAGTGAGTCGTAATGGCTAATTTAACGCATTTAAACGTCTAAAGGAATCATTGTTGAGAAATTAAAAAAAATTATCAAAAATTAATATTTCCTAAAAAGGATTTTTTTTTAAATTAGTTAAAATCGTTTCTCTTAAAATTTACTGAGTTAAAATGGTAAATTTCACAAAATTATACTAATTTCAGAAATTTTCCAAAAAGGGAAATTTTATAAAATTAAAAAAAAAAAACAAGAAAATGGTTTGCAGTGAGTTTGTAGTGAGTCGTAATGGATAATTTAACATCTAAAGTAGTCACTGTTTGAGAAATTGAAAAAAAAAATTAACAAAAATTTCAATTTCCCAAAATGGGGTTTTTTTCAAATTAGTTAAAATTGTTTCCCTTAAAATTTACTGCGTCGAAATGGTAAATTTCACAAAATATGCTAATTTCCAAAATTTCCCAAAAAGGGAAATTTAAAAAAATCACTACAAAAATTTCCCAAAAAGGGAAATTTAATAAAATTTAATAAAAGTACACAGAAAAAAGTTGTTAAGGTTTAAGCTATCACCGAGCTATTGCCCAGCTTCCAAATTATGATAAAACTCCCCCCATTAGAGAGAGTTCAGAACGCGTCCTGGAGTTCGACAGATAGGGCAATTGCCACTTGCTAGAATGTTACCGTATTAAAACAGACAGTTGATAGCCGTGCGTTGGTATAGATTGCGAACCAAACCCATCTCTTTATAAGCCACTTCTGTCGCTAGCTTTGAACTAGCACGATTTGCAGAAGGGTGTATGTATATATGTACGTACATATCGTCGTACCATACGAAAACTAACATCAGATTTTTTGTGGCTGACGAAAAGTAAAAAGTTCAAGTTTTGGCCGACGAAAAGTAATAAGATCGAGTTTTGGCTGACGAAAAGTAATAAAATCCACTTTTGGCTGACGAAAACTATCAATTTCGTTTAAACAACAAAAATTTTAATGTAAAAACAGTATATAATTACTGATACTTTTCGTCAGCCAAAAGTCGATTTTATTACTTTTCGTCAGCCAAAACTCGATTTTATTACTTTTCGTCGGCCAAAAGTCAAATGTTCTACTTTTCGTACAGAATTTTTTTATTGATAGCTTTCGCCAGAAATTTTAAATATGTTAGTTTTCGTATGGTACGACGATATGTACTTACCCACATATCACTTTATTTACTTGTAAAAATACTAATAAGCGCTTGTACCGGCATAATAAACTTCAAATTTTGCGTAATCAGCTACATTTTCTTCCGTTTTTTTTTTTGAAGCTTATCTTTTGTAGTTGTGTATAAGTGCGCGTTGACACGTGGGAAAAACAAAACAAAAAAAGTAAATATATATTTTTTTCGCTGCATGAGTAGTATGTAGTGTGTCATGTGTTTATTTTTTCATTTGCTTAACAGTACTACCCGTATTCGTAATATGAGCACTCGTATTATCTGACACCCACTGGTTTTAGAACACCAATAAAATGTGTATTTACTCATATTAAACCATAAAGCATTATCTGTTTATGGCTTCACAATCGTTTTTTATAAATATTATACATAAGAAGTACTACATACGTACATACATACATATATGTATTCAAAATTAGTTAAATGTTGCAACTTTTAGGATGGGATGAAGTTACATACATACATACATACATCCATACATACAGGTGAAGCTAATAAAAGCGTGTTAAAAATCCCCATAAGACACGTTGTGTAGTTTTTATTATTTTGTTTTTTTTTTTTTTTGTTTTTTGCTCTCCATATGTTCGCCATATGTATGTCTGTCTATATTTTAAGTACTTATGAATATCACTAAACCAAGCACTTGCACTTCGTTGGCATTAAAGCTGATAAGACCGTATTTGCTGAGCTGTTTTAGTAACATTATACGATAGTGTTTTTTTTTAATAGTAGCCACTCAAATTTTATCTGCTACCAGATTTATGTTTACTTACCAAATATTACTGTGTTTTTAAGTGTTAACACATGTATGTACATACTTATGTACATAAATAATAATGAAAGAAGAAAAATCAAGCGATAAAATAACTAAAGAAGAAGTAAGGGGCGCTTGATAAATATTATACTTAATTAGATATTCAGAGCGCGTTCATTCTCCAGTAAATTGCAAATAAGTGGCAACTCCAAAAAAAATTTTTTTTTGCAATGAATTAAGTAACACATATTTTTGGAAAAATGCGCGATATGATATAATGCATTTATTTTATTAATTTACCTGATTGAAAATTTTTTAAGAACGTGGCAACCTTAACAAAAATATTTCCAGCACCCAGCTTTCTTGAACTCATTAAACTCAGCTTTCTTAAACAGAAACACACCACATTGTAATTAATAATTGGTATTTTGAAACTTTATTGTTCACAAAAAAATTTTCAAACTGGTGGAAACACTCAAAGAAAATTTTGTTTGCAATAAGAGTTCCTACATTTTTTTGAAAAATACGCAATAACCATGCTATAAAATTTATATTTTATAAATTTATCTAATTGAATTTTTTTTTTTTTTTTGAGAATGTGGCAACTCTAACAAATATATTTCCAGCGGCCAGCTGGCTTTAACACATTAAATTGGATACCCATATTATAATATTTAATTGATTTTAAAAAATTTTATTGAGTTAAAAATTTTTAAACAAGTGGCAACCCTCAAGAAAAAATTTTTGTTTTTCAATGATAATTCCTAAATTTTTTTCGCAAAAATACACGATCTGCTATAAGTTTTTTATGTAATTAATTTATCTAATCGCAATTTTTTAAGAAGGTGGCAACGCCATATTTCATTTTGCTTGAAATTATTCTGGTATTATAGGGAATAATTCGAAAAAGGAATTAAATTATCAGTTAAAGTCGTTCTCAAGCTGTGTAGCCTGTAACAAGCTCACGCAACATTTTTGCATATTCTATTGTTGTTAGATTAAAAAAAAATAAATTAATATTTTTTTTTTAAATTTATACTTACTGTGACTCGTTAAATAACGCGCCATTACAATTTAAATATATTACTTTGTAATATTTTGGAACAGTATATCAACATATTAGCATACAAAATAGTAAAACGGAAGTGCATATTAAACCCACAAGAATTCCACACAATTTCATTAAGGTGCGGCATTTCCCAAAAAAGGCTAGTGATTATCTATAAAAGTCAATGCATAAAGTACTACATACATTTGTACTTCAATGTGTGTATAGGAAATTGATGATTTGAAGCTTACCATATATGGGAATCACTCTTTTGTAAGTAAAATTAATTATTTATGTATAAAATGCTTAATGATAAATTATGCAATGCATTTTGACAGCGTTTTTTTCTAGTTCGAACACTTAGAATTTGTTGATTAAGGAAAAAATAGTATTATACTTATCTTTCATTAACATGAAATTTGATACAATGCACAAGTCTTGTACATACTTAAGTACCAGGTGGAAAGGTGAGAGGACCCGATATCAATAGGATCATGAGCTGAGTCGATTAAGCCCTTTCAGGCTTTATCTGTCTGGCTGTCTGAACGCAACCCTGTTGTTTAGTTTTCGAATTATCTGCTTTTAATTCGGTATCTGTGTTTATCTATATATATACAACTGAATCGCCATTTCCTTGGTCATCGCATCACGCCTGAACGGATGGAACGATTTCGATAATTCTTTTCTTGTTGTGTTTAGAATTGTCTGGAGAAGGTTCAATGGAAAAAAATTTCAAAAAAATTAAAAGGGTGTTGCAATTCCCATACAAACTCAATAATTCATGCTGAATATCTCTGAAAGTGGTAGTGGTAGGACCCTGGAAATTGGTACAGAGATACATACTTATATAATATCAGTAAAATACTTATGAAACAAATTTGAGGGATAGGGAAAGGGTTGGGGATGGAGATGGAGATTAAGATAAAGATGGAAATAGAGATAGAGATAGGGATAGAGATAGAGATAGGGATAGAGATAGAGATAGAGATAGAGATAGAGATAGAGATAGAGATAGAGATAGAGATAGAGGTAGAGATAGAGATAGAGATAGAGATAGAGATAGAGATAGAGATAGAGATAGAGATATAGATAGAGATAGAGATAGGGATAGAGATCGGGATAGAGATAGAGATAGGGGAAGTAGGTTTGTCGCGGCGAATCCTTTATTATTCTTAGTCATTAAGATGGACTCTAAACCTTTATAGGAATAAATTTGAAGCAGAACAAAGTCCGTCGGTTCAGCTAGTTTTTATATAAAACCCACAGCATCGGACTTTAAAAAATAATGAAAAGCAGATAATTTTTTTTATCTTATAATGAACAACCCCAACAATTATAATGCAGTAAACCTAAAATTTGCTTATCAACGCTCCGTCACATTTAACAAAGCATTTAGTTCCCTTTTCCGTCTCTCAAGTTTGCAAAGGTTTTTGCAGACCTCGTGCTACATAAAACTTATATTTTTGCCTTCAATAACAATTACCTACTTATCTAAAATTGAAAAATTCTTTAAATCTCATGTTGTTTTTTTTTGCTGCATTTCCTGTCGTTAATTATATTTTGTTTTTCTGTTTTCCGTTTAATGTTTTATAATTTATTTTATTACTTTTGTTTTATTTATTTACTTTCGTCTGTTTTTATTTTATTTTTCCTATAGCAATTTCTGTGTCATCCCCACTTGCACCCTCTGCTTTGCCTACTTTTCTACTTGTTCCGCCTGCAGAATTTAATTTAAATGATTTCGTAATTTTAACGTTTGCCGGCATATCGTTTTGCCATTTTGCGTTCGATCAGCTGCTTTTCGATTTCAGATATTCTAAATACACAAGCAAGTATTGTGTGTATATTTATTTTTATTCTACTTTTTAATAGTCGCCACTTTGTCGTGCGGTTGGTGCGATCAGCGTTTGCGCGAAAAGATCTAGAAAGCTGCAAAAAAATAAACAACGTGTGTTCTTGACGACGCGTTAAAATAATTTTGCAATTCTAAGAAAGTTAGTCATTACGTGTAATATGAATTGGTATGATTCTCAATTATTCAATTATTCGTTATATGTTAAGTAGCTAGTATATTCGTAAGAGGCTTCGATAAAATGAATGCTCAATAGAGAACTTCGTAAATTAATAGTGCATAGATAGAGGTTTAATCTGAGTTCATCGATAGCTGTCCTGCAGAATATAGATACTTAGCATTGTGCTACATTGTTCCAGGAACAATCAATTGGTAAAATTTATTTTCAAAGTTATTAATTTATTTACTGATTTCTTACATGAATTCTAAAGGAAGAAAAAAAAAAACACATTTCCTTTATGCATTTTTTTTCTCCTTCAAAAATGGCGCTTCATGATAACTGGCGCTAATTAATAGAACCAAGAGCGCCAAGCTTATTCTGCAGCTGGTCTTCACAATGCTTTTTGTGGAGAGAAGACCTAGTTATGCTCTGCTACCACCGGTTGGTGTCCATTTTCTCTTTCTATTTACATACATAAATATTCGAGAGTACCTAAGCGAAATATATCCTTACTGAAGTGCTTTCCAAATCGCTTGTCAGCGCCATCTAGCGAGTATTTTACTTTCGTAGAAACTTCCCAGTTAAAAAAAAATTGCTTAATTAAAGTTATTAAGGTATTTTTCAATGTTATTCGAATACTTTTTATAAATTCCACTGTATTATCTTTACTTACTTGAACTTTTCGTTGTACCGGCGTTTCCGTTTTAAGTCAATCCAATGCAGTGAAGTTTTTTTTTTGAAGGATTTCAGTTCTAAACCGAAGTGAGTTAGACGCTTCCGTGGTATTAGTGCATACATTTGCTATTTATCTTGGATTCAAATTAATATTTGCTCTCTTTCTTTTGTGTTTCTTATTAAAAATACGCAAAATATCATTTCTATTTGCGACATCCGTTTTTTAATGTTTCCTTTCTCGCATATCATCCTGCCTTTTACGTCGCACAACACGCTTACGCCTACACGCCAATTGCACAATAAAAAGGAGACACAAAAATGGCAAATGACAATTTTTAAATGCAATTTTTGCAATGCGCAAACAAATCGAAAGCGAAAATGTTTATTTTCTATGATTTGTTGTTGCCTTTTTCTTCTGTTTTATTTTTTGCTTTTATTGTGATGAATCTCTGAATCTCGCTTAAAGGCAGCAAAACACATTAAGCATTCTGCGCTATAAATTTTATAGCGTTCGCATACGTTCGCTGGAGAATTTAATTAGTTAAATGTTGTGGAATAAAAGCTGTGGAAAAAAGCGCTGGCTGCAGTTTTATGGCAGAGCATTCGCAAGTAAATTCAATTTAAATTAATTGCCAAACACAATATGCAAATAAGTTTAAAATTGGCTTAATAAAGTAGGTGGAGCGAATTAATTCAATTATATTAAAATTAATATTTAATTAAAATACGCATATATAAAATGTATAAAAATAAAAAGAGTACTTATTAAAATGAATGCGATATTAAATAAATCAAAGTGATACGAAAAAATCACGAGCAGCGTGATCACACTTTATTATAGAATGTCTACACGATACTTACTTTGTTGCTCTCATTAACGTAATTCACGTCGCCCCATCGTTGTCGCTGGTGTTGCGCTAATATAAAAGAAAATATATTTCTAGAGTATTAAGTTGGAGCTTAAAGTATTTTTTCTAGAAAATTTTTTACAGAAAAGCCGTTGAGCTATAGCAAATACAATTTTCTCCATACTACCTCTCAAGGAGTAAGATATCGAAATAAGGAAGATTGTAATTTATAAAGCGAAATCCAGAGAAAAAAAATATTACCTACAACGCCATAGAAAGTGATATATTCTGTAGGCCAGATGGCGCTGTTGAGCGGCAAGGCGCAAAAAGGCATTTCTAGAGTAGGTATCTAGGCAGAGTTTCAAGTATTTTCTTAGGTGACAGGTAACAAGGTCAATGGAAATAAGGTCAATTGACCTTATTTCCCACCCGGTTGGGAAATAACGTCAATTGACATTATTGCGTTTTTGGAAAACGCAATAGTCAATTGACTTTATTGCGTTTTCGAGCATTTAGCTTCGCATCGGTCCGTGTCGGTTCGCTGCTGTTATTAGAAAAGTTAAGCGCCGCAGGCGAAAATTTGGAAAAAAAATCGCGCGATTTTTAATTCCAAATTTTCATTTATCTAAACTGCTTTTTATGAGAAAAGAAAATCGCCGCAGGCGAAAATTTGGAATAAAAAATCGCGCGATTTTTAATTCCAAATTTTCATTTTCCTACTTTTTTGCCATGCCGCAGGATAAGGCAAGTAGACATAGTTTTTATATACATTTTTATTTAATTTTTTGTATAACTAGATATTTAACATACTTTACATTATTATATAATTTATTGAAATATTTTTGCTGTGTTGGCAACTCTTTTTCGACGACCACACTTCACTAAATTCACTTATCAACTAATTTGTAGTAACATAAGAGCAAGTAAAATTGTATTTTCATTCATTAACAAACGGTACTCATAACGGGTTTGCAGAAGAACTCAGCAAATATTTTCATGAATGAACAAGTTTTAAGCATAGTTGACATTATTTCCATTTGGATTGGGAAATAAGGTCAATTATTTTATTTCCAAATTTTCGTTGACCTTATTGCGTTTTCCAAAAACGCAATAATGTCAATTGACCTTATTTCCCAACCGGGTGCGAAATAAGGTCAATTGACATTATTTCCGTTGACCTTGTTACCTGTCACCATTTTCTTATCACAAAAATATGCGTCAAGGGAGATCTTGAGTCAAAAGGAATAGGTGAATTTTCTAACCAAACAGCTCTGCAGTAGTAAGTAAATAATATATGTATAACTAGAGTGCTGCCTACTGTCGAAACTCGACATTTTTCTAGATGTTTTCTTATGACTTAAGTGCAACAAAAACTGTAGTATAATTGTTTGTTGTTATTGTCACTGTTGTTATTCTGTTGTTGTTCCTGTTGATGCTGCTCCTTTTATTGCTACTGCCACTGCTACTATTTTGTGGTTGTGGTTGGTGTTACTCGATTTGACAATTCTCCTACTCTTTTTTTCTTTTTCTGCTCTTTTCTTTCCTCAATTTCTTTCCTGCTTATTCTTTATCCTTCTTATTACTTCACTTTGTGTTTTTGTTGTAGTGCTTTTGTTACTTTTTTATGTTTCTACTTCTTTGAAGCTACACACCACTTCCAGCCACACAATTGCATGGTAAGTTTGGTGAGCATGTACAAACTCGCCTATGCATGTGCATTGACACATGCAACAACAACCACACAGCAATTTTCCAACGACCATTGTGGGCGCATTTTCCAACCAATTTTAATGAAAATTTGCGCAGTTCTATTTGAGAGCAATAACTTTCTAATGCTGTTCTAGTTTTAAAATCGGTTCAGTAGTTTTTGACGGAGCAGATGGAACAAAATTTATGTTAGCGCATGAATAATATAGATAATGTTTGGGACTTATAAATTGAATAATAAAACTATCAAAAATGCTGAAGTTTAGGTAGCGCTCTTATCTAAGTTAGTTCGAGCTCTTGCGGGAAATCCAGAAGAAATGTGATCTGTCGCAGAGAGAGTTATATGTATTTCAATGCACTCGGAGCTGATATCAAACAAGAATATGTTGTCTGCTTTTAGAAATCATACTCCTCGTACTTTGCAGTCTTAAATGACCTGGCAGAACTGTTGTACTAAAACGTTGGGTGAAATGTAGAGATCATGCTTGGAACTTTTTTTTAATCTGCTAGAGATTTGTTCATTAAGATTTGTGGTTTGCTTGAATTGTATTGAATGTCTCGATTAACAATGGTATTATCTACTTTCTGAAACAAGGTCACTACATAAATCTTAGTTTCCATCTTCTAAATGAAGGTCATTATCATGCTAATGGTACAACTTATTTTGTGCACGCTTTCATTCGCGTGCTCTTCAAGTGAAATAGCAAAATTACATTTTAATGACCAAAGCAAAGCAAATTTCCATTGCATTTAGCAGCGGCCCTATGCATTTCAACACCTACAATTGACCCAATAAATATGAGCCCATTAACAATTGAATAGCGCGGCACACCCGCAAAGTATCTACATACATAAGTAATAATTTAACGCCTTCGTAGTGCAATTTTATAACAGAAGCCATTAGACGATTCTACGCAAGAGCAAAAGCAAAAGAAATTGCATTAAGGAAAGTAGGAAGTGAAAAGGAGAGAGTGATGTGAAAATGAAAGAGTGGTGTGAAAAGGAGAGAGTGATGTGAAAATAACGACGCCAACGATGCCTTGATTTGATTTTACCTACGCGCCAACCGGAATAGAACTATGGTAAATCAGCCCTTTTGATAGCAGCACAAATAATGTTGCAAAGTAAAGTGTGTGGGTTAATATGGGCGAATACTTGTGTGCGCAAAGTATCGCATGACTGACCGTCAAAGGCAAACAATTACTTAAACATACATACAAACTGAGTACAAAGGAATCGTAAGGAGGTTATAAATAAAATTGTCAACATTTTAGCTCTTCAGCGCAACGCTGATTGACTGATTTTTATTCAATAGCTGCCGTGTATTTGAATGAACTTACATAAGTACTACGAAACAGATTGCCTTCTCACCTAAATTACGCATAAGGTTATAATAGTTTTACTACGTTGTATATAATAATAATACACAGGCGCTATTATAAGTCTCACGCGTTTTATGGCCGAGCTTCTCTCCCTATTCGAGATGAGCTCCTTAACGTTTTGTTTTTCCTCCCAATTGGGTGGACGTGCAGTTTTATGCCGGCACCGAACAGCGAATGCATTATTTTTTTTTGTTGTAAAGTCTTAGTTAATATTTACTGATTGCTTATAACTTCCTAAACATCCGCTAGTAGCAATTGGTGTGGGTAAAACAACCGGTAATATACGGGTAACACGCACTTAAACCTACGTTAAATTTAATGGTATTTATAAATGAAGCAGTTCAGATTTTACCCATAATTATGTGCTCTCTCTATGCTTACACGTCCAGAGAAGAAGATTGAGCGTGCTCTCCTTCCTTATAAAGCGAATGAGCATGCAAAAAAGAAAGCTGTGAACTTGTGTATTTAAGTTCTAATGAAAAATGTGCAGATGTGTGGGAGCTGTTGGTAATGATTAGAGCTCGGAAAAATAGGTGAAATCAAGCGCCTAAAAAATGCTACATTTTGTAAATTTTGTTTGTTTTCAGTGGCGGGATTACAATTTAATTTCTTAATCATGTTACACAAATTTGCAGTTTGAATAAACATACAGTGGTGTGTGATGAAATAAAGCCAAAGAGGGATTTAGTTTCTTTGACATTTTTACTGAAAAAAAGTATGAAGAACACTCGTACGTCTTGCGTTTAGAAAAAAAAAGAAACAAAATTTATTTCAAGCTTTTTGAAAGCAAAACAAAGCTAGCTGTAATGAAAATAAAATTTAGAAAAAGTAAATAAATTATGGCATAGTTAGTGTTCCAATAACTCATAAACAAAAATACCAAACCGTTTTTACCACGAGAGAAATTTGCATTTTTACAGATATGGAATTATGCCGAGTATCCAATTGAAAAATATAAACATGAAATGGTCATAAGAAAAAATAGGAAAGTTCAAATCAAGTTTTTTTACCTAAAATATTCAAATGTTTAAAGTCAGACCACTACAAATTAAAAAGCTGTATTATATATTCCCTTTGCTAATATGAACTTGCCTCATTTTTATTCAAAATATATTTGGTTTGAAACTGTAATTGCTTTCACTTCACGTGCGAAGATTTTGTCTCAAATTTAACCCTAGTTAGATAATCATAATTTTACATACGTTAAAGATAATCATGCGTAAAATTGACGCATGATGGGTTTTTGAGCTATATCTTCGCAGTTTATTTACAAATTTGCCCTGAACTTGCACAAACTTTATTATAGATATGTAAAATAAATGTAAACATTATAAATAAAATATATTTAAAATTGTTTACTATAAAAAAATAAACCAAAAGAACTTCTTCAATTTTCTCCTGAAATTAGAAAAAACCCATTTTCCGTCCCTTTTTGAATAACTTTGCTGCAAAAAGCAGACTTTTTGACTTACAATCTAAATAAACAGGAAACTCATTAAGAAAAATAAATGAAAATTTTTTATGAAGGTCGGTCAAACACAATTTTGGAACATATCAAATATTCTCCTCCCGACATGTAGAATTTTTGCACTTATTGCATGACCCATTGCCTTTCGCCTCTTTTGGAAGGGCAGTGTGTACGAAAGAAGAAAAGGGACACCTTCTCTGCTTTGGGAAGATCAGGTGAAGACCGACTCGTCCTGCCTAGATATTTCCAATTGACGCTAGTCAACACAAAACCGACACGACTGGTGCGCTTTTTTGGACTCAGCCAAAATCGTCTAGATCGTTACGAGCTGATTAAAAAGAAGAAGAAGAATTATGCACAATACATAGTATAATATGATACACTCGCTCTAACGAGTTTTAAAGTCGAACTTCTTTCCTAATTCGAAGCGTGCTCCTTAATTTTGGTTTTTTACTAATTGGGTGTGCCTACAGTTTTATGCCGATTCCTAACGGTGAATGTATTTTTGTGAGAAGCTTTTTCATGACAGAATTACACTCAGTGGGTATGCCGTCCACTACCGATAGGTGACCAATATTTTAAAAACCTAATAATTGACTTTTAATTAGAAAATTAATTAAATTAAATTTTGGTGTTGGGTCGACTGGGGGTTGAACCGGCGACCCATGGTATGGCATGCGAGCATTTTACCCACTTCCCAACAGCTGCCACAATACAACACATATATTTTTTTATTATACTGGCTCTTCAGTATAATGTTCTGATGAATGAAAGTCATCATTGTCCTTATGCAATACGTGAGAAATGCTTCCTGAAAGTCACGGTAAAGATAATCATGCGTAATTTTGATTCACTGATCCCTCATATTGGGGAATTTACAAAACTTACCACAGAAAATTATGTGTCACGTGGGAGATATGCAGCACAACTGAAATATATATAACGTTCAGCGACGTATTCACATAATTGGGGGAGTGAGAACAATAATTCGAAAGGGTATGCGTAATTTTGACGCAGATTATCTTTTTAGGGTTAAGCGAGTCACTATAAATTTTTAATTTTTTTCTTTATTCTTTATAATTATATATTTATTTATTATACTTTATTTATTATTATATTTAGCTTTCTTTGCAATTTTTCATGTGCAACCCATAAATAGCCTTAATAATAAGCAAACAATTCAATTCAATTGCATCCACGGGGGCTTAGACCCGAATGTACCCCATCCTTAAGTTTGCCACTGGATGTGCTCACGTAGCATAATTTTAGGCGTTTGATTTTCACCTATTATCCGAGCTTTAGTAATGATGGCTGGCAGGGTCATTACTGTGTCCACTACAGTTCTTTGAACATTAAATAAAGTTGTTAAAGTAAAATATACGCAATGCGAGTAAATCAACACTTCGCATTATGCGCGTCATTGTTCAGCGCGATTTTAGAAATCTATTTTTAGGCGCGCACACAACATGCAACGCATTGTAGTTAATATGTTTGCTTAAGCGCCTAAAAGCAAACTACGCATTTATGATTTTTCAAACTTTATATTTAGCCAACATTTTGCTCGCCTTTGGTTAAGAATTTTTGTCTTAAGTTGCATTTTCTTTTAGATACTACCTGCGCGCCTTGAATTATGCAGGGCATTAAAAATGTTTACAAAAGAGTTTAGCACAATTAAGCAAACTTTGGGGCGTGTGTTATTTGCGCATACTTGATTTGTTGTAATTTGTAATTATTTTGTAATTTCAAAGAAAACTCTTGAGCTAATAGGTAGTGCGTGTATAAACCCAAATGTTTTACTTGAGCAAATAAGTTGGATTCAAGGTACTCTGATCGTTCTACGTGCAAGACTTGGTAACGCTAACAGACCCTAAGCAGAATAAAGTAATAATCTATTTCCAGTAGTGTAAGCATCTTTTTCAAAAGCTTGTGTGGGCGTTGCCAGATTCATTTAGAGCTTATAGCACCTCAAGAATAGTCTCCTGTGGGGAGAAAGAACTCTTTTTAAAACTACATGAGTCTCAGAGTGAAAAATTCTGTCATTAATTGCATAAGTGTATGAGCAATCATAACATATAAGTACGATGACTTAGAATAAATTGAAAGCAAGACACGTGTGCGAAGTACATTATGCACACATTTAACGCAAATTCAATTTGCTTTAATGATCACACATTAAAATAAAAGTAATCATCAGCAACATACATTTATTTATTATTACTATTATTATTATTATTACCATAAAATGGTATAACATCATAACGTTTCAAAATGCGATAGCAATCAAAACTAATGTGTTGATGATATTGATTTTTTAATTAGTACCTATTTAGCTAACGTCAGCAGCTATGGCGTAGCGAAGGTGGCGATAAATTACAAAATGCATTAAACGGTAGCTATTAATGCTTTACTAAAAATTATGTGAAAATAAATGAAATTAAAAAAAAGTAATTCGAATTAATAAATAAAAAATAAAGAAATTGCGAAGAAAAAGAAGAGCATACATACCGGTGCACACTGGTCACATTTGTATGGAGAGTGGGACAAAACTCAGTTTCTTGGAAACGGATGGACCTACGGAAACCAAATTTTGCACATTGGTGTCCCACTATATGACTCATCTTTCAGAAAAATTAAAAGCATATACACTGTGGGGCTGCATGTCCACTGTCGGTGTGTTCGAATTGGTTTTTATTGAGGGTATAATGGACAAGCAAGTTTATACCAATATTTTGAAAGAAGACGCCAGAAAAAGCGCTGAAAAGTTAAACTTGGGTACATCACACACCTTCAAACACGACAACGACCGGAAATACCACCCCACGAAGTACGTATGCGGCTTGCATATAACACTACTCGTGTTCTCCCACATCTCCCACAGTCCCCAGACCTCAACCAAATCGAGTAACTGTGGGATGAGCTGGAGCCGCGGTTAAGAAAGTGGTAAGCCAAGTCTAAAAGCAACCTTAATGGAAGAATGGCCAAATATTGGGGAGGAAACTACCAGAAAGTTGGTGTATTCTATGCCAAACCCACTTAATGATGTTAGAAAATAAAATGGTACGCCTAGAATATACTAGCGTTTAAAATTTAGTTGTTATTTAATCTGAAAGTGAAGTGTGCCAATACTTTTTTCCGGATAAAAATAGGACTTTTTTCATTACACGAATTAATGTGCTTAAACCATTCCATCAATCAATGTAATTTTTTCTTTATCGTATTCTTAATACTTGTACTAATGCAACAAAAATAGGAAATAATAAAAAATTTATTTCTTTGGAAGAGTATTTTGAGGTCGAAACCAACTTTGTCTGCTGTGCCAATACTTTTTTCCGTGAGTGTATGTTGTAATCCACGCCCACCACTAACGCTAGTTTACAGCAAAAAACAAACAAAAAACCAGGAATGGGGTAGGATAGGAATTGACCTGCTGAGCTTGGAACTATTTTTTTAATTTTTTGTATAGTTAGGTTTTTGAGATAACGGTAATTTTGTGTTTTTTTGTTATCACTTCATTCAAAAATTATTTTCTATGGAGTTACAAATGTGGCCGCTGTGGTGCAGTGGGTAGAGTGCTCGCCTGCTATGCCAGGGGTCTCGGGTTCAAATCACGGTCCGAGCCAAACACCAAAACAATTTTTCTAATTAGTAAAAATCCAATTATTGGGTTTTTTAAGAGCAGCGGTCACCTCTCGGCAGTGGGCGGCATACCCTCCGAGTGTATTTCTGCCATGAAAAAGCTTCTCACAAAAAATGCATTCGCCGTTCGGAGCCGGCATAAAACTGTAGGTCCACCCAATTGGTAGGAAAAAAACAAAAAGGAGCACACCTCACATTGGGAGAGAAGCTCGGCCATAAAACTCGTCAGAGTTATAATAGCGCCATTGTATTAGTATTATTATTATTATTATATTATTATATTATATTATTATTACAAATGCGATAAACGCAAGCAGTATCTCGTTCGAAAGGCAATTAAAATACGCTTCAAACGACATACAACTTGTAGTGGTCTCATAAAAACTCGCTGAGCGAAAGCTGGTCAAAGTCAAAATTTTGTGGATTAAAAAGTTGTAAAAATGAGGAAAGTTTTATTACTTAAAAAATTTTCCCGTTTATTTGCAAAGACTTTAAGCGTAATATCAGAGACATCGGATAAATATTTTATTTTTGGCGATATTTTTCTTGTGAAACAAATAGGATATTTTGGACGAAAAACTTGGTTAGGTGACTTAACTATGGGAAAGCGACTTCATAGGTAAAAAGGACATTAGAAGAAAATATAGAGCTTCCAAAGACTAAACTAATGACATTTCGATTTTAAAAATCCGATGTCAAATAACAAAGTTACAATAAAAAAAAAATTATTCCGCGATATTTCGCGGGATCAAAAAAAAAATTGTGTGGAGGGTGGGACAAAACTCAATTACTCAGATTTTATCGAAAATAAAGTTTTATCGAAAACAGTCGATGTAAATATGTACAAAAATCGTAAAATGGCAACAATATTTTGTATAGACTAGTTACATTTAATATGATATTTTAAGAAAAAGGGAAAAAAAAGGGAAAAATGTATAAACAGGCTTCTTAAGAGAAGACTTTAAAGAACTAAAATCTGCTTATAAGAACTGGTCCAGAGTGGTCCTTAATTGTTAAAAGTTTAAATGAAAATGCTAATGCTGGAAAATTACGGTCATAGAAAAGCCAAGATTTTTTCATCTTGTATTTTGCTAAAAATAAATTGTTTTCACTGTTTTCTTTCGCTAAATCATGAAACATACATCTTGCGTTTCCAAAGTTATCTGCATTTTTTTAGCACTCAAACTTGAAATATCGTAAAAATCATAATACACTTATTTACACAAACTTTTTCCAGAAAAAAATTTTTTCAAATGTGTTGACTTTAAATGAGCCAAAGTAACATTTAATGGTGACTATTGCGTATAGAAGGAGGTTTTCCATAAAATTCAATATACTTATTTCCCACGGAAATGCATGACAGAAGTTTCTTTTTCAAGCACCAACGTTTTTGACTTTTGTGTATGGGGCTGACCAGTGTGCGGTGCAAATTTATCGAACGCTTCACAAACGTCATGAAATTTGAAATATGAAAAGAATGCTGGAGTATCACAACCATTGTGAATGATTACAAGTGAGCCAGCTGCTCAATAAACGTCAAAACAGCTGAGCTCATGTGATTTGTAAAGTTCCACATTCTTTTACAACGACCATTCTGCAGTGTGCCTCAAAAAACGCCGCCATGAAAGCGCCATCTAGTGTTGACTTTTAGCTGGTTGATTGCGTCCTCTTATTCATATACATATGCTCTTTGTCTGTACCCGAAAATGATATTTCCCGAGACCATTGTGAACAATTAATCATTCACAATGGTCGAAGCTGGCTCACTTGTAATTGTACACAATGGTCACAGCTATTGGCAATGTGTCAAAAGTGATACGTATCAGTTATTTATAAAACGGTTAAAAAAAAAACAAAAACTTTGAGAAAGCTTTGCTCATTCTGTGGAACGTAACTGATTTAAATAAATAATAGCTTAAAAAAACTAAAAAACACGCTTTAATCTTAAAAATCGTACTAAAAATTGAGAAATAATTTAATTAGAAACAAAATGATGAACGAAAATATAAGTATTTAAGGAAAAGCGTCGGGTGGTGCTCAGTATGTCAAAAAATATTTAGGATCGCTGTTTTTAACTAATATTTTTATTTCGACTTTTTTGAGATTTCATATAACGTACTCTTTAATTTCGCAACTAGGTATGTATATTTTTGTACTAGTTGTACGAATCGAATATTTTCATATTCAAATATTATTGAGCACCCCCACGCTTTTCCTTAAATACTTATATTTTCGTTCATCATTTTGTTTCTAATTAAATTATTTCTCAATTTTTAGTACGATTTTTAAGATTAAAGCGTGTTTTTTAGTTTTTTTAAGCTATTATTTATTTTTAACTTTTTAGTGAAAATTTTCATTAAAGGATGTTTTATGCGGACGCAAGAATAAAAGTAAAAAGAAGTCTGATGAAGGGATGTGGTGATCTCCGAAATAGATCTATATACATATGTATTTATAACTTCTACCAAAAATATTAATTTTTCACATACATTTTTTCCTTATAAAAAAAAACATTGGTCATAAGAGCTCAAAAATGAAGCCTAAACGAAAAAATATCAACTAATATGTACTATGTGTATCGAAGCAAAACTATTTCAGTTTTTAATCGGAGATATGCTCTTCTTTATTTGCCTGTGCACATTCACAATGAACAGTCAGTGCTCCAAAATATTCTCATTGTCCTATTATCACTTCCATATTTTCTTGTATACCAAAAATAGTAAACAACTTCTTGAAAACAAAAATTGCCAAACAGATGTGAAAGTTGCCAAGAAACCAACAGCGAAAAATAACCTATTTTGGTAATTACCAAGTTCGGCAACCGTGCTATAAATAGAATTTGAACCAGGGTTTGAAATTGCTTAGCTACTTTTGCTGCATTTGCTTTTGCTTTGCTTTTGCTAATGAAAAGTAAATTAGCAAATTAGAGTAAAAAACGAGAACACGATTCATTCGCTTCAGTTTTCAGCTGAGCCGTGTTTGCTTGTATAGTTAAGCAAAAGAAAAGCAACGCGATTTGGGGGATTTCATTTTACTTCCAGCAATTAGTTGTCTTTGCATTTTTTCTGCTTTTGCTTATTGCATCTTGTTAACATTACCAGAGTTGAGTGATGGTGAATTACAGATTTGAGAGAAAAGTTGAAAAAATTAGCAGCGCGCTGTAGAATGGAATGTTACTTTACATTTGTGCACATCTGCTGATATTCTTAGTTTTATTCACATACGCCGATTTCACCAATGCACCAAATTCCTAAAACAGCAAAGTAATTTTAAAATTTTCTTATCGAATTTCAACTATAAATAAATTTAAGAATTAAAAAAATCAATTTAAATTAGTTTCAATTTGAATTTTCTGGGACTCGAACCTGCGCCTCTATGTGCATATCTTTCTGTATTAAAAAATTATAATTCAATAGATGCTTTTGTGTACACAACAATTTTTTGATATGTTTGGGGGACAGTAGGATTTTCGTTGATCAGTCATCAGAGTCTAGCAGCTGCTGTGCCGCGATACACCAAGATGAATGGTGAGGGTTTTGAAGCAGCCACCAATTTATTATTGCTCAATAGATGTACATATGTATGTACATATGTACATATGTATTGATGCATCATCTATTTGTTCAGAGAGGGTGACAATTAAATTTCATTGGCATAGGTATAGAGATGGTTGATCGTTGCTCATCAACGAGGTTGATGAACAAGATGAAATGGACAACAAAATGTTTTTACATTTTCAAAATTTCGAAAATTTTAAAATAATTAAAAAATCGATGTGGAAATTGTAAAAATACTCACCGGTTGTAGCAAGCTGATGCATTGTTGTATGGTTTTTAATACAGAAAATGCATTGATGCGCAGGTTCGAGTCCCAGTAAAGTCAAATTGAAATTAATTTTAATTGATTTTTTTTTAATTTTTAATTTATTTATAATTCAAATTCGATAAGAAAATAGTTAAAACACCAGCGGTTTTGGGAAATTAGTGCATCGATGGAATTGGTGTATGGGAGGAATAATGAGCCATATCAGCAGATGTGCAGAAATTTAATATAACATTCCTTTCTACAGACGAACTCGCTCTACTTCTGTTATTTTAACAGCCAGCTGTGTTGAATTAAAATTTTTTATTCACCAGATGCACTAACAGAATTTTGTTGGGTCTCTGGCTTCCACGATTATTCGTAGTTGCAACTTCTCTGTTCATCTACGTTCTCTGTTTTTGGCTTGCATACGGGATTGAATTGAATGAAATTCATAGAGGCTATTTTGAAGAGAGGTAACATAAAGTGTTGTATAAAAAATGTAAACTATCAAGGATCGACTTTTTTCTTATTAAATCGTCCGATCGATTTGTAGAAAGAATGGCAAACCTTGAAAATGAAATTATAAATAGCTATTTATCAAAGCAAACACAAATATCTGTACCATTATCAGAAATATACTTATCTCCAATATATTTAAAAATATTAAAAAATAATAATATGACACACAGAGATAATAAAGCAATTTATTATCATAGGCGATACAATTCATATGACCTTAATGGTGAAAATTTAGTATATAATACCAACCAGTTTATAACCTAATATTTGGCAAAATGTTAGTATAAGATTATATTAGTTTTAGATATGTACATATGTATGTATAATAAATTATTATATCTCCTTTTTAGCCCTTTTTTGGGGAATGTATAAAAGTTTTAAATTTTTGCTAAAGGCATACACTCGTAAAATACACACACTCGTAAAGTACATGCATAAAAATATAAGTTTTAAATTCCTAGATAAATACACATGTATGTTAGGATAACACTAGATAACCTAATTTTGTATAACTATACCAATTGTATATTAATGTGATTTTGGGCAATAAATGAAATGAAATGAAATAGAGTATAATGTTGAATCTCATTATATGATGTCGTTGGGTTGAATCCCATGTTGATGTCACGTTTCGAATCCGGAGGTGAATAGAAATAATAGAGGAGAGAACACAATAAACGTAAAGTGAATGTTTCAAAAAAAAAAATAAAAAATAATTGAGTTAAACGTTTGCAACTTTTAGGATGGGATGAAGTTACATACATACATACAGGTGAAGCTAATAAAAGCGTGTTAAAAAGACGCTTATTCACAATTGCTTACTGGAATATTTTTTATCAATTTTAATTCACACACAATCTCGAAAGGCTTGTTCAGACATTCTTACCACAAACTTTTTTGAAAGGAAACTTCCAGCGACGAAACTATAAATATAACTACTGCTCGAGAAGAATAAGTCCACAAACAATTGAACAAAAAATGGTTTATAGTTAAGTGTTGCATAAAATATTGCTCACTTTGAAAATTTTATTTCAATGTATTTAAAAAAAAGTGATGATGATTCACCACCTAATACTAACTAATGTAACTTCTGACGTAAATTACGTTAATAAGTGCGAAGCTAAATTGAGTGGATGAGTAACTCATTTACTCACTGGGCACAGTTGGAGGACCTTAAAACAAATAATATATAATTGCTCATACTTAAATGTTTGTATACCAATTTTTCGTACGTGGTCCATTTTTCTCACGAATTAATTTTCCATCTGTTTGTGACGTGCAATTCCAAGTTATTTTTGAGGTTGCTTTGAAAGCGAGAGCAAGGCCGCATCTAGGGGGGGAGGGGGATGGCAGGGATCAATCCCCCCCCCCCCGAAATTAATGCAATTAAATTTTTTTTATAATATAAATATGCTTAATTGTATTTTTTAGAAGCATAGAAATCATGTAAAAAGTTGGTCTCAATTATTATTTGTATCTATGTATGTACTAGCAAGTACCCGGCTTACTTCGTTGCGCCGCAAAAATTAAATATACTGATGTTTAGCTTTGAGTAGAGTGTAAAAATGGGTTACACATTCATATTTTGTGCTTGTTTTCTGCAAGGAATGTAATATACCACCCTCCTTTAGATGAAATGCAAACACTTTAAAATTAAACAACGTTATAAACAATACAAACTCAAAGTTATAATAATTCAAACAACGTTTGGTACCTACACAGAGCGAAAACCACCTAATAAAATAGAACAAAAGTAAGAAGATATCTCTATAGTTTTTCTTTAAGAAGAATCCCTACTTACTTTTAATGGGATAGTCTTTTTAATAAAATCAAGAAGAAATCTTCGAATATATATGTGGATATCTCCTTGAATTAATAAAGAGGGCGTTCTTCTTATTTTTATTAGGTTATCTAATTAAATTTATTATAAAGTTAGTCTTATATACCTACATATGTAACCTGAGTTAGCGGTTCACAGTCGACAACAATAATGCGCAAAGAAAAGTTGAGTAGAAAGTTTTTTATTTATTGTAAGAAGGTATACTTTTAAATAAAATTAAAAAGATTTACCTCCCAAAAATAAGAAGAAATTTCTATGGAAATATCTTCGAAAAATTTAGTAAGAAGTTTTCTATTTATTGTAAGAAGGTATACTTTTAAATAAAATTAAAAAGATTTACCTCCCAAAAATAAGAAGAAATCTCTATGGAAATATCTTCGTCTCTGACTTCTGTCCTCTTTTTGAGCCACTAAGCTGTTCAAAGAGACAATCTTCTTATTTTTATGAGGATTATTTGGCTCTGTGTACATTAGTAGGCAAATTAGTTCATAAAATAAGGTACATCTTGTTCATTAATTAAAAACTTCCGTGAACACAACATTCTTTGTTTTGTTGCCATTTCCAGGTATAAGAAAACTCTGGTTTTGTGGTGAACCAGTTCGCGATAGAACGACATACATTTGACCGTGAGAAAACACCTCGTTGCGAAGGTCTACCCCAATATAGCTAAATGTTTGCCCTTGGGACTTACAAAAAAAACGCAAATTTCACTCATACGACCCATGAAAAGGGAAGAATGTTCCATATAGTTTAAATCCGGTCTGTAGTTAAATGCTGATTTCGTATGAATCGCCACATGTCTCCTCTTCATTCCACGCAACCGTGAGTTCTCTAAACGATTTGCATGTTCAGAGACTGTCCCGTTTCTTCTGGACCTAATTTGGCGCCTGTTTCCAGAAGATATAGATAACTGCGGTTTTGCTTTTGGCATGTCTAAGAAATTGTTTAACAAAATCATAAACTTATAATTAACTTAATTGGGTAAGAGCTTAATTTAAAATTTTACCATTGAAATTAATGGTGATTTCGTTTCATCAAAAAAATGCGCATTTTTGTTACACTCTTCAATTTTCCGTTTTCGTTTGCAAAATGAAGGTAAAACGTCAAACAGAATATGTCTTCTTTTTTTAGTGGTTTTATTAGGCTAGTGGATCTAGTGGTAATTTAGTGTAAAAAAACTACATAAGTTTTTCACTTGCTACCCTGTTTTCGTTTCCTAAAAATGTACACTTCAGTGGTGTAAAAAACTCACACTTTTTACCCTCTGAAGCTTTGACAGGGTAGCTGGTTGCACTGAAAATCAGCTGACGAAAATTTTATTTGACAGATAAATTTGGTGAAATTAATTGGATTTTGCAATAACAATTAAATATGGGTGATAAGCGAAACCTAATTATTCATGCACATAGCATAGCAAACGGGGCAGATATGTATGTAATTTGAATTTGAAATATTTTTTTTTTTAGTTAATTACCCCCCCCCCCCCCCCCCCCCCAAAATGAAATCCTGGCTACGGCCTTGAGCGAGAGGAATTGTTGGAGAGTCCGAAATGCTTTAGCGACTGCTTCGGTTGACGGCTAGTCGCGACTGAACTCAAATACAAATGGAAATCATCGAGAGCATTCGACATGTTTGAACAATCCAGACAATGAAATACTAATAAATCTCGGACTCGCCCATAACTAAGTTTCTTTCGCCTTAATTTAACAGAAAAAGCTCATTGTTTTCGTCGTTGGGCATGTGCCTTCAAAACTTCACTCATACATACATATCTTAAAATAAATTTACGGCAAAAAGCATTTAACTTTCAACTTCTTGCACTAAGCAAGTTCTTGGCATCTTGTTTTTTTTATTTTTATTTTTTTTTTTATTTTCTGCTTTTATTTTTATTCTAGCTGAACTCTCTAACTGACTGACTGACTTGCCCACTAACCTTTAAACTTTGACGCAGTTGATTTGGTTTTAGATATTTTTCGTGCTTAAATTTTTTTTGTGCTTGATTCCTTTTTAAGTTTTTTCTACATTTTCGCATATTTCAAGTATGTATCTGTGTTTATAAAACACACAACACACTTAACTTTACTCTGCAACATCCATTAAAAATCCTTGGCAACGAAAATTGTGCTTTGTTTTGCGCAATGAAGCGTAGCCGTAGCGTAGAAAATGGCAGACAAGATGTGAATGAAAAAAAAAAAAAACTTTTTATTTTATACAAAAGTATTTACTCTATTTATTGTGCCGCATTTACATATATGTTTTTATATAGTACACAGTACATAAGTGTTTTGTCTTCGTCTTTGTCTGTCTGCCTCTTGTGTAGTAGTAGTAAGTGGCATGCCGCTCGGTTACATTTAATCTGTTTGTTTTTTCTTTCGTTTTCGTCTACGCAAAATTTGTTTGTTTTTTTCGTTGTTACTTTGTTTTTGTTCTTTTCTGCCTTTTTTGTTCTTTTCTGCCATTTTTTGTTTCTTTTATTTTGTAAATTTTCCGTTGTTTATTTTTTATTTTTTAGAAACTAGAAAAAAACTTTTTAAGCATGGATGTAACTACAGCTGTTTCACCTTAGATCCCTCTAAGACTCATCAGGTTACTTTTGCTTCTGCCAAGACTCGAACTTGCGCACCTTGCAGTACAATAACTACAGTTCTAACCGCTGAGCTATTGCCTGCCTTCGACATCTGATAGAAAATTTGTTGCTAGTTTCTTTCCTACTATAATTCGTTTCTAACTTATGCACATACATATGTACATATTTACATATTATTGTATGATTAAACATAAGTAGCGAATAAAGTGTAGGGATGTTCAAATGAACTTAATTTTTTATTTTAATTTATTTAATTTAACGAGCACAGGCCCAGGTTATATTTTATTTTTTATTTTTTAGAAACTAGAAAAAAACTTTTTAAGCATGGATGTAACTACAGCTGTTTCACCTTAGATCCCTCTAAGACTCATCAGGTTACTTTTGCTTCTGCCAAGACTCGAACTTGCGCACCTTGCAGTACAATAACTACAGTTCTAACCGCTGAGCTATTGCCTGCCTTCGACATCTGATAGAAAATTTGTTGTTTATATTTCTTTGTTTCCTTCCAACATTTGCATAGACTTTGTGTCACCTGGCTTTATTCCAAATGGTTTTCCATATTAAAGCGCACATGATGATGGCAAATGCGCCGCTAAAAGTAAAATTTAGTTTTATGTATGTAGATTGAAAAATTAAATTAAGTTTGGGCACGCAATTTGTTGGCCAAAAAAAATTGCGAGTTTCGCTAGCATAATAATAAGTAAGACTTGAAATTGCGTCCTTGTACACTCAAAGGGCTCTCCGGTTTGTTTTTTTTGTTTTTTTTTTTTTGTTAATGGGTAGTACCTACTACATTAATATGCAGGATTTTTATACTCAGCTGTACTAGTACACAGAGTATTATAGTTTTAATCACATAACGGTGGATTGTAACAGAATGAAATAATCGAGATAGATATAGACTTATATATATCAAAATGATCAGGGTGAAAAGAGAAATCGATTGAGCCATGTCCGTCCGTCTGTCTGTAAACACTCTAACTCGCGCAAAAATTGAGATATTTTGATGAAATTTGAAATGCAAGTTGGTATCGAGACTGGGACGGTTGGTATTGAAAATGGGCGAAATCGGACCATGACCACGCCCACTTTTCCTATATAGAAAAAATCGGAAATTTGGTATCTCAGTCACTAATATAGCTAGAGCGATGAAATTTTACCCACGTGTTGGGCTCAGGCCCCTAGGAAGAAATTTGATGAAATTTTGGAAAATGGGCGGTACCACGCCCACTTATTAAGGGTCAAACCTTGAAAGTTTTATATGTCATCTCAGAAACCATTGAAGATATATCGATGAAATTTGGTACGCGTGATTTACTTAATTAGGCAAACGTTTGGACGGAAAATAGTTAAAATCGGTTGACGGCCACGCCCACTTTTATATATGTATATTATAAAGTGACCTAATAAAAACATTTTAAGATATATCTCTGTCAAATATAAAGATGTGTCACTGAAATTTTGTCGCATGAGTCCAACTATGGACATAAAACAGAAAACACAAAAATTGTGGAAAATGGGCGGTGCCACGCCCACTTATTAAGGGGCAAACATTTGAGTTTTATGAGTCATAACTCAGAAACTGTTGAAGATATATCGATAAAATTTGGTATGCGTGATATACTTACTTAGGCAAATGTTTGGACTAAAAATTGCCAAAATCGGTTGACGACCACGCCCACTTTTATATATGGGAACTATAAAGGGGCCTAATAAAAACATTTTAAGCTATATCTCTGTCAAATATAAAGATACATCATTGAAATTTTATGGCAGGAGTCCAACTGCGGACATAAAACGAAAAAAAAAATGGGCGTGGCACCGCCTCTTTTTAGACAAAGGAATATACGAGATTTCTTAGCCTATAACTCGGCAAATAATTGAGATATTATAACGAAACTTGGTTTATACACTTTTATAACTTGTGTTAATAGACATGCAAAAATTTATTCAAATCGGTTTGTGACCACGCCTACTTTTTAACAAAGATATTTCTGGAACATCCTTTGGGAATTTGTAACGTGACATCTTTGTAACTAGAAGTCAAAAAGGAATGAAATTTTGCACAAAGAATAATATTCATATGCTTAGTTGGATGACTGATAAAAATGTTGAAAATGGGCGTGGCTACGCCCACTTTATGCAGCACTCGCTTTATATAAAATCCATCAAACGCAAACAAACAATAAAAACATACAGCTGAGTATCTAATGTTCGATTCCACTCGAACTTAGGCTTCCTTACTTGTTGTTATGAAGATTGCCATATCAAAAAACAGTTAAAGCTTACGGAATTTCATTCTAAAGGTATCATTCAGAAGTTAAAAATCGGCGGAGTCTCTCTTTAGAAACAAGATATGTCAAAGATCGAAGCAGAGTCAATGTAGAAACTAGACATATGTATGATTCAATCTGCCAGAATACTATAGAAATGTAATTTTTGTCCATTATGTCTGGAAAGGCGCCATCTGGCGTACAAATAATATTACTTCTTACTGTATTTTTGGCATTAAACCCTGTCTTTATTCTGTTTTTTTAGTGCCATGGTATTACCTAAAGAGTTTCTTTTGCTTACTCTTAATGTTTTCTTCTTTTTAATTGGCGCGTAACCGTCTAGACTTAAGCATCGTTTTATAAGAATTAAATTAGAAATTCTTATCCTTGCATGAAACTTATTTTCATATTTTTTTATGCCTTCGACTAATTTAATCTAGAAACGCTTTTATAATCCTTTCACTTTTCTGCGTCAACACTTTCACCTTCGAACCCACTACCTTCCTTGTGCATTTAAATATAGTATTTTATGCGAATTTAGCAGTTTTTCCTTCACTTTCCTTAATCTCCGACTGCTCCCTCCTTCCTTCTCTCTCTCTCTCCCTCTCCTATTTTTCCTTCCTTACCTCTTTACCTCCCTCTTCCTTTCTTTAACTCACCTGCTCTTAGATTTATCGCTTTCAACTTTCTTAACATTTTCTTTGCAGCTGAATTTTGAGCTTCGCAGCAATCCATTCTTCTTCTTCCCATTTTCAAAGTGGCCACAATGGACCCGCTTACCTTACGTTTGCTTTGTTCGGCGCTTGCCTTGCTTTAGTGCTTTGCGCTTGCGGTACCGCATATTTTACCACTTGTGAAACTTTTATGTTGGTTTACCGCTACAATAGACACATTCTATGTAGATTGCTTACATAATATACATGCATATTCATATGCACTAAAATATTGTTTGCGTTTAATCATCGTAAAACTAATTTTATGTGGCCCAGGTGTGCTGGCGCTGTTTTGGCACTCTCTATTCTTTGCTCTGTGTATTAATAAAAGGTCACCTGCATAAATATTCTTGTTTGTGTAAGATTGAAGGTCATGTCCTGAATTATTTTTTTGGTTGATTTAGTGTCAGATTTTTAATCGCATTTTTTATTCAAATCTTAAATATACTTTCTTTTAAAGCTTAAAATAACTTTTTATAAATTTTTACTTCTTCTTTCCTTACAGTTGAATCAATTGTGCTTCTTATAGCTCAATTTAATATCGGATAAATGGTAAGTTTATTGATAAAAATTAGAAATATGATGCCCGTATTTGAGATTTCATTTATTTTCATTAAGCATAGTGATTTTTTTTGAAAAGTTGGCAACCCCACCAAAAAATTTCAACGGCAGTTATTTGAAAAACTTGCTAAATTGTTGCTCTTACCATGATATTTAATTTATTTTCAGCGACTACTTTGATTTAAATTTTTTTTTTTTCAAAAAGGTGGCAACACCGTCAAAAGTATTCCAACGGCAATCTAAACATTTCCCATACTATGATTTTTTTTTATTTTAATCATTTAAATCAATTTTAATTTTTTTTTTTCAATTTTAATTTATTTTATTTTTTCAATAAGATGGCAACCCACCATTAACTTGCTACGGCAATCGTTACAAAAAACATTGAAGTGTTGACCGAATTTTCACATTTCATTTGTTTCTTTATCAAATTCGTTAATTTTTAAATTTATAGCGAACAGGTGGCAACCGTACCAAAAATCTTTCTACAGCAATCATTTAAGAAATCATTGACATGTTTTCCATACTGTGATTTCTAATATGTTCTTATAATTTTCATCAAATTTATTTTTTTTTTTTTTCGAAAAAAGCTGACAGCTCTACCAAAAAAAATTTCAATCAAATCGTTCCAAAGGCCACGGAAAGTATGCCCATATTGTGCTATTTAATTTGTAGGAAAAACAAAAAAGGAGCACACTTCGAATTGGGAGAGAAGCTCGGCCATAAAACTCGTCAGAGTTATAATAGCGCCAATGTATTATTATTAATTTGTTTTTAACAATTCATATGTATAAAAAAAAAATTTCCATAAAGGTGGCAACTCCGCCAAAAAAAAAAAACAAATCACAGCAATCGTGCCAAAAACCACAGAAATGGTGCAGATATTGTACTATTTAATTTTTTCTTATCAATAAAATTTATTTTGTTTTAAAGGTGGCAACCCTATCAAAGTCATTTGTGCCCATAAGCCTCACAAACAATATTTTTAATGACCAAATTTCATCGCGATTTTTAGTTTAATATCCACATTTTATTATTTTATTTATTTAACTGATCTTAAAAATTTTAAATGGCTGGCAACCCTCAATATTTTTTTCTTTCAATTTAAGTCTTCTCACACTTCTTTCTTATATTTACTTTATTTTTACTAGTTTAATCAAACCAAATTTTCAAACACAGAGTTGCTATCTACTTTCTCTTCTCGTTTTTTGCTTTGAGTGCTACTTAGCAGATAAATCATCCTGTTGGCAGCATCATGCTTATGATCCCTTCTAAGTAAAAGCTTGTTGAAATCCGATACAGACGAGAATTAATGACATTTTTATATCACGGCAGCCAAAAGCAAAAAAAAACACATCACTTAACAAGATATTTGCCACCAACCATTTAAAGGCAACAAACGTCAGCTGTTCCACAACAACTAATCTTGCCACACACAAGCACGTACGAGTAGGCATGTGCTGTCCGTCCTCAACACCCTAAGCAAAATGTTGCAGCATAAGCAGCGCTGTTTACTTACTTCAAATAGCTGCTGCTACAAATCATCGACCTTCGTCTCGGCTTTAGTGCGCTGCTACTCATTTTACATGCCAACACCAGTTACTTCAACCTTCTTACCTTACCACACAGCAATAGCGAGCAAACCAAACAACCTGCTGACTTGATGATGCAGACTTGATGATGGCCTGCTGCAGCGCACAAGATTGTGTTAACCTTGATAAATATGTACATAAGTGAGGTGTTAATAAATTTTTAATAAATTATGATATTGCGTTGTATTTTGCTACTGGTTAAGCAAGCGAAAAAGCACTTAAGAGGGAAAGTGAGAGAATGAATAAATGAGAATAGCAAATGAAAGCAGAAATGTTTGGATATGACTGGCTTTAGGAGTATTGGATGGTTATGCGAAATTTGTGTAGAAATACCGTCTTATAAATCCACTTTTTAGAGTCCTTTCTTTTTCCTAAAATATAAACAGATGGCTACATATGGAAGATAGATAAGCATAAGGAATACGTAAATAATTTCAAAACAATTTCAAAAAGATGGCAACCCTACCAAAAACTTTCTATGGCAATCTTTCAAGAAAAAACGCTGAAGTGATGCTCTTGTTGTGATATTTCATTTATTTATTTTTAACAATTTCGTTTATTCTTTTTTCGAAAAGATGGCAACTCTATCAATAATTTTCCAACGGAAATCGTTTCAAAAATCACTGAAATATCTTCCATACCATGATATTTCATTTATTGTTAATGATTGCATCGGTTTAAAAATGGTGAAAACCCTACAAAAAAATTCCGGCGACAATCGTTCCAAAAATCTGAAATATTTAGCATACTGTTATTTCATATATTCTATATTTTTTTATTTTTTATGAATTTTATTAATTTTTAATATGTGGCAACCCTACCAAAAAAACTTTCTTCGGCAATCGCATCTAGTGCTGCAAAAATCAGTGAAGTGATGCCCGTGATTTGCTATTTCATTTTTTCATTCATATAAAATTTTTTCAAAAAGTGGCAACCTTATCAAAAATTTTCCAACGGAAATCGTTTCAAAAATGTCAAATGTTTCATATGCTGTGATATATGTATGTACATATCATTTATTTCTAACAATTTTACATTAATTTAAATTGTTTTTCGGAAAGGTGGTAATTTTATAGAAAAAACAATTACCGAAACGATAGATAGATAGATAGATAGATAGATATGTAGATAGATAGATAGAACGGACACTTTGATTTTTTTTCATAACAAATCACATAAAAACCTCTGTTAGGCGGACCCGAACTCCTCTTATGCGGACGAAAAATTCAGCACGTTTGGGTAGAATATATGCAAAAGCATATACACACTAACGTTAAATGTTGAAAATGAAAAAGGCAAAAGTGGTGAAAATCCAACAGCTTGCACAGAGTCTCAATGGCCGAGTGTGTTAAGCATTGGGTCATTGCGGCTGAAGATGGAATGGACTCGGGTTCAATCCCCGGTGAATCCTCTTCCACTTCCGAAAAGAGTGCTGATGATCGAAAATGGTTTTTCGTGAAATAGCTATACACTCAACCTTCGCTGTAAATAGTTGTTGAATTTTTTTCCACTTACCCCAACAATTAAAAAAATTGAATTAAAATAAAAATTTCGTGCTAAGCACTAAAAACTCTTTCAAGTAAAAATTGTTAACGTTGTTGGTATATAAAAAATACATACCAACAACAAATGTTCATTGCGAACTGCCAACAAAAAATTCAGCACGTTTGGGTAGAATATATGCAAAAGCATATACACACTAACGTTAAATGTTGAAAATGAAAAAGGCAAAAGTGGTGAAAATCCAACAGCTTGCACAGAGTCTCAATGGCCGAGTGTGTTAAGCATTGGGTCATTGCGGCTGAAGATGGAATGGACTCGGGTTCAATCCCCGGTGAATCCTCTTCCACTTCCGAAAAGAGTGCTGATGATCGAAAATGGTTTTTCGTGAAATAGCTATACACTCAACCTTCGCTGTAAATAGTTGTTGAATTTTTTTCCACTTACCCCAACAATTAAAAAAATTGAATTAAAATAAAAATTTCGTGCTAAGCACTAAAAACTCTTTCAAGTAAAAATTGTTAACGTTGTTGGTATATAAAAAATACATACCAACAACAAATGTTCATTGCGAACTGCCAACAAAAAATTCAGCACGTTTGGGTAGAATATATGCAAAAGCATATACACACTAACGTTAAATGTTGAAAATGAAAAAGGCAAAAGTGGTGAAAATCCAACAGCTTGCACAGAGTCTCAATGGCCGAGTGTGTTAAGCATTGGGTCATTGCGGCTGAAGATGGAATGGACTCGGGTTCAATCCCCGGTGAATCCTCTTCCACTTCCGAAAAGAGTGCTGATGATCGAAAATGGTTTTTCGTGAAATAGCTATACACTCAACCTTCGCTGTAAATAGTTGTTGAATTTTTTTCCACTTACCCCAACAATTAAAAAAATTGAATTAAAATAAAAATTTCGTGCTAAGCACTAAAAACTCTTTCAAGTAAAAATTGTTAACGTTGTTGGTATATAAAAAATACATACCAACAACAAATGTTCATTGCGAACTGCCAACAAAAAATTCAGCACGTTTGGGTAGAATATATGCAAAAGCATATACACACTAACGTTAAATGTTGAAAATGAAAAAGGCAAAAGTGGTGAAAATCCAACAGCTTGCACAGAGTCTCAATGGCCGAGTGTGTTAAGCATTGGGTCATTGCGGCTGAAGATGGAATGGACTCGGGTTCAATCCCCGGTGAATCCTCTTCCACTTCCGAAAAGAGTGCTGATGATCGAAAATGGTTTTTCGTGAAATAGCTATACACTCAACCTTCGCTGTAAATAGTTGTTGAATTTTTTTCCACTTACCCCAACAATTAAAAAAATTGAATTAAAATAAAAGTTTCGTGCTAAGCACTAAAAACTCTTATAAGTATGTATAGCAATATAAAAAAAGTACGCGGAATGTTCGTTAGGTAAAAAGCGCTACGATGAAAGGGTAATCACCAACTAAAATAAATGCCCGCATGACTTTATTGGAATAGATATGAATCGTCTATTTTCAAAACCGGCCATCTCCACTCAAGTCGCTTGTGAGAAAAATGCAAAAAACTTCTCTCAAGAAACCAATGGCTAAAACGATTTGTGTTTGTTATTATTATAGAGTAATTTGACTTGAATATGGCAGGGTTTGGTTAAGAAATTGTGTTAATATTAAATACAGGTGATGTTTTAGAATTGGATCTGATACCTACATAGCTTAAAAAATTAAAATTTTGGAGATGGCCGGTTTTGAAAGTGGACGATTCATATAACAACATTCACGGATTTCCAGTTAGATGTTCTAACTGACGAAAACGTCGAAACCATTGAAGATAATAGTACCGATACTGAAAGTATTACCGCTGAAAGTAGGTAATGCAATCTCCTCGAACGAAATGGCTTTGATTGCAGTTTCAAATTTGAAAAGATTTTGCACGGAAGACCTTATTGCATTTGAATTGTTGCAGAAATTTGAAAGCCATCAGCAAAACAATTTTATTTTAAATAAGCAAAAAACCCCTCGTCAATCGACAATTTCGCAAGTTTTAAATAATTTCAAAGATATCCTAACATTTATAGTTCTCAGCAACTTACTAATTGAAATTTAATATTTATGTTAATACTTTATGTATATTTTTTTTTTTTTTACGAGGAGGAAGCATCGAAAGCCTTTATATATATATATGTACATATTTATATATTTAAGTGAAATTTTGAAGGCATAAGAATCCTTGTTTTTTCAGTGAAATATGAATAAATAAATCCTTTAAAATCCAAAAAATTTCTAAAATAGGAACCCACTCCCTTAAGCGGACACCTCTCTTGGGCGGACAAAATTTGCCCAAGGGAGATTTCACTGTATAGGGCACAAGCGGGGCAGTCGGGCTGTGTAACCTTTCACCTATGTCGAGGTTATCACTGAGGTTCTGTAACTTAAGTCTATCGGTTATCAGTGTGTTACCGGATCTCCAACAAGTTCATTATCGTGCAAACAAAAATAAGTCTTTGCAAAAGCGTTAAAGTAAATTAAATTTGCTTTTATTAGCGTCGACTTATATTTTATTTATTATTCGACGCCGCCAACTCCCGCTACATTTATTTATTGCCAACTCATCAATCACAGTTTAATCTATTAGCCATTTTATTAACTTTTACCGTATCTACAAGTACTTTATTTTCTCTGCTTGTTTTAGTCTAGTTTTTTATTTTCTCTGTTTGCTTAGTATTTTATTAGTTTGTTTTGTTGTTCATGTTTGTAATAAACTTTTTTTTTTTTCAATTGCGTTAGCATAAACAAAGTGAAATAATAAGGCACGCGTGGCTAATTACTTAGTGGAGCTTCTTTAACTAGAAAAATAATTTCAAAGGCTTTTAAGTACCTATAAAGGAATGTTCTACAGAAAGAAATTATAAATTTCTCGGAAGGTAAATTAAAGTATACAGGATTGTTCAGAAATAATTCTGCTCGTGGAAGAAAAGTTGTTTTATACGAAACCAAGCACTTTTATATATAAATGTTCTAGCTTGCCATTTGTTTCAATGAAATGGCTAGTTATTATTAATACTATATCTCAATGCTTCCTATACATTCATAATTCGTTTTTGTTTTTACTGCGTAAGGCATTTTCAGCTACTTCATAGAACACTTTGCGCTTTCTCGCCCAGCTTTTTACTTACTTGTTCACCTTGTTGATTATTTATTGCTTTTGCTTAATGCCTTTCCGTTGGCTAAGTATAAATTTGTATGATATACATATATGGGCAATGATAAAAGCATTTGCAATTTTCACGCTAATTCTATAAATAATCTAGAAAACCAGTACGTAACGTTTGCAATAAAATTTAAGTGCTTTTACTTTGTTGAAAAAAAGGCAAATAATATTTGTGCCATTTTTTATAATAAAAAAGTTTTGCCAGTTCATTGGAATTTACGTTCAAGAACTTATCAATGCATTTGCGATATATTTTATTGTGCTTTAACATTTATTTATAACGCTTCTTTTGTTGCCTTTGAGTGCTATAATTTACCGCGGTGTTCCAGCGAAGTAAAAACATACTTTCCAAGAAATATTTGCACATACTTTCTCTCGTTATGATTGATATTATTTTGTTTTATGCAAAACCAAGCGTTACCTTTTATCAAGCTTGATGGCTGATTCTTCTAGATTGAAATGCCTATTTCGCTTCCCAATCACCATCTATATGCAAGGCACTTCTAGCAATCTAAGGTATAGCTTTACATGAAACAAAGAACCTTTTGTGTACGGTATCTTCTCGCAAGCCACATTTTTCGGCAGCTTCTGTTTTTAACCACATGAAGTATGGGTGGTCGTATGTGATGCGTAAGATACAGAGTCGCGTCTACTTGATAAGAGAATTTAAATATTTTCTTAGTTAGTCCTTTTGGTCTGGAATCTAGCGCAAGTGAATCGTCGTTGTATTGCGGATTTTGTTTTTAAAGTCTTCTTCTTATACGCTCCTGTGATGTTATTCTTTCGTAGCCTATAAGTAATAAGTAAGTCCTACCTCTCTGTAGAGGATTTCTGTATCACATCAACAACTTTTCGGCAACAACTCGCCCCTGTACTAATGGCTTCAAGACTAAAACAGCAATGTAGGCTCAATAGTCTTAATCATGTACTTAGAACCAAATTTGTGTACTTTTCGACTCATCTAAGTCCCATGTATTTTAGTCTTAAATGAATGTCGGCTGATTTTTTCACTGATCTGATAATCTAGACAGCAATTCCATATTCCTTAAATTCATTCTCTATTCCCACAAAAAACCTACCCTTCAAATTCTGCCATATCTTAAACCGTATAATATTTTTCCAGATTTATCTCCTGAGAATATTTAACCTTACACTATCCCACTTTCAAAATGGGCTATGTGAATTTTTCATATTAAGTTACAAATTAGAAAAAAAAAAAGATAGAGAATTTTGAAGGTTATTTCATAAAAACACAGAGACTTTTGTAGGCGCACTCATATTTAATGATATTTTTCCCAGAAAACGGCGGGACTTTGCAATAAATTCTTAACGGACATTATCTTCTTCTTGATTGGCGCTTAACGGTCTAGACGATTCTGGCCGAGTCCAACAGAGCGCGCCAATTGCTTCTGTTTCGTGCAGCATGGCGCCACTTGGGAACACCTAGGGAGGCAGCATCGCCGTCCACCTGATTTTCCCAACGCAGTGGAGGTCTCCCTTTTCTTTTGCGTTCAGCGGGTTTCGATAGAAATATTTTCTTGACCGGAGCGCCTTCGGATATTTTCACGACGGACATTATAGACTTTAAAATACTGATATAAAATCCATAAAAAAACTCAAAATTTTAAAAAGATCACATAGCCTTCTTTGAAATTGGACTACTCAATTATATAAATATGTATATACATACATTTAATTTTATTTAGATATATAGATTTGCTGTTGCTCTGGATACTTTGTGTGTGTTTCAAAAACCATTCGCCTACTTTGTATATCTTTCCTCGTAAACTCACCAGTCACTTGCTACTCATTTCTAATTCCTTTATATACATTAAACTTGCAAATATTTCTTTGAATCTCTAACTGCGCTTTCTTCCTCAGCAAAACATTTCCCTCTCTGTTTTTATGACCTGTCGTTAAGTCAAATATCTCCAATATTTCTACATACGTCCATCTCCTTTTGTGCGTATAATTCTCTTCATGGAACACATCTTTGTTTCATGGAGGTTGCGCCTTGAGTGCCAAAATAAAACATACATACTTACTTAAAGAAAAAATTGAAAAATTCATTGGCTCTACGGAAAATAAAAGCTATTGACCATGTCGGCATGCCGGTCTGCCTGTCATATAAATTTCCGTATTTATTTATTATACCAGCGAGGAAAAATACTTGCATTTGTTTGTTTGATTTTATTATTTTACATTCTCATATTTTTTTTTTTATTTTGTGCATTCCACGAAATGAGGCACTTGTAGTATACTACTCAACTTTTGTTTGCTTTCAGCTGCGCTGAGTAGCTAAAGGTATTAAAAATGTTTAATAGACAACACTTGTGGCTACTTAAAATTTATTTTTCTGAGAAAGCCTATTTATTAGAAATTTGTATTAAATTGCAAGAGTTTTAAGACTTTTTTAATTGCAAAGTTTGTTTTTACTTTAATTTTTATTTTTATTTACATGATTCTACTTAATTCTACTAAATTCTACTTAATTTCATTTATATGCCTTATTTGCTTTAAGTTTAATTTTAATAGTTTCTTTATTATTCTTGTAACTTTTTGTTTCAACTTTGTTCGTGTAACTTTTTTGCTTACGAAAATGTTTGCTTTGCTGCCTTTAACTTTGTTTTGTTTTAATATAAAGTGTATTTTAGTGTCATTTTTTATGAATAACACTGTAGGGAGGTCAAAATATCACAGCGAAACGCCGAGACACCCCAACTTAATTTTTGGCTGTAGAATACGATGGCATTTACAGAAAGTCAAAGTTAGCTCGCGTTTTCGAGATATTTAGGAAAAAAGTTTCAGAGCTCTGAAGGTAATTTTTTTTCCGTCTAAAAACTTTACTCATGCTTGGAACCCTTTTCCCGCATAAAAATTCTGACAGTTGTTCTTACGTAATTGGGATATTCTAAATTCAATGCCACCTTTAGTTTTCCAAAATTGGCTCGAGTTTTCGAGACAACGGTATTTAATAATTACCATCAATTTGGACTTTTTTGTTAATAACTCAGTCAGTTTACGAGATAAATTGCCAAAACTTTGCACGTGACAATATTTTAGTATTACCTTAACTATTTCTGAAAATAATTGAAATCGGATCACTATAACATATAGCTGCCATACAACCGATTTTTCAGATATGGACATTTTGGGATATAGCTTCGCTATTTAAACAGCTAAGGACATGCAACTTTGGAAAATTTGTACTCATATTGGCCTTAATCTATTCCCTGAAAATTGTCAAGATCGGGTCACTATAACATATAGCTCCCATACAACTGATGGTTCAGATATATGTTTTTGCACTTTTATTTCTTTATAACTCCGAAAATAGTCATTCTGCGTGAAAATGCAACATAAACACTTTCATTCAAAATGAATAGGTGAACAATTTTCTCATATACGATTTCCACGTATCTGCATCAGTTATTGCAGTTTTGTGCAACCAAGGTTAAAATATCACCATAGGCATTTTTTTCTAGCCCAATAACACATATATCGTATTAAATTAATTGGATGATCTTTATATCGTCTTACAGAGAATTAAAAATACTTTTACGCAGTTTTTAAATGAAGAAAATTAATGCATGTTTGAGGATTTTATATGCATTTATAGTAAAATTTTCCTACAAAAATATTGGTCGAAAACTATTGAAGCATACTTTTAGGCATTATTTGAAAAAAAATTTTATGAAAAATTAACAAAAAAAATTATTCAAAAGCGTATAAAATCCTCAAAAATGCATATATTTTCTTCATTTAAAAACTGCGTAAAAGTATTTTTAATTCTCTGTAAGACGATATAAAGATCATCTAATTAATTTAATACGATATATGTGTTATCGGGCTTGAAAAAAATGCCTATGGTGAAATTTCAAACTTAGTTGCATAAAACTGCAATAACTGATGCAGATACGTGGGAATCGTATATGAGAAAATTGTTCACCTATTAATTTTGAATGAAAGTGTTTATGTTGCCTTTTCACGCAGAATGACTATTTTCGGAGTTATAAGAAAATAAAAGTGCAAAACCACATATCTGAACAATCAGCTGTATGGCAGCTATATGTTATAGTGACCCGATCTCGACGATTTTCAGGGAATAGATTAAGGCCAATATGAGTACAAATTCTCCAAAGTTGCATGTCCTTAGCTGTTTAAATAGCGAAGCTATACCCCAAAATTTCCATATCTGAAAAATCGGTTGTATGGCAACTATATGTTATAGTGATCCGATTTCAATTATTTTCAGAAATAGTGAAGGTAATACTAAAATATTGTCACGTGCAAAGTTTTGGCAATTTATCTCGTAAACTGACTGAGTTATTAACAAAAAAGTCCAAATTGATGGTAATTTTTAAATACCGTTATCTCAAAAACTGGAGCCAATTTTGGAAAACTAAAGGTGGCATCGAATTTAGAATGTCCCAATTAAGTAAGAACAACTGTCAGAATTTTTATGCGGGAAAAGGGTTCCAAGCCTGAGTAAAGTTTTTAGACGGAAAAAAAATTACCTTCAGAGCTCTGAAACTTTTTTCCCAAATATCTCGAAAACGCGAGCTAACTTTGACTTTCTGTAAATGCCATCGTATTCTAGAGCCAGAAATTAAATTGACGTGTTTCGGCGTTTCTCTGTGATATTTCAAAAGTTAAAAATTTACCTACAGTGTAATGCGCTCTACATTGCATTATTTATTTCTCGTGCAATCAAAATTTTATTTTGTCATATGTTCTACATTTATCTCCCTTGATCAGTCTGTTGTTGTCATAAATTTCACAAAACTCATACTCCAGATGGTGGCCGCTGTCAAAAGTTTACTTCTCAATCGTAAAACATTTTTCTGTCACAATGAAGTCATCTTTATATGCATACATACATACTTTTCTACTTTTTCATATCAAAGCATTCTCTGTTGCATATATAAAATATATATATGTAATATATATAATATATATGTACATCTTACTAATATTATAAATGCGAATGTAGCGATGTTTGGATGTTTGGATGTCCAGACGTTTGCTTTTGTTCCTCAAAAACGTGAGAATGGCAAGACGGATTTTGTTGAAGTTTGGCACGCAGACAGGTTATAGTCTGGAAGGAAGTATAGGCTATTTTTATACTCAGCTGTACTAGTACACAGAGTATTATAATTTTGATTTCATAACGGTGGATTGTAACATAATGAAATAATCGAGATAGATATGGACTTATATATATCAAAATGATCAGGGTGAAAAGAGAAATCGATTGAGCCATGTCCGTCCGTCCGTCCGTCCGTCCGTCCGTCCGTCCGTCCGTACGCACGATAACTCGCGTAAAAATTGAGATATTTTGATGAAATTTGAAATGCAAGTTGGTATCGAGACTGGGACGGTTGGTATTGAAAATGGGCGAAATCGGACCATGACCACGCCCACTTTTCCTATATAGAAAAAATCGGATATTTGGTATCTCAGCCACTAATATAGCTAGAGTGATAAAATTTTACCCACGTATTGAGCTCAGGCCCTTATGAAGAAATTTGATGAAGTTCTGGAAAATGGGCGGTGCCACGCCCACTTATTAAGGGTCAAACATTGAAAGTTTTATATGTCATAACTCAGAAACCGTTGAAGATATATCGATGAAATTTGGTATGCGTAATATGCTTACTTAGGCAAATGTTTTGACGAAAAATTATCAAAATCGGTTGACGGCCACGCCCACTTTTATATATGGGAACTATAAAGGGGCCTAATAAAAACATTTTAAGCGATATCTCTGTCAAATATAAAGATCTATCACTGAAATTTTGTGGCAGGAGTCCAACTACGGACATAAAACAAAAAATACAAAAATTTTTGAAAATGGGCGGTGCCACGCCCACTTATTAAGGGTCAAACATTGAAAGTTTTATATGTCATAACTCAGAAACCGTTAAAGATATATCGATGAAATTTGGTACGCGTAATATATTTACTTAGCCAAATGTGTGGACGAAAAATTACCAAAATCTGTTGACGACCACGCCCACTTTTATATATGGGTATTATAAAGTGACCTAATGAAATCATTTTTAGCGATATCTCTGTGAAATATAAAGATAATTCATTGAAATTTTGTGATATGAGTTCTACAATAGACCGGAAACAAAAAATAAAAAAAGTTTATAAAATGGGCGTGGCACCGCCTCTTTTTATGCAAAGAAATCTACGAGCCTATTACTCGACAAATAACTGAGATATTATGACGAAACTTGGTTTATTCACTTTTATAACTTGTGTTAATAGACACGCAAAAATGTATTGAAATCGGTTTATGACCACGCCTACTTTTTAACAAAGATATTTCTGGAACACCCTTTTGGAATTTGTAACGTGAAGTCTTTGTAACTAAAAGTCATAGAGGGATGCAATTTTGCACTAACAATAATATTTATATGCTTATTTGGATGATTGATACAAATTTTGAAAATGGGCGTGGCTGCGCCCTGTATATGCAGCACTCGTTTCATATAAAATACACCCTATATCGAACAAACGCAAACAAACAATGAAAGCATACAGCTGAGTATCTAATGTTCGATTCCACTCGAACTTAGGCTTCCTTACTTGTTTTTTTTTAATTTTGGGGGTTCCGACCCTGCTAGGGACCGTTACTTTCCGATATTTTTTTTATTCCATATAAATCTGAGTATACTGGAACTATACTTATGATATTTCGCACATAGGTATAGAAAGATCGTACAATATGGGTATCAAACGAAAGGGGATGGCCCCAGGTTTCATTTGGACTTCGATAAGTTTCGGTAAATTGATCGATAACTGAGTTATCGGTGAAAATGTTATTGCCCAAAAACATTAAAATTACACTACAATATAGGTATCAAACGAAAGGGGATGGCCCCAGGTTTCATTTGGACTTCGATAAGTTTCGGTAAATTGATCGATAACTGAGTTATCGGTGAAAATGTTATTGCCCAAAAACCTTAAAATTACACTACAATATGGGTATCAAACGAAAGTGGAAGGCCCCAGGTTTCATTTGGACTTCGATAAGTTTCGGTAAATTGATCGATAACTGAGTTATCGGTGAAAATGTTATTGCCCAAAAACCTTAAAATTACACTACAATATGGGTATCAAACGAAAGTGGAAGGCCCCAGGTTTCATTTGGATTTCGATATATTTCGATAAATTGATCAATAACTGAGTTATCGGTGAAAATGTTATTGCCCAAAAACATTAAAATTACACTACAATATGGGTATCAAACGAAAGTGGAAGGCCCCAGGTTTAATTTGGACTTCGATATATTTCGATAAATTGATCGATAACTGAGTTATCGGTGAAAATTTTATTGCCCAAAAACATTAAAATTACACTACAATATGGGTATCAAACGAAAGGGGATGGCCCCAGGTTTCATTTGGACTTCGATATATTTCGATGAATTTATCGATGACTGAGTTATCGGTGAAAATGTGATTGCCCAAAAACCTTAAAATTACACTACAGTATGGGTATCAAACGAAAGGGGATGGCCCCAGGTTTCATTTGGACTTCGATATATTTCGATAAATTGATCGATAACTGAGTTATCGGTGAAAATGTTATTGCCCAAAAACATTAAAATTACACTACAATATGGGTATCAAACGAAAGGGGATGGCCGCAGGTTTCATTTGGACTTCGATATGTTTCGATAAATTTATCGATGATTGAGTTATCGGTGAAAATGTGATTGCCCAAAATCCTTAAAATTAACCAACAAGGGGAAGTTTTTTAGTCTATGCACACACGGTTGGTGCGACGGTATCAATTATGGTGCATTGCCCACCCGCAAAAACAAAAAATAAAAAAAACAGGTAAGAATTTAAATATTTCCTTTGCGTTTATTCTTACAGCCTCTTCTATAACCATCTTTGGGCCTTTTCACATTACTCGGCACGACTACGTATACTTTTGTCTTCAATGAATCCATTAAGATGAATTTTTGGTAATACATATTCAAACCCATGAGTTAACGTTTTTTTTCTCTTTATGGTGGACTTCGACAACTGAATTCTTATCTACAATGTTGAAAGGGGACTTCGTAGTTGCGGACAATGCCGCGGGTACAGGCTAGTATATCCATAAGTTCCTCCAAAAGTATTTCTAGTCGTGATATAAAAAAAACTGTATCCATCACTACAAACGGTATTATTCTGCTCTGTTCTGCTCTGTCAGTATAAACGATTGACAACATGTGTCGCATTCATTACTTACAATTGGAATATTCATTGGGATGTTTATACAGGGTGGTCAAAGTAAAGTGATGCAACAAGAATTTCTAATACTCGCCGGTAATCTAGATAAAAGTTCTTACATTCAATTCGATCTTAGAATAGTTCCATAAACAGTTTCCCCACTCAAAATATATGACACAGAGAGTCCGGCCGGTGTCATCGATATCCCTTAGATCACAGCATTTTTCTTCTCAAACCAATATTTCATATCTCTACGGGAAATTTTTAAAATTAAATAAAATTTGAGTCATTTTTGACTGTTTTACTTGAAAAAATATTTGTACAACAAAAAATCCCAAAAAGGGAAATTTTTAAAATTAATCTCCTTACGGGAAATTTTAAAAATTAAATAAAATTTCAGTTATGACCAATTTAAAGATGATTCTTGGCTGTTTACTCGGAAAAATGTGTATTACAAAAATATCCCGAAAAGGGAAATTTTTAAAACTAAAATTCCTTTATTCTTCAATGAAAAAAATTTTTAAAATTAAGTAAAATGGAAGCTATGGCCAATTTAAAAACTACTCTTGAGTGTTTTACTTGCAAATGTGTATTAAAAAAAATACCAAAAAGGGAAATGTTTTAAATTAATATCCTTCAAAGGAAATTTTTAAAATAAAAGAAAATAAAAAATATGGCCAATTTGAAGTTGATTCTTGGCTGTTTTACTTAAAAATACTGCGCATTACATAAAATCGCAAAAAGGGAAATTTTTTAAATTGCAGTTCCTTCAAAGGAAATTTTTAAAATTAAATAAAATGGAAGCTAAGGCCAATTTAAACGCGACTTTGAGTGTTTTACTTGCAAATAATGTGTATTACAAAAAAATACCAAAAAACGAAATTTTTGAAATTAATATCCCTTTAAAGGAAATTTTTAAAATAAAATAAAATGGAAGCTATGGCCACTTTGAAGACTCATGACTGTTTTAAAAATTATGCGTATTAGAAAAAATCCCAGAAAAGGAAATTTATAAAATTAATATCACTTAAAAGGAAATTTTTTAAATTGTATAAAATTAAAGCTATTGCGACTTCAATCCAAAAAAGAGAAATTTCTAAAGTATGATTTTCAGAATTTTCCTTGAAAATAATGCATAGTAGAAATAATTTCAAAAAGAAAATAAAAAAAAATGTTTTTATTCCAATATGTATCAGTCACCCTGTTTTCCAGGTTTCCAAGCAAGCCTTTTTCACACAGTCACATGTTTTTCACTGCCACTTGTGTGTGAATTCCTTCAGTAATACGCTTTATGACTTGTCATTCACATTTCGAGTGTTCTCCCCTGCTTGTGCTGACTTGAAGCATTCATAAGTGTGGCCCTTTTTGTCAACTCCATGGATTGTATTTCATTTAATTTTCTGTTTGTTTTTCAGCCCTCGCTACCGTATTTTTTTGTTTGCTACCACATCAACTTTGTTTGGCTCCTGGTCAGTAGTGGGTGCTGCTCCTTTTTTATTATTTTTATGAGTTTGTCAGATACATAATTGAAACCGAAATGCTGTTTTAAGTCCGTCATCAATTATTTATTTAGTCATTTCATAAAGTGTTATGCGCTGTTTTGTTTGATTTTTATTCCCTTCCTTTTCCCTCTTTTTTCTGGGTTTTTCTGTGTTTATTTATTTTTTTTTTTTTGTGAAGTACACGTTTGATATGTTGAACATGTTTTTGCTTTGACAATATGCATGTCTTCGCTATAAAAGGCATTGTCTGCTTCAATGCTTATTTATGATATTTGAAATTCATTTAAGGAACAATTGACAAGCGCTGCAAGCAAACTAGTTCTTTGTGTCATTTTTAGTACATGCATACATGTGAGGTTAATTTCTGTTACATTTGTTGAATTTTTCAGCGTTGATTAAGTGGCATTGCAAAAATATGAGCTTATGCTTATACTATGTCATAATTTTGCACATGCCACCAGCCCATAGCGTTCAATTTGCGCGCATCTGCCGCACACATTTTCCAAGTGTTGCATGTACTTTTTTGCTTGTTTTTCGTTCCACTTAAGTGCTGTTTGTGCACAAATTTACGCTTTGTTCCGTTTATGCTTCAAGTATTTTGATCTTCGTTTACTGCCTTTTTGCCTCTTTTTTGTCTGCCCCAAGTGAGCCGCCAATCGGCCGCCGCCGCCACCATTAAAAGCCCGTCTCCACATAACTTGTTTCACCAACAAAACATCTAGCAAAACATCTCGCTAAATAACCCGTCTCCACGTGGCTGATCGTGATTCAGTTTAACATTTCTCTTTCTTGCTCTTCTTAAATGTTTGTATGTTTGCTTATATTTTGCGTTTTTGTTTTGGTTTGTGTGAGATTTCGATAGTTTTTCGATACAAAATTAGAGAAGACATCGATATCATCGAGGTTGGCAAGATGATTCAGAATGAAACAGTGTTCCAATCTTCACTCGCTCTCAGAAATTTGTATGGAAATTGGCGAGTTTCGGCACTGGTTTCCGTGTCGAAACAAGATTGAGAGAGAAAATGCAGAAAAAAAGAGCGAAACACGTTATGTGGAGACATGGCATAACTTCAAAGTGTTTCAAAAGCAAAGCAATTCATATGTTCAATCGTCGTTAAACTCAATTTATGTATAACGTCTTGTAAAAGCTTCCCTTTAACCCCCCAACCACATTCTCTTTCCTTTTCCTTTCTTACTCGCTTTTATCAGTTGTTATATCGATTTCTTTGAAGTCTGTTTTTTTTTCTCTTCTTTTTGGTTTCTCTGTACAACATCTGTATTTATGTGAATCTCTCTGCTTTGATGCTTAAACATAATTTTTTTTTATTATTGTGTGTTGTTGTTGTTATTAATGTATGTGCGCTTTTTTAATGAAGTAGCATAACCAATAACTGTGCGCGCTATATGGGTTAATGATGTGCTGAAAGATATCTATGGCAGCGACAATAACAGCCAACAACAATTTAATAGCCTATAGCACAAATTCTTTGTGCTGCCATATCTGTTTATCTGATAGCTTTGTATGACACTTGAGCTTTTGTATTTGTCTAAAGTGTCAAAGTAAAAGTGACGCACCGCTTAATCTGCTTGGTCTTTTATTAATGGTTAATCAATTAATTTTTCTTAGCAAATTTGTTACTTAATTACAATTTGTTAAAAAAATATAATTTTGAAGCCTTATTGAAAAATATGTGGATTAATAGCTGAAGTTGAAGTTAATTCTTTAATTTACTGCTTAGTCGACCATTAATTTATTCATAATCGTATTTTAAGTTAGTGACTTTTTATCAATCAATTGACTGCTTAATCGCCTATTAATTGATTAAAAGTCGCACTTTAATTTGGTGAGCTTTGATTAATCAATTGACTGCTTAGTCTAGTGTCAATTGATTAAAAATACCAATTAACTGCTTCGTCAACTATTAATTGATTAATAATCGCATTTAAAGTTGATGACTTTTCATTAATCTATTGACTGCTTAATCGCCTATTAATTGATTAAAAGTCGCACTTTAATATGGTGAAATTTTATTAAACAATTGACTGCTTAGAGTAGTATGAGTTGATTAAAAATCACACTTCGAGTTGATGATTTTCATTAATCAATTGGCTGCTTCGTCGACCATTAATTATTTAATAATCGCATTTAAAGTTGATGACTTTTCATTAATCAATTGATTACTTAATCGATTATTAAGTGATCAATATTCACTATCAATTGTTTAATAATCACACTTTAAGCATGACTTTTAATTGAAGCAAGTGACTGCATAGACGAAAATTTGTTGTCAGAATATTGTTGTACTGATTATTTAAACACTTTTACTCAAAATATTACCTTAGAATAATCAATGAATTATGGTTGGGAATACTTTTTTAATTTAAATTTAGCATTGAAGCTTTGAGACGTTTTCCAATGGATTTTTATCGCAACTGACAGATTAATTCGTAGAATTAGTGCTATTAGTAATTTATTCATTAGATTAATTCATAAGATTAGTTTGATTAGTAATTTAATCTCTCGATCAAACTGACTACTCCCTTTTTGCAAAATTTTAGAAGTCAGTGAATCATTAAGATTAAACGCCATAATGGAAAAGCCAATTTTTAGTAATTTTTTAGTCTTTTTTTTTATTCCTTTTTTCATCTACAATCATCTCTGTTTTTTATACACAAATTTTGTCCTTTAGTCTTCCCTCTTTACCCCTCGCCTTTTGTTAATTATTGATATTTTTATTTTCTCGCATTTCCTTTATTTCCACTTATGTTTTCGATTTTAATTGCAATTTTTTTCTGATTGACTTCTTTTGTTTTGTTTTTCTTAATTTTCGTTCGCAAATTTGTATTTTTTTATTGTTTAACTTATTTTACAATTTTTTTTCTGCGCTTTTTGTTAAATTTCAATTGTTTTTTGTATTTTTTAATTTTTTTGTTTTCGTTTTCTTTTTTGTATTTTTTCTTTTGTTGTTTTTTTTTTTTTTTTTTTTTTTTGTTTTTTTGTTGATTATTTTTGTTGTTGTTTTTTATTTTTATAGCATTTCATTCATTCATTCATTGCCATTGAAGCGTGTGCGGCTCGATTGATTAAAAGTTCAATTTCGAAGCGAATTTTTTGCGGCAACGCCACTGCGCCGTGTTGGGCCTTTGAACTTTTCACTTGAGTGAAAACTGTGTTTGACTTTTCTCATTGTAGAAAAGTATTAATTGTGGGAAATTGCGTTGTAATTTTGACCTTATTGTTATCACTTGCATGAATATAACGTAGAATAATAAATTTGATTCAAAAAACGTAGTTGAGAGAATCATCAAAATAAAATATACATATACTGAACTGAGCAGATTGATGAGTTAAGCGGACATGGCTTAATCCACTCAGCTCATGTCTATCTGTTTGAACTACAAAGACTATCAACAACTTAAATCCTGCATTTGAATGCGAGTTTGGTAGACGCCTTAACTTTATCATTCTAATCACCAAAGAAGATTTTATGAGCGCTTTAATGTCGCGATTAGCCTTAGGAATTTAAAGCATTTGGGGAAAACAAAACTATTCTTACGAAAAAGTCGAGCTCAAAACAAATGCCATTGAAAATTTCTTTATATCCCACTTCATTCAATAATTTCATGCCTCGCAAGCGACCATGTCATTCACAAATCATGTCATACATGTTATGCAAGAAGCAAATATGAATAATATCACATATGCTCCTTATCCATTCACCATTTCGATTTGATAATGCAGCATTGCGCAATTTTTTTTATGCAACCACTTGCATAAGCATTTGAAATTGAGTTCAGCTTCACACACGCGTCCTCAATCACCTGCTCCCCAAACAAATATGAAATAACGTAAAAACTTGCATAGCCGATAACGCATTGCATCGTTGATATCTCCCTTGTCAGCACATTAAAATCGCATCAATCAAAATCAAGAGCCGTTATGACATTGTGTAACAGCTGAGAACTACATGGATAGATAGATAGCAAGCCAAGCGAATACATCTCTATTGCGCCATGCCAAACGTGTGCATGCATTCAAATTCAGCATTTTTGCTTGCCTCAAGAGAATTTTTTTCGTTTTTTTGTTTGAAATATGCAAATTCCCGGTTGCCGACACGTTGCTCACCTCAATTTCAGTTCAACTAACGCTTGGTCGATGATAGTGTAGTTGGCCATCATATTTTATTACTATTGTTGTTCTTGTTGTTTTTAGCTATTTCTCATTTCACCGGCTCAATGTCAATTGGGGTTAACTTTTATATAAGATTGTAGCTGTTCTTGTTGTTGTTGGAACAATCTAGGCATGCATTTCATGAATTGTGATTTATGATCTCAATTTACTTATAAAGGCGCGTAAATTTTTTTCGATTAGTTGAGTGGGAGAAAGAGAATACATAGCCAGTGTCAATTAAATAATTGAGGAGCTCTGATAAATTATGAAATGCGATAGGTGGAAATTTTTTAATGCATATCGACGGGAAGATCGCTTCAAGTTCTACAAAAGTTTTAAAAATCGCCTCAGTTTATGATTTTCTTGAAGAAAGCTCCATTGCAAAGGAAATTTGATACATATTATTTCTCTGAACTAAGGTTATCTTTCTCTCAAATGTCAATATGTAAAAAATTTGAAATTGAAATATAAACTGAAATTGAAATTGAAACTGAAATTCAAACTGAACTAGAAATTGAAATCGAGATGGAAATTGAAATTGAGACTGAAATTAAAATTGAAGCTGAAGTTAAAATTGAAATTGCAATTGAAATTGAAATTGAAATTGAAATTGAAACTGAAACTGAAATTGAAACTGAAACTGAAATTGAAAAAAAAAAACTGAAACTGAACCTGAAACTGAAATTGAAAGTGAAGTTAAAATTGAAATTGAAACTGAATTTGAAGTTTAAACTGAAACTGAAATTGAAATTGAAACTGAACTAGAAATTGAGATCGAAATGGAAGTTGCAACTAAAATTTAAATCGAAATTGAAACTGAAATTGAAATTGAAACTGAAACTGAAACTGAAACTGAACCTGAAACTGAAATTGAATCTGAACTAGAAATTTAAATCAAAATGGAAATTGAAATTGAAATTGAAATTGAAACTGAAATTAAAATTAAAATTTAAACTGAAATTGAAATCGAAATTGAATTTATTAGAAATTTAAATTAAGTTCGAATTGAGACTAAAACTAAAATTAAAATCACAACTAAAGCGAAAACAACTCAACTTCACAATCAGCTAATTTCAGTTAATTTCATTTAATTCCAAACAAATCTATTTTAATCAGCCATGCTAAATTCCTAATAAAATTAGTAATGATTTTTTTACTTTTTTTATATTTATTTTAATGATTGCTTAAATTATCTTACATTAATCTAACAAATATTTATCAATTAAATTAAAAACTAAAAAATAATCATGATTAATAGCCATTAAATAAATAATCAGAAATAATCATCAAATTAAAATTAGTCAAAATTTTTATAATCTTTATAATTGCCTTATTATTATTAATTGTTTGATTAATTTTAATTGCCCGATTATTTTAATTGCTTAGTAACTTTTAATTGTACTATTATTTTCGATTTACTGTTTCTAATTTTTGATTGCTTTTAATTTTCTGATTGTTTTTACCTTTTTCAAGTCAAAATAATTATGCAATTATTCAATTGAATAATGAACTTTTCAAAATTTTAAAATTAAAAATATTTATTAAATTAATTATTTAATCATGCAATTAAAAAAAATCAGGAATTATTATAAATAATCATATAATTCTATTAATCATGCAATTAAAAAGTGACAAATAAATTTTATTTAGTTAGTCGAAAATTCCAGATCGAAAGTAAAATATACCAAATGTCGCACATTCAAAACAAGAACAAAGTAAATCAAATTAACAATCAGCTGATTTGTTCATGCATTTTACTCACAAATAAAGAATTAGGCAGTCTTGCTTGATCGTGCCTTATTTGTATGCATTTGTGTTTGCACGTATGTATGTATTTACGTATGCAAGCGTGTTTGAATAATCTGACCTTTACCTTCACGCTCAATAAATAAATGAATGAAATGAAATGAAATGAAATGAAATGAATAATGTGTTGTCGGTAATGGCGATAGCGGCGGAATGCAATCACTACAACAAGTTTTGCAAAAGCACACACGCACACGCACAACCACGATAATAACGACAGCCAGCGCGCCGCGCCATTGTAAATCAGCGATAGCATGTAACGAAGGCGCAAAAACAAACAAAAGTACAAACAAATAAATGAGCTAAAGCAAAACAACGAAAAATAACCACAAATGAATGCAATCAAAATTAATAAAATTAAATTTAAATAATAAATTTGTTGCAAAGCGCGATATTGCGAAGGCGAAGGAGGAGAAAGAAGCACGGAAAGCGCCAAAAGCATGCGTCTTTTTCTCGCTGGGCACGCTCCGACGCCTGAATGTGTGTAGGTATGTGCCATAAATCTCAAGCAATCGTGCTGAATGCATCCCTACACTTACAGTTGCACATTCTTGTTTGTTGTTTTTTTTTTTCGCGTGCATGAGCGCTGAACAGCTGAACGTGAAAAATGCAACGCTGATTGAACGTGATGAGTGAGTAAGTGCGGGAGTGATATGAATGCCAGCCAACCCAAGTCAGCCCAAACGCCATTTAAATGGCAGTGAAATTGTTAAAAGCGCAAGAAAAGAAAGAAAAAGTGGTAAGAGGGCAATGGAACAAAGATTAGTGACGTCATATGTACATATATTAAGCTGTGCAAAATGTTGCTAAGTTGTGTGAGAGAAGAAAAAAAAAGCAAGAAGAGAAAAAAGTGTGACCATTAGATTTCGCCGTGGCTGTGTTATTATAAAAATGCCATTTGAGCGGATATGTAAAATTTCCATCAAAATAAGAAACGATTATTTTTTTTTATTTTACTGATTATTTTAATAGTCTTACACTAGCCTGGCAATTATAAATCAATTAAATAAAAAATTTAAAAAAAAAATAATAATCATGACTAATAGGCATTAAGAAATAATCAAAAATTAACATATAATCGCAACTAATTTTTTTTAATTGTATGATTAGTAATCAATCAAATTAAAAAATAGTAAAAATTAATTATGATATATTGCCACTAAAAATCATATAATCAAAATAAGTCAAATGTTTTTTTTTCTTAATCGTATGATACTTCTTTATTGCTTAACTATTTTTAATTGTTGATTATTTTGATTTATAAGAGTGTTTTTAATTTTTGATTGAATTTAGTTGTCTAGTTATTTTTCATTATATGATTATTTTTTTATACCTATGCTAATTTTTATATATGATAATTTTTTATGTGATTATTTTTATTATTTTTGAAAATATATAGCTGAACCTTTCCAAATATTATTCACAATCAGAAATTAATCATAAATTTGTTTAAAGAAATGTCAAAAACGAATGCCAAATTGAAAATCAAATAATTGTATTAATATTGCAATTAAAAATCAAAAAATGATTAAAAATAATCAAATGCCACTAAAGTAACGGAATTATCGTATTAATCATGCAAATAAAAAATTCAAAAATAATCAAATAATTATACAAAGTATGCAATTAAAAATATTAAATAATAATTGAAAATAATCAAAAAATTATATATGATAATATAATCACACAATCAAGAAAAATCAAAAAATAATTGAATAATTGTATTAATCATGCAATTAACAAAATCAAAAATAATCAAATAATTGTATTAATCATGCTATTAAAATGTCAAAAATAATCAAATAATTGTATTAGTTATGGAATTAAAAAATTAAAAATATTCAAATAATCAAGCAATTTGAAATAGTACATACAAGTAATTAAAAAACAAACCAACAAAACCAATAATTGAAAAAATCAAAAATAATCAATAATTGCACTAATTATGCTATTAAAAAGTCAAAAATAATCAAATATTTGTATTTATCATGCAATTAAAAAAAAAACAATCAAATGATTTGACTAATCATGCAATTAAAAAAATTTTAATTATTGAAAAAATCTAAACAATCATGCGATTACAATTTTTTAGTGAATAATCAATGCGCCCTTTAAAATTTAATTAACTACTAATCGTTAATAGGGTTAAAGTAATCGTTTAATCATTAAAGATTTTTAAAACCAAGCCAATACTTTAATAGATAATCATTCTAATTTTTAATCATTAATAACAGCTCTGCTTAAGACGCCCCCACATGAGCAACAGTAGTGCACTTAATTCCCGCCTAAAAGGTGTGAAATAATAAGCATATGCACTTGATTTACAACACACAAAAAAACATTCTTATGCAAATACGCAAATCGTTTATTAATCTCATTTACCAAATGTACAAAACCAAAATTTATTTGCTTGCTATTTGTGCACTTTTTTGGCATATTTGCATTTTTCATTTTAACACACAGACATACAAACATACAGCGTAACTGAGTAATGTGTTTGTTTACCGTTTAATAAGTATGGCGAATGCACTTAAAGAACTTACCTTGGCTGCATCCGTCGACGACCACAAAAATGCTTATTGCGTCATTTGGCTTTGGCCAAGAAATGGCTTAAATTGTGCAAATAATATTCCCGATTTGCAAAAAGGCAAACTAAATAAATAATTAATTGCTTGATGTATTTTTGTTTTTGTGGGTTTGCGGATTTTCACAAAAGCGAAACAAAGAAATAAGTATTAGAATATAAGTAAAGAGCAACTAAAATACTTATATGCAAATAAGTAAACGGTGTGAACCCACGCAAATAAAAAAACATATGCTAATTTTTGGCAAATAGTCATATAAAGCAATTTAACAACAAATTGCTATTAAATTAATTTCGACAAGCCAGGCAAGGAAAAGGCAAAAATGTGTAAACTAAAAACACGCAAACACTATTAAAATTAAATAAATAAGTAAAATGAAAAACAAAATCTAATAAAAATCACAACACCGACAGCCGACTTATTTTGTTAGGTGCGAAAATTATGGCGGCACATGATTTGCATAAATACAAAAACAAATATGCAAACGACTGCCGTTTAACAAAGCAAAGCCAAACGCAAAGCATGACAGATTACGTATACGCCATGTACCAACGCCGCCTACCTAACTAACGCTGCTGCGCAAGGTTAACCTAAGCTAGACTGCGTGTGTGTGCTTTGCTTTGGGCTGCACTAGTGATGGGCGAGTCCGAGATGTTTTATTCGATTCTCTCGATTGTTGAAACATCTCGAATGCTCTCGATGGTTTTCATTCGTATTCGAGTCAAGTCGTAAATGGCCGTCAGTCGAAACAATCGCTAAAACATCTCGGACTCGCCAATGATTCCTCTCGTTTTCAAAGCAACCCTACATTTCGGACTCGCTGCAAAAAATACATAACATTTGTTGTTGCCGCTTGAATATCAAAATTGCTTAAGGCTGGTATCGACCTCTCAAGAAACAGCTCAAGAAATTTTTTGCTTTATTTCTTGAGTAAAAAATAGTAGTAGGCAAGAAATTTTGACGTTTAGTAATCCACCGTGAATACCAAGTGAAATGAAGAAGAGCATCAAAAACGTAAACAAAATAAAGCTTTTTGTAAACATAAGCAATTAGTAAGTTCTTAAAAAATATTAAATAAAGCTTTAAATATATGTTTTCAATAGTTTTATTTTGTTGTTATTTTAGGAAATCATCGAAAGCGACGAGGATGACCTGATATTACTGGTAAACTGTGGTATATTGATGGCCGGATTGGAATAAAATATGAGAAATCGATGCCAACTATGCCCTTGCATCATTAGAAAAATTGTGCATTCTATTGTTCGTTTTTTGCCATTTTCACTAAAGGCGGATTCATAGTCCGAGTTCAGAACTTTTTTGCCATGTGGTTGTTGTTGTGCTTTCGGAGTGTGAGAGGAATTCCGAAAAGTTCTGAACTATTTTTATTAGTTAACTCAAATCCAACTTTAGTTCTGAACTCGAACGATGAATCCGCCTTAACGATTTCCACGATTTTTTTTCAACACGCAACAAACGTCAAAATTTCTTTAAGAAATAAATGCTCGATGATATATTTCTTGGCAAAACCTGTGTTGCTGTGTTCGCATAACGTTGAAAAATAGTATTAAAAAGTGTACTAAATTTCTTGAGAGGTCGATACTCGCTAAAGAAAGCTTCACAAGAAAAATTTCTTGAGCATTTCTTGTACGTCATTTGATATGAAACTTTTGCGTTTCTTGAGAGGTCGATACTAAGCTTTAAAAAAGTATACAGTGGTACAAATCTATTGCCGTTGTTACTGCTCGTAAAATTAATTTGTTTCGTAAGCGTCTCACTTAAGAAAATTTATTAATGTATTAATGTTTAAATAATTAATTGTATTTATTACGCACGACACTCTTTAATTGTGATTGCAAAAATGCAGTGTCTATATATAGCATATTTTTCAATTTGGTTAATTTATTTACATATGTATTTGCCTCACTTCCATTAACAATCCTACTTTCTTCATCAACAACACTCATTCAGTTTATTTTATCAACTAAAACAAATCATCAAAACAACAGCCGGTCCCCCGACTCGGAACAGTCGCAAAAACATCTCGCTTGTGTAGTCGAGATGTCATCGAAACAACCTCCGACTCGCCGACTCGGAACAATCGCAAAAACATCTCGGTTGTGTAGTCGAGATGTCATCGAAACAACCTCCGACTCGCTGACTCGGAACAATCGCAAAAACATCTCGGTTGTGTAGTCGAGATGTCATCGAAACAACCTCCGACTCGTTGACTCGGAACAATCGCAAAAACATCTCGATTGTGTAGTCGAGGATCGAGTCAACTTTTGACTCGATTGTGATTTTGCAACGATGGCGATTCTCTCGATTGTCTAAACATCTCGGACTCGCCCATCACTAGGCTGCACAGCTGCAGGTGCTTATGCGCTTGATTTGCGTGCACGTAATTGCATGTAAATTTCCTAGAAACTAAAGGACAGCAAAGTGATTATGGAATATGGAAATAAGAGGTGAAAAAGTGAGAAAAAAAGAGAAATGTATATGAGTTGAATGTGCGCGAATGGAATTAATTAGCTTTGGGATAGATGCGTTGATGATTACTTAAGTGAGAAAAGGGTAGAGAAACAATAAGAAAATTAAACTAAAATAAAAATAAAAATAAAGGTATTTAAGTGATTTGCAAAGTATTCATAAAATACTCAATAAACATTAGAATTGGTTTACAATTCCCCAACGATTAGAAAACGCAAGTCTTTTTCAGTGATAGTGATGATCGAGTTCGAGGTGTGTTTAGGCAGTCGAGAGAGTTAGACGTCATCGTTGCAAAATCACAATCGCGTCAAAAGTTGACTCGCTCCTCGACTACGCAATCGAGTTGTTTTTGTTTTTGACGAAATTTTGACCAGACATAGAATCAATGATGGAGATTCCAAATATGCAATAAAAAAATAATGGCGTATGAGCACATACGCTATTATTATAATGAGGGGACGATATGTTCTATAACAGTCTTCGATACAAACTACGAGATTATTGTCGTTTTCGATTCGCCATCACACAAGCGAGGTCGGATCGAACAAAAATGTTCGAACCCATAATGAGTAGTAGCCATACTCGCTAACTGGTCGATAAAAATTTCCCTCTGCTCGCTATCATTCACATATAAATTTGACAGAAGGAAATTTATAGCCAGCAGAGAAATTGTGAATCGAAAGCGGCTTATATTTCAATCTAAGAAGGTCTGAGGAAATGACAAACTTACTCAAAGTTGTCGATGTTTCAGTTTTCACGGACGTGTCAAAGATGATATGCGGAGTGGGAGCGGGTATCGTTGCAACTCAGCCGAACACTTCCATATCAATTAGGCTCTCGCACATGGTAGTTGGTTTTCAATCCGAAGTTTTCGCCATACAGGAGGCCTACAAGGCTCTACTTGCAGCGAAAAGTGTCGTTGCCAGAAATAGGATAGACTCGTTATCGGATAGTCGAGTGGCTCTGAGGACTCTGGGATCTGCAACGGTGACATCAAGCCTAGTCAGACAGTGAAGAGAGTGGCGCATGGGCTTGGAAAATCGATATAGCGTATCTCTCAACTGGGTTCCGGGCCACAGCGATATTCAGGGTAACGAAATGGCTGATGAGCTGACCAGGTTCAAGGCTCGGCTCTTCATATCGCTGAGGCGGAGGGGGTTCTCTCGGCACTGAATCGAGGCGGATAAAACCAAATGGAGATGGTTGCATGCCTGCAGGCTGGGTCTGCAGAAGTCTGTGGCCTTCAAACAATGAAATGCGATCCTCAGATATTCTAGAGATGGACATTAGGGTTATTTACCGCTTAGCTGCGTTATTCGCAGGACATTAGATCATTGGTAGCCACGTGGTTCGATTGGGATACGATAACACTATGTGTCGCAGCTGAAGTTCGATATTCGATATTTATTCGTTAACGACGCTCATATCTATCCGAACACTCGCCACCACAATATTTATTGGTTAGTGTTTTTCTATGCTCTCCTAAAAAGTCGCATCAATTAATTAATTAATTTTCATGAAGTCCATTTTTAATTTAATTTTAAATTTTTTCTGCTACATTTCCAATTCTAAATCAATAAAATGCCACAAAATGTAGTCTCATGCAGCGTAACTTAGTATATAAACTACAAGTACAAATTTATGCATGTCATGCATGCCAAATTATAATGCCATCACACTGTGCATGCAAATTGGAATTCAGCAGCCAACAAGCGCAATAGCAAGCTGACCAATAAACTCGTGAAATCAATAAACATAAATGTAATCAAATTGAAAAAAGAAGAAGAAAAGGCAAATCAATTTACATACCAAAAATTTTATGATCGCATGAGAAGCATGACATTTTTTACTGTCATTTGTGGCCTTGAAAGGAATTGAATACAAAAGCCAAGCCAGATTTACATTCATGAATAGCGTCAGACCAATCTAATGTTGTGTAAATTTGTAATAACCGATTTCAATAATTATTTTATCAGATTGTTTGCTATAACACTTGTGACAAAACGACCATCTCTAACCGGTTTGATTTATATGTATGTATGCTCATCGCTATTTGTCAATTCCCTTTTGACTTATTTGCTGCACTTTCGATTTCAAAGTGATTAGTGTCGTGGATAAGCAAGAGGAAGGCGCAAACTGCGAAATAAATAGATGTACTAGTTGCTATAAATGCATTGATAAATGTTAATCTGCATTTGGAAAACTATTTGCACTATTCTATTTCATCGCCCCACACCACGACACTACAGCTTTATTTCGCAGTGCATTGGCCGCATTGCTTTTGGAATTTTTTCGCATAACGGACACTCATAGCGGTTGATTTGCAGATCCGTTGTCAGCCATACAATTTTTTCACGGATACATATTTCATTGCACATTTTTTCATCGCGCTAAGACTCGTTGCGTAAATAGTAATTGCGCTAATTTTCAATTGCGCACAACCTTGGCAAACCATGAAACGTACTCCGCCGAGACGTAGCCCCCGCCTGCAAGAAGGAACACCAGAACTAGCCGAGAGTTCTAGCGTGATGAGTGCGTCATCATCATCATCATCATCATCCCAAATCAGTGCGTCGTCAGCCAATGCAATATCAGCGCTTATGAAAATGTCCGCTATGCAAGCCAATACAGCCACAGGGATTTCAACTATGACCACCACCGTCAATGCCGCCTCAACATCAGTGGTCACACAAGCTGCCCCCGCCGCCGCAGCCACTACTGCTACATTTACAACTACCGCCACCCCTATAGTCACGCCAGGTACAAATGTGAATGCAGCTACAACAACAACCACATTTATTGCCACTGCCGCCTCAACAGTAACCACTACGCCGATGGTAACAAACATTAGCACCACATCATCAGCTACTACTATTGCAAATAACACAGCCGCCGTATGTAAGCCATCAGGGTCAGAAACTGGAAATAATTTAATATCAGCACAACAGGTGAGTCTCTTATTAGATAAAATACAATCATTAGAGAGTCAGCTCCGAGATACGCAAGTGCAGGTGTACAACACCAACCAACGTAGACATTTTGACGAAAATACCCACCAATCCGTCGAGCCCACAGCCTGTAGCCTTAATGATATGGTGCCATATGCACAGTCAAACGGTACCAGTGGGGGGCAACCGTCAACTATATCAGGTGCTTCGCCAACGTACCTATATACAGTTGCTTCACAGCCAGCAACAACAATGCCTAACGTCAATAACGGGTATCAGTCGAACGTCGTGTTTAGTGCACTGCCTTGTCGTCCTCCTACAACAACAACAAATATAGATTATTTTTCAAATGGGTTTCGCACACCGCAATCGTTAGCCACTGGTGTTAATTATCATGTTCTGCGTAAGCTTCAAGATTTGCCTGAATTTAGTGGTAAACCTGAAGACTGGCCATTATTCTCAAATGCGTTTAGCCAGTCTACCGTCGCCTACGGTTACACTAATTTAGAAAATAACCAACGTCTTTTAAAATGTTTGAAAGGCGAAGCTAGGGAGGTTGTCAAATCGTTGCTTATACACCCAGATAACGTCAATGCTGTCATAGAGCAACTTAAGTTTAGATTTGGCAGGCCGGAGTATTTGATACGAAGCCAACTTCAGCAACTTAAAGAGATTAGTCCCATATCAGAATCCGCCATAGAGAAGCTTATTCCGTTCGCAACGAAGGCTAAAAATTTATCTGTTTTTTTACAATCTGTAAATGGCACACATCATCTGTCCAACCCAACGTTGTTGGAGGAGCTGGTCAGTAAGCTTCCAATCAGCAAGCGAATGGATTGGGCCAGATTCGCCGCCGCCATTAAACCGTACCCAACTGTTGTCAACTTTAGCGACTGGCTCAGCGATTTAGCCAGTTTAGTCTGTACCTTGCAACAAAGTGATAGCCGTCGTCGAGTAGTATTGCATGCCACAGAAAATAGGCCTAGCGCGCTTCAACCCTCTGTTAGGTGCCCAATATGCAAAGGGCAACATAAAGTAATGACATGCAAAACGTTTTTAGATTCCGATGTATCTAATAGATGGGCACAAGTTAAGCAGAACCACTTATGCTTTTCGTGTTTGAGGAGTGGCCATTCGTCGCGCGACTGCCGTAGTCGCACATTGTGCATGGTTGATGGTTGTCAACGTAAGCACAACAAACTCTTGCACGAGGCAAGCCGGGACGCTAGTACGACGAACACATCACAACGTGGACAACAGCTGGTAGGTACCACCAACGTAGTAGAACCAATTCTGAGCTGCTCCTCCAACACGTCCAAACAAGGGCTTCTATTCCGCGTCTTGCCAGTTACGCTGTATGGGCCGCATCGAAGGGTTGACACATATGCTATGTTGGACGAAGGCTCCTCCATTACCATGATGGACAAGAGTCTTCTTGGAAAGCTGGGCATCCGTGGAGAAGAATGCGATCTGAACATGCAGTGGTTCGGTGGAAGAACCGCCAAGGAAGCAGCATCATCGGTCAACATCTATATCAGCGGAAAGGGAATGAGTAAGCGTCACGAGTTACGTCGGGTCTACGTTTTGCCGAACCTTAATCTTCCAGTGCAAAGTCTGAGCAGCAATGATTTACGTGGAGTTTCCCTCAGCGACCTGCCAAGCTGGCCTGTACCGTATTCAAATGTAACTCCAATGATTCTCATCGGTCTGGATCATTGCCACTTGGGTTTGCCGTCCATCACCATGCCACTGGAGGATCGGGGTCCGTATGCAGCTAACACCGAGCTCGGTTGGGTAATCTTCGGGCCGACTGGACACAATGTCGCTCCAAACGCTGCGTGTCTACATGTATGCAAGGTGAGTGATGATTTACACGCGCTAGTAGAAGAGTATTTTGATATGGATAGCTTTGGGGTACGACCCGCTCCGGTAGTGAAGAGCGACGCTGACAAACGTGCCGAACGCATACTTAGGGAAACCACGGTTCGTGTAAATGGTAGGTTTCATACAGGGCTCCTCTGGAAGAGCGACCATGTTGAGCTGCCAGATAGTTATAAAATGGCCGAAAACAGACTGTTTGGCATCGAACGCAAATTTAGAAAGATCGAGAGGTCATCCCTAAGGAGAGCCAGCTCTGCAATTTGTCGCCGTATTTGGACGAATCTTCAGTAATCAGAGTGGGTGGTAGGATCCAAGCAGCCAGCTGGCTACCACTGGACGCCATACATCCAATTATACTGCCGCCAAAGCATCGCATCACGACGTTGATTGTCGCGTATCATCACTGTAAAATGAAGCACCAGAATGTAGAGGCAACGATTGGTGAAATAAGGCGTAAGTTTTGGATCGTCAACATAAGGCATGTTTTACGACGCGTGGTAAGTGAATGCATGGAATGCAGAGTCGCGCGCTCCAGGCCAGTGCAGCCAATTATGGGCCCTCTTCCTAAGGACAGACTAACGCCCTACGTCCGGCCGTTCAGCTACACTGGTCTGGACTACTTCGGTCCTCTAAAAGTTACGATCGGTCGACGTACTGAGAAGCGGTGGATAGCCCTTTTCACTTGCATCACAGTCCGCGCAATCCATTTAGAGGTAGCTTACGATTTGTCCACCGACGCATGTATCCTAGCTATCAGAAACTTTATCAATCGACGAGGCGTACCAGTGAAACTGAGGAGCGACAACGGTAAGAATTTTGTTGGCGCTGATCAAGAAGCGAAACGGTTTGATGAAGTGTTCGACAGCGAGCGTGTGAGTGACGAATTATCATCGAAAGGCATTGAGTGGGCTTTTAATTGCCCACACAATCCAGCGGAAGGCGGTATATGGGAGCGCATGGTACGTTGTGTGAAACGAGTGCTAAGCCATACATTGAAGGAAGTTGCTCCCCGCGAACATACCTTGCAAAGCGTAATCATTGAGGCGGAAAATATTGTGAACTCGAGGCCGCTCACTCATCTTCCGATCTCCGTCGACCAAGAGGAGCCACTTACTCCGAATCATTTTTTGTTGGGCTCACCTAACGCGATGCAGACACCTTGTATACAGGAAGCAGAAGAGAGAACGTGTGCATTGAGGAAGCAATGGAGGATTGCAAGGCAGCTGCGCGACAGGTTTTGGAAGCGTTGGGTAATGGAGTATTTGCCTACTCTGACAAGGCGGGCTAAGTGGTGCGTACCTTCGAAGGAGTTATGTGTGGATGATCTCGTCTTCATCTGTGATCCAAATATGCCGAGGCGACAGTGGTGCCGCGGTGTGGTTGAATGCGTGTATAGGGGTGCGGATGGCGAGATAAGGCGGGCGGATGTTAGAACGAGCACAGGGGTACTTCGACGTCCAGTTTCCAAGTTGGCCGTTTTGGACATAGATTGTGGTGAATCATAGTGATCCACGGGGGTGGGGATGTGACAAAACGACCATCTCTAACCGGTTTGATTTATATGTATGTATGCTCATCGCTATTTGTCAATTCCCTTTTGACTTATTTGCTGCACTTTCGATTTCAAAGTCATTAGTGTCGTGGATAAGCAAGAGGAAGGCGCAAACTGCGGTAAGCAATTAAAATTTGACTTGTAAAACATTTATGTAAAATTGATGTTATATTGAATGTAATTTCTTTGTTTTATACAGAAATAAATAGATGTACTAGTTGCTATAAATGCATTGATAAATGTTAATCTGCATTTGGAAAACTATTTGCACTATTCTATTTCATCGCCCCACACCACGACACTACAACACTATTATAATTTTTAGCAAAAAAAAAATTAGGGTTGCCACCTTAAAATTTTAATTTGCTAAATTAATAAAAAATAATTTATCAGGCTTGCCACCTGTTCTTAGTAAAAAAAAAAATTGCCACCTTCTTAAATTTTCTTTGCTAAATTAATAAAAAAATGTTGCAGCCTATCCTCTATTTTTCGAAGAAATGTGAAAAAATAATAATTTATCAGGGTTGTTGTTTATTAAAAAAAAATGGGTTGCCACCTTAAAAATATTTTTGCTAAATTAATAAAAAAATATTATAGCCTATCGTATATTTCTTCAAAGAAATGTGAAAAAAATAATTTATCAGGCTTGCCACCTGTTTTTAGTAAAAAAAATTAGAATTGCCATCTTCTTAAAATTTTTTTGCTAAACTAATAAAAAATAGTACAGCCTATCCTATACTTTTCGAAGAAATATAGCAACCCTAAATTGAAAAAAAAAAATTAATTTTCAGTGTTCCCACCTGCTTGAAATTTTTAGCTTGATAAAATTTATAAAATGCTATTAAATATTACAGCATGGACATCAAATTGTAGATGTTTAAAAAAGCTGATAGCTAAAAATATTTTTGTTATTTTGTGTTTGTATTTTGCTGTTGTTTCTGAAAATAATTATAATTAATATTGGCAATTAAGCAAATTCATAAAACAAAATTATATCAACCCTGTGCTTTTTCGAGGAAATGTAGGAGCCTCTTTAAAAAAAAAAATATTGAGTGTTGCCACCAGTTTTGAAAATTTTTTAGCTTAGTACAATTTATAATAATCAATTAAATATTACAATGTAAGTATCAAATTCAAGTTGTTTAAGAAAGCTGATAACTGGAAATATTTTTGTCAGGGTTGCCACCTTCTTAAAAAATGTAATTACCTAGTACATAAATAAAATAAAAATTCTATAGCATATCATATATTTAAAAAAAAATGTTGAGACTCTTACTGCACAAAAAAAAAATTTTAGGGGTTGCCACCTGTTTTTATATTTTTTAGATTAATAAAATCTGTAAAAATCAGATACAATATGAGTTTCCACTTTCTGAAAATAATTATAATTTATTAGTACCAATTAAGTAAATTCATAAAACAAAAGAAATGTAGTAGTTTTCATTGCATGTAGAGGGTTGCCACCTGTTTCCAATTTGTAATAATCAATTAAATAATACAATGTAAGTATCAAATTGAAGGTGTTTAAGAAAGCTGATTGCTGTAAATATTTTGGTTAGGGTTGCCACCTTCTTAAAAAAATTCTGCTTGCCCAGCTAAAGGCTTACAGCAGCCATCAAAATTCTAACCTTAAAAATTACCATATCTTCAGTTTAAACTTTATTTTCGTCATTAATCTACTTCCTTTTTAATTCTTCTTTTTAATTATTATTTTTGTTTCCTTCGCTAATCCCCTCTAATATCTTATTCACCTCTCGACATCTCTTGTTTATAAGCCCTTCCTAATCTGCGCCGCAGCAATCTCAGTTCATTTTTAAGTATTTCAATGAGTTCAAAGTATTTTCAATTACGTTCTTATCTACGCAAACTAAAAGTACGTTATGCTCGCGCTAAACTATAAATAAATAAATTTTAAGTCATTTAAATGTCATTAGCTTCTCGCTGCCGCTTGACACATTAAATCGTCAACGTAATCGTAATCGTTTTACTAATCGTTTAACCTCAAAATGTGTTGCCTACATCTCTCGGCCAGTCAGTCAACCATAAACTATTCACAACACAGTCAGTCACTCGCGCTTTGTAAGTATTTTAATTTACTTAATTGCTGATAAAGCGATTTGTAGATAGATGTTCTTAACGGTAGTTGGAAATACTTACATAGATTTTACTTACCGGGTGGCGCGAAAGTCATTTGGAAGATTTCATAAATAGATAAAGTCTGTTCTTCTTAGAAATTTGTGCGAAACATAGACAAGTGGTCACATAGAATTACAAGAGCTGTAGATTTTTATCTAGAAGAATAAGATGGTAACTGAGAGCTCGTTGCTAGAGCTTGAAAGTAAGAAACTTTAGGATTTAAAGGGGATTGTGTCTAGACAGATCTAGAACAACAAAGCGATACGAGGCACCCTGGAACTTTTTGATTACCAGGCCAGACTATTGGGCCAGGAGCCGGTAGCGAACATTGCTGTCCACCTCTACACTGATAGATCTAAGCTTAATGCTGGAATGGGAGGATGAGTTCATTCGGTCGACGGGGGCTAATTTCACCTATCTTTCCACTGCAGCGTCTTCCAGCGAACGTAGCGGCGATACAGGAGGCTGCTGAATCCTTCAAAACAAGAGAAAGTGAATTTAAAGACATTTACATCTTCTCAGACAGGCAGGCTGCATTGGAAGCGCTAGGGACTGTCAGATCTCTAAATGAGATGGCTGAGCGGTTTGCTATTCAAATATGGGTGCCTGGTCACTGTAACATATCTAGAAACGAGATGCCAGACGTACTTGATAGAGGATGCACATCCGATCCGCTCCACCTCTCACAGTCTTGGAAGAGTTTAGGTATGTCGCACGCTACAAACAAGTTCACAATGCAGGAGTTATCTTTAAATTAACCAAGTGACAGGGGGGGGGGGAATTTTTTTTTTTGGGTATCTGCAACCATACCAAGCACTTTCTGGCCTAGCGGGAACGTCAGACGGACAAAGAATCTACTCGCACTCGTTAGATCCAAGCTATCACCACTGGCGACCCTATTAACAGACCATATACTAGTTCATCCTTAGGAAGCACGCAGAAAGGATGAATGCTCCCTATAATGATTACTGTCGGCGGGCTTGTGGGAACGAAGAGGAGCCGGAAACAGTAAAACACGCGACGACTGAAACTTTTAGGAGCTTACCATTTTACAGATCTAAGTGATATAGTTATAATGGAAGTGAGCAAAATTTTAAGATTTGTGCAGTCCACACGATGACTCGAATAAAGACGTATTGCGATCCACGTGGAGTTAAGTACGCTGAGTGGAAACTAGCCACTGCAACTTCATCTAGCCAAAAAAAAAAAAAAAAAAAAAACTTTGACCTCAGTGTTGTTGTTCATTGATTGTGGTGAAACTTCTAGTACAATTAAAACTCTATATTCTTCGGCTGCCACCAACTACTCGATTCTTTCATTTAAAAAGTCCCACTTTCGAAACAGTTGTTCGTAGTTTCCAAAATATTATAGAAGAAGTGTCTGCTGGAAATCTGAAGCAATATATGTAAGTATTTGGTGTGGGGGACTCATACATAGATGTCCAATTAAACACACCTCTTTGAAGAATTTTTTGTATCTGTCAGAAACCCCAGAAGTTGAAGAAGAGCTAAGGGGGTCTTCTTTGAGAAATGTAATAGCTATATTCTTCGATTGTTTAGACTACCAAAGCTGAGTCCTAACGCCAAGATTACCTACCCATACAGAAGCTACTGCGGGCGTCTACTATGTAAAGACCAAAGTGTTATATGTGGAACGAATCTTCAACATCTCTCGTCAAGTTTGATTTGGTTATAAATCGGTTTCGACGATGTGCCATCTTCAGCATCCTTTTTCATTCTCAATGTGTTTTTTTTTTACGGATTATCGCAAAATAGCCAATAGGGATGGGACTATTCGAATAAAAATTATTCGAATAAAAAATCCTTTTATTCGAAAGGTATTCGTAATTCGAATAATATTTATTCGAATAAATACTATTCGAATAGTACTATTCGAATATCACTATTCGAATACCACTACTTGCGAATAGCTATTGAATGTATGTACATATGTATGCTTTTTCTTTTGTAAATACATACATATGTATGTACATGTATTTATACGTACTCTGGCTTGCGCGGATGCAAGTGGAATTCCCAAATTATGCATGTACATACATACTATTATTCGAACAGCACTATTAGAATTTTTTCCCTCGAATATTATTATTCGTTTATTCGAATAATATTTATTCGAATATTATTCGAAAAAAGTCCCACTACTAATAGCCAAAGATGACAAGTTTTTGTTGCACCCTGTAAATGTTTTTTTTTTTAATGATTCTTAATCATTTGAAAGCGTTTCATGTTTTGATTAGATAATTTGAAATTTAAAATTGGAATCCAAATTACATAAAAAAAAATAAACATTCATTAAGTTAATGTACTTCAAATATCCACTTTTTCGATTGACGTCGTTCGTCGTCGTCATTGTACCTAATTGGCGATAAGATTCTCCCCAAACGTTGAACGGACAAACAAACAATCATTAAGTAAGTCGCTTACATTTACAACAATTTCCGCTTCTCGCAATTTCTCTACTTCTACACACACGCGCTTATTAAATTATTTAATTGCTTTTGGATTGAGTAAACAATTTTAGTTTGAGTAGAGTCGAAGTTTATTTAGGAAATGCAGTAATTTTAACTTTTATTTGATTTTTGTTTTTGCTTTTTTGTTTCTCTTTTTTTTTCTTTTTTTATTCCTTTCTTAATGCTTTTTTTTGTTTCTTTTTTACTCCTTTTTTGTTGTTCCTTTTTTGGTGCCTTTTTTGTTTTGTTATTAAAATATGGTTAATTGTTTAGTTAGCAAAGTTTTGTCTGCCCTGCAAATCCATCATTTGTAGTTATCCTTAGCATGTGCCTGTTCTTCACCCTCAGCCATTGGCTATCACAATTTTCCATCAATTTTCTTTGATTGCATGTAATTTATTGTCCAATTGCTTTGATTGGTCTTTTTTTTTTTGACTACCCACAAAAAAGGTCATTCAATCAATCGGCGTTACATTTCTTTTAAGTTTTATGTGTTAAAGCATTTTTATGCTCAATCAATGTATTTTTATGTTTTTTTAGTGTGTTTTTGTTTTGGTTTTCCTTTTCTTTTCCTTTTTCTTTTCTCTATCCCTTTTTCATTCCTTTTTTCTTTCTCTTTACCCTTTTTTATTTTTAATTTTCCTTGGTTATTTTTGTTTCTTGTTTTTCTTTTATCCCCCAAAATGTTCGTGTTAAACTGTAATTTCCTTCATGTTCCGTTTCAATCGGAAATTTGAAAACGCCCATTATAAAGCACTTAACGAAATCGCTTTTTATTTACTCTTGACACCTCACCACATGAGCTAATGCCATATTGAGTTGGTTAGTACAGAGATCTTGTAAATAGTGAAGAATTCCCTATAGAATTTCTAAGCATTTGACTTGATAGACAGAACAGTGCATCAAGTTCGAAGAATAGCCAATACATCAATAGCCAATATGTTTAGGTTCTATGCAGTCTCGAACAGGTATGTCTTCTTCTTAATTGCCGCGAAATCGTCTAGACTCTAGACTATTTTAGCCGAGTCCAATAAAGCGCGCTAGTCGTTTCGTGTTGCCTGCCGCCAATTGGGAGAACCAAGCTAGGCAAAATTGCTGTCCACCTGATCTGCTCAACTTTGTGAAGGTCTCCCTTTTCCTCTGTTGGCTTTAGCGGGTTTCGATAGAAATAAGTACTTTCTGAGCCGACGCTCATCTTCATCCATTCTCACGACATGAGCTGTCCAAACCCAGCCGGTATATATTTATTCGCTGAACTATGTCGATGTCCCTGCATAAAGCTCAAACAGCTCGTCATTAAATCTCCTTCGATACTCGCCGTCGCTAACGCGCAAACCTTGTACAAATCTTCTCGAGAAACTTTTCTCTCAAATACTGCCATTTCATATGATTTTAGCATAGCCCATGCTTCTCCGCTATACCACGAGGACTACTTAGAACGATGAGCGTCTTGTAGCGCGTGATTTTTGTTCGTCGAGAGTGTGAACTTTACTTTGCAATTGCCTACTTAGTCCAAAATAGGACTTATTGGGGCAAGAGTCATTCTTCGTTGGATATCCGCTTCCCAAAACTTCTTGCTCCAATCGCAGATATTTTCCAATGTGTTCGCTTGGAATATCAAGCCTTCTACTTCTGCGATTAGACTAGATACTTAGTGTGGAAATCGGCTCTGTTGATGACATGGTATTTTCACATTTTGCAGAAAAGTCAATCTAGACTGCCAGACAAAAATCCCACATTTCTAGATCGCTTTTCTAATTTAATCCCAGCCTAATCCGTTTCACAGTCTTGAGCTTCGTGGGGCAAGAATACAACCATGCTACATTCCTCCAGATACTTTATTTGCCTTTAAAACGGCGAGAAAACTTAATTTCATTTCTAAAAATCAACGCCCCATCGTTTGGATTCACCGCCAACGCGCGCAAAGAGGTCAAGTTGTGCTGGTTTAGTGCATGAAGAAGTGAAGTGGCAGGACTCGCCCACTTGCACACGCACATACACACATACATAATGCAAGCATATTTCGACATGTGAACATAAGCAGTAGAAGAAACGAACATATTTGGCTGACGTTGGCATGTTCCTCCTTTCGTTCGTTTGTGCGGAAAGTCAAGGATTTTCAATGACGCTTACTTGCATACATACATACATATAAACAGACGTACATCTTGTATACGTATTAGAAGGCTGCACGAATGGATTCGAAACGGCCAACAAAATATTCGCGGCCGTCCAATTACAGTACCTACTTGTTTCTGTCGTTTTAGAATAAACGCAACTAGAGCACAACCACAAACAGAACCAATACAATTACTTATTCGTAGAGACAATTACATGACCTTAAAAAGGTTCTGCAAATAGTGTACACTACTTGCGAATACTTCGAATATAATCGAAATATACACTCAAAAAAAAAATTTCTCTCGATCAAAGACATAATTTTCCTTATTTTGAACACGCGTCCCAATACAAAATTTTCTTTGTTTTGTGTAAATTTTCTCAAAAATGTGGAAAAAACATAAAAAAACATTCAAACAAATTCGTTGCCATGGGGATTTGTATGGGAATTTAATTTCTTAAAATTAAAGAAATCAAGTCTTCAAAACAAGGAAAGTTGGGAATGGAATGGCGCTTAAAGAATTTTTCATTATTTTAATGTATGAATTTTTTCAAAACAAGTATATGAAACCATGGTAACGCATGTAACAACAATATTTTATAAACCTTTTAACATGTTTTAAGGAAAATTTACTCAAAACAAAGAAAGTAGTGTTCAAAATAGGTAAACAATTTCTTTGACCCCTCCATATATTTTTTTTCTCTCAGTGTATGTATGTACATACATATTTTCATAAACACACATCCAGACGTTGTGTTCAGCAAAATTACGCTGCTAGTGTGAGTGTGTGTATGTGCATATGCATACACACTAGGGCGGGTCGATTGGTAGGGGCCAAAAAAAAAATTAATGGACACATCGCAATTATAAAAATTTGGGTAATTTCAAGCTTTTTTGCCCAAGAAACCATATGTCTAAAATAAATTTCGAACCAGAGCTTTTTACGATCTACATATTTCCAACTGTTCTATATATTTTAAAATAACTCGGTAACCAATACTTCGATTTTTTTTGATTTTTTCGGCATTAGTTAGGAAACTTATTTGGCATATTAAGGTGGTTTTATGAAGGAAATAAAGTTCTCCCGAAATTCGCGGAACAACCCGATTTTCATGCGAATATAATACGGAAATCTATACCTAAAATTTTTGCTTAATATATTAAAATTTAGAGGTCGTGCAAATGCCTCCAAATTCCTTTCTCCTTTTATATCAGTGATGATACATAATTTTTTTCAAAGTCCTTAATGAACAAGAAAAACGTTTCTTATCATTAAAAAATGGAACATATGTTTGTTGGGCTTTTATTTTTTGGTCCACCTTAATGCCATATGCACATTAAATAAACAAACAAACCAAAGAAGCAACTAGGTTTTGCGATTACTTCATAACATGGTTATTATTATGTTCTATTCTATCGTAGCGAATAGTGTACACTAAACGCTCCAACAGAGCAAATAGAAATAGTATTTGTATTCCAAATGAAAAGTATGGGTTATATTCGTATCTGCATTGAAATTGTGCTGTGACTAATTGTACAATGCATAGAGTATTCGAAAATATAGGAGAGGCAAATGGTATTGCGCATGCGCGCAGAGGTCTAATACGTATGTATGTACATAAATACGAATAAGTATATCCCTTTATAACTGGGTCAATTGGCTTTCTTCGGGTTATTACTTAGTTCGTTATGTTACTTAGAGCCTTTTGAAATAGCTTTGGGATATACATACATACATATATGTACATAAGTAAGTGCAGGTGCACTCAACGTACATACATATGTCGTCGCCCGTACAAATTAGTGTCGTATGTGAAATTGGGGCCGAATTGAGTTAATAATACAGTTGTACTAAAATAATCAAGATCTTTCGAATTACGTTATCCGTTTTTTGCTATCTCTTTTAGTTTAAGAGATATTGAGCAGAATTTTGTCGTTTGTGCAAGGTCGCAAGCGATTTCGTCTAATTTTCAATGTGCTTTTAATTGCTGTGAATTATTTAATTTATTTACTTTTATGAGAAATAAAATACAATATTTAACTAATTTAAAGGTAACATACGACAAAATTTTACTGAAGAAAATCCTTTATAAATTCCAAAAAAATAAACAATATATAACAAAATTAAAATATGATGTATTGTGGAACGATCTTACGTCATCCCTTGTCAATTTTGGTTTGGAGACAAACCGGATTCGGCTAATATGCGCCATCTTCAGTGTCTTTTTTCGTTCGAAGATGGCGCATATTAGCCGAAACCGGTTTGTCTCCAAACCAAAATTGAAAAGGGATGACGGAAGATCGTTCCACAATACGTCATATTCCCACCCTGTCGAAAAAACAAGCAACCAAAAAGTATTTAAAATTAAAATAGTTTAAGAATTTTGTTGCCTAGTAATGTTCTGCCAGACTTTGGAGAAAAAACTAATGAGACATTTTGGAGAAATACACTTCCAAACTTCAAACCTGTTTTCTCAAAAGTCTTTAAATGCAACATACGACATTAATTTATCCGGGCGACGATGTATGTTCTAACATAAATGAATTCTTTTCTCATATTTAGTATGAAAAGCCATGCATATGCATGCCTATTGAAATAAAATTTTAATTTTATAAAAAAAAAAGTAAATCAAAAGTTTAATTCAAGACCCATTTAAGTATGTTAAGTTTGTTATTTAAGATTTTGTGTACAAAGGAGGAGACCCCTCGTGAAATTTTCTGGCGAATAATTTTCTAGAACATTTTAACCCTCTAAGGTCCTTCAAAATACTATTTTTTGGGGACTTTTTTAAAAAATTATCAAAAATATCTCTTCGTGGTGGCGTTAGAGGGTTAAAGTATTCTACGAAATTAATGCTCAAACAATTTTGTTAACAACATATTCCTATACAGTATGTAGTATTTTAATCCTTTTATGCATTTATTTGAAAAAAAAAAACGGACAAAATTTTGCAAATTTAAATTGGCAATAAAAGAAAAAGTTGACCAAATAAGTTAAAACGGTTTTGATATTTTACTCTATGGGTAGTAGTCTTACATTCTGCTTAGAAATTATTGCGCGCCCCCCCACAACAAACCTGAAATTGTGTCACAGTGTGATCGAAGACTTTCTATAATTTTGACAAGAGTGGCAGCTCTCTTTGAAAACTTTTTTGGCAATAAACGCATTCTAATTAATATATATTCAAGCTCCTTTTTTTTGAATTTTTGTTTGAAAACACTACTTACCTTTCAAGTTTTCTAATTTGGCGCTCATTTGAGCTACAAATTACGCACTTACCTTTGTGCGACGCAATTGCCGCTTTGCCGTCTTTTGCAATTAATTATAATCGCAGCTCTTCAGCTCAAGCTTTAAATCACATTTTAAATATCACTCTATTACTCACTAGTATGCTTTTTATTTTTTTTTTTGCTTTGCCCATTTTTTGCGCGCTGGCCCCATTAATTTTCATAAAACGCCCGCCGTAATAAATGCCAGGTTGAGAGTGCACTCGCACTCAAAGTGCCCCAAAAGCGCCCAAAAAGCCGCCGTCGAGCAATGCACGCAAAATAGGTGCCAAACACCCACTCTCCTAAGCACACGAACGAATTTACAATTAATTTTGCGTTTAAATATTTTTACTTTTACTTTTACTTCTACTTTTACTTTTTCCTCTTCTTTTGATTTTTGCCCATGCAATCATCTATCTATTTTTGGGCAACATTGAGTCAGTGCAAATATTTATTTCTGCCTACTTCTGTGCATGTTTGTACATGCACGTACAAACGAATTCCATTCTTTTGCATGACATTTGGTGTGTATATTATTGTTGCATTTGTTGATTGCGCTGATTAAGTTCGTGGAAATACCTTTGTGGTGCGCCTAAAAGCATGCTAAGGTAATACTTTAATGACCCAGTGGGCGCACCTGCATAAATTCATGTGTTTAATACTTATTTATTTATGTATGTATGTTTGTATATAAGTACTTTATTGTTTGTTTTTATGTACATAAGTCACATATGTATGTTTTGTGCTTAGTCACGCTAGATTTGCGTTACAAACACGCACAAGGGAATAAAATATATTACATATGTATCAAGGACATTCTTCTTTTGAGCAGAACTGGCGTTTAATTTTAGAAATGTTGTATTCTTCAGGGAATATACTTGCTTATGTATGTATGCATCTTTCAACAGAAATCGGGTTTGATGAAAGTTTAAATGACTCTGAGTGTATACTTATGGTGTTTTCTTTTCTCGAAATAATGTTGCCCTGTTTGACTTTCTTAGCCATTTTGTATGTCTGTCTGGTAATTTCACCGAATAATTACATACATCTAACTAAGTAAGAGAGCAACATTATCTACAAAATCAGCCATGTTATAGAAAGTCACGTTATGTAACTCAATAATTAGGATATAGGAGGGCAACATTTTTTGTACGACTGCTGATGTCAAAAATAATGTTACGTACCTCCTGCTTGAATAAGTTTCAGATTAGATGCATTTCATGCATTTTTATAACACAAAAATAAACAATATGCATATTTTTAATATTATTTACTTTTCTATATATGTATGTACATAATTTATATCTGTGGCCACAAGCAATAACCGCTTAAGTCGACTTAGGAAGATTTTGACTTACATATACCACATTATTCCCCTTTTATAGCTCTATATTTCTGTAAAACCCCCATTCTTAAAACTTAATTCAATAAAAAGATATAAATAAAAACATGTAGGCTTAAATTACAATAGAGGTATATTAAACTTGCTATAACAGCCAAAGTAGACGTATTTACTTAATAAAATTTCTTCATGACACTTTTACGCATATTGTCACTTGCGAAGCGAATATATTTGGCGAGTCGAACAGGTTAGCGAACACATCTAAGGTAAATGTACATAATTCCGTGATACTAAGGACTTTTCTGAATTGCAGGATTTTTGGAGCTTAAACTATAGACCGCAAACTGAAAAATAAATATGGTACAAATAAATTGATGCATTGAGGCTCATTCTCAATTGCTAAAAAATTAAAATAACTATAATCATTTTATATATTATTTCTAATTGGTGTTTTATAAATATCCCTTTTCCTGCTCACATAATTTACCAAAATTAATAAGTAAGGCATCGTTTTAAAGGTATTAATTAGCTATGTATGCGAAACGGTGTTTTATTGGGCGTGGTACTTTATATGAAAAGTAAGGGGGGGTAAAAGCGGGGTTGACCCCCGCAGGAGGGGTCGTACATAAAATGTATATCAAACTAAAGGGATTCAAAATACCTATCGAATGGTATAAAAATATTTGAAATCGGTTCAGTAGTTTTTAAGTAATTGCAATTTAAAAAATGCATAATATAAACTTTGACCTTTAGAAACTTTGGTTGTTGTTGTTTCCAAAAAAAAATTCACTTTTATACTCAACAACCTGTTTATCAATCCTCATACTTGGTTTTTTTTTATTTCATAATTGTAGAAATTTCACATTTGTACCAGATCGTGCTATACTTTGTGGGGCTGAGGGCACCTCTAAACATGCGAGTAGGTCAATAAAATTTTAAAGGCTTATTACTGGGCTAGAAGGGTGCCGTTCTGGCTTTGGAACAAATTGAATTTCCAAAAAAAAATTTTCACTCCACCTTAATATATAAGAGTATATCAAAACGATCAGGATGAAAAAAATGAGTGAACCATGTCCGTCCGTCCGGCGTATACACTCTAACTTGCCCAAAAATAGAAATATTTTAATGAAATTTGCTACATAGATTCTAATGGGAACAGAGAAAATTGGGGTTGAAAATAAGGCATATGTGTGTATTTCGAAAAGCACGTAAAACATGATAATTCAATCACTAATAAAGCCCGAGTGATGAAATTACGTTATGCAGTTATGAGGAAACGTGCTGAAATTTTGAAAAATGGGACAAGAGGAGCAAATTTTCAAAGATTTATAAGTAAAAACTCAGGAACTGTAGCAGATAAATCGATTAAGCCAAGGCAAACGTGTGGAAAAAAATTACCCAAGTCGGCAAGAACCACATACGCACATAAAAAAATATATAAAAATATATTGCACATACCTATATAGGAATAATAAAAACATTTTATGCGATATCTTTGACAAAGATATATCTAGGTAATTCATTGAAAGTTCCATAAGGTCCACCAAACCAAATAAATAATAAGTTTATTAAAATGGGCGTGGCAGCACAAACCATACCGACTGGCGCCACGTATGTTTTGTTATTTTTTGCGCAAGATGCGCACGGGTGCGGCTAGTTACTATTTATATTAATTAAAAATTGATCTACATGCAAATGTCCCTAATTCCGTGACAAAAATTGTCGCATGTCCCTAATTCCGTGAATAAATGTACCTAATTCCGGCCTTGTAACAAAATGCACAGAAATAATTTTTCAAATCAATATACTACATATTAGACTTAAATATTTATTTTATAATTTTTTATGAAATTGAAATTTGTGTTTATTAACAAAATAAATTTAAATAAAGAAAAAAATTATTAATAATTAAAATTTTTTTCTTTATAAAAATTTAGATACTTATTAAAAAAGGGCAAAATAATAATAAAATTAAATTTCATTAAAATTTATTTAATGTTAAAGAATTACATTTAGATACAAACTTAAACGAAAGACAAAGAAAGTAAAAAAAAACATAAAACGTAAATGTGCGATATATGTATCACGGAATAAGGAACAGTATGAAGACCCTAATTCCGTGATAGTATCGCCAGTCACTTATAAGTTGAATATTAGCGAATGGGTTCAAAAATCTATATCACGCAATTAGGTCAAGAACTTCTCTAGGATTTTATTTAATGGAAAAACATTTTATTACCATTGGTTCCTTTCAAAAAAGCTATTTAAAAGAAGAAAGAATTAAGTACTAAAATTTCCTAATTCCGTGATAGTCACGGAATTATGTATGTACATGGGGAAATGAAAGATGTCTCTAATTCCGTGATAAAGAAAATTTACTTTTAAGAAAAAAATAATTATTGAAAAAGAAAATTTACTTTTAAGAAAAAAATAATTATTGAAATAAGGTTGAAAGTTACAAAAACAAATGCCAGATGCCTATTTAATAATAAAATATAATAATATTGATAAAAATCTTAACCAGTAAAGTTTTATAGCCTTAAGAAAATACTCGATGCTCCTTAACCATTCGCTTAAGAAATTTCCTGTATTATGCTAATTTTATGACTTGCCAGTTTTAAAGTTGTTTTATTAAATCAGTAAGCTCTAAAATTACAGTAAGCTCTAAATTAATATACTTCGAAGTTAAAATAATATTATATAATATTTTGTTTGATTAAATATTGTGCCAATTCCTTATTTTAACGAATATAAACGATTATCACGGAATAATGTACTATCACGGAATTATGTACACTTACCTTAAAATTTGCATTGAGAGTGGCGAATGAACTTTTTCGCCTGCCGTGTGATGTTGCCATTCAAACAAATTGAATAAGTTGATCCGAATTTGACGTTTCTGTCACTTACTAGAGGTGGGAAACTATCGATAGTCCCACCATCGATAGTTTTTGATAGTTTTAAAAAAACTATTGATAGTGTTCGATAGTCTTAAAAAAATAAACCATCGATAGCACTATCGATAGTACTATCGTATTGAAATAAATATAGATTTGTTCACTGAATCTCTTATAACTTTGTCATTTTTCTACTGAAAACAGCTATTAAATCACAGTGTAAAATCAGGATGATAAGTATTTAATATTTCGTTAAAATAATGAAAAAAAGAAGATGAATGCCGGAAAAATAATTAATAAAAAATTAAAAAAAAATGTTTGGTTCGCCATAACTCCGTCACTTTAACGTCGATTTAATTATTTTTGCTTTGCGGAAATGATATTTCATCCTCTGCAAACGTAACATAAAAACTGGTAATAGCGAAGATATTGACAGACTTGTAATCGTGTTTTTTTTTTTCTTAGCTCAAAAACCGAAACTTTAAAATATTTCGAAAACTGGTTCTTTAAAAAAATCTACAAAACTGGAACCGCCTTTTATTCAGTCTGCAAATGTATAAATCAAAACATTTTGTAAATATGTACACACTAAGGGCCTTTTCACATTACTCGGTACGACTTCGGATCGACATTTTTTCCTCGGCATTTTTAGCTTACAGAAACGATTCCGCGTTGCTGTGTTTTTCACACTTGTGGGAATACTTTCGGTGCGTAATCTTCAGAAACTAAGAAAACAAACATCGAAATTCACAATATAAAATTTTAAAATTGAACAAATCACTCAATAATAACAATAATGTCTTCTAGTAAAGACGAAGACATTATAACTTGCTACATTTATAGCCGAAACGAGTTTTTTACTGACTTTGTTCTTCTTCTTTTATTACGCCGCAAAAATGTATGCAGTAATTCCTCAAATTTTACTGACCGGGCTTACCGCGTTGCGGTATACCGAAATTAATCCGCTCCGATTTCATGTATGCAACACTAATGTGAAAGTGCCAATTGAAATACATGTGGTCGGTAAGCTCTCGGTATACTTTCGGTAAAAACCAAAAATGTCGATCCGATACCGCACCGAGTAATGTGAAAGCGCTCTAAATTCATACAACTTTCAATAGCTGGTACTCTGAAATAGCAATGTGAAATATGGAGGTGTGTAAAGGTTGTAAAACTATCGATAGTACACATTACCATCGATAGTTTTTGATAGTTTTGAAAAAACCATCGATGGTATTCGATAGTCTGAAAAAAAATAAAATATCGATACTATCGATAGTGCCATCAATACTTTCCCAACTCTATCACTTCCCTGCAGGAAGAAAAAAAATCAATTCCTAAAAGTAGTTGATTTTTAACTGACTATTTTGAGACAATTGAAAAAAAATAATCAATTTGAATCAAACAGCAAGAAACCCATTTTTAGTTGGTTGCTTTGTCATGCAGGAATATCCAAAAAAACGTAAAGTGTGCATTGACAAAAGCTTTCAAATGTCTGATGAAAATATTTTTATTCAAAAATATTTAAACAGATAGAATTTTGCTGTGAAAATTCCTCATTTTGGATTTGGGAAGCGAAGCAATGGAAGAATATCGAAATTCTTGCGAATTCCATGAATGTAAACATGTAGGTACGTAACAGCTACATCTGCAACCATTTCCGATGTATGTTTTGTATAATTTTCTAAAAATAAATTATGTTATATTTTGGGATCAATTATTTTTCACCACAAAAAAGTTAGTTTATAGTTACCCTCCAAGTAATGCAGAAGTACACAGGACTGACTTTTTTATCGCCATTCCCAAACAAAAGTAGTTAGCCTTTTTCAAAGAAAATATACAATTAAAAGTGACCACTAGTGTCTTTGTAAACAGTTTAAAGTCGGTTTTAAATTAGATGCATCCTGCAGGGTTACTACATATGTTTTGATTTGTTTACAATATATGTATCTATTTATTTGTGTATAAACAAAAGTTTAAGAAATTAATATAAACGTGATAAATAAAATAAATAGTTTTCTTTAATGATATTTAATACTTTTAAATAGTTTCTACTTTCTTTTTTTAGTTTTTTTTTTACCGAAATAAATTTTGACAGATCTAGCGAAGCGAATTAAATTTTTTCGCTACCGGCAATTCGCAAAATTCATTTTCGTCACTCATTCGAAATTTGTCGGCGGATTCGATGCAGATTCGCATCCCACAATTCGAGACCGCGAAGTTCGCCTAAATTTTCATTCGCTTCGGAAGGGACAATATACGTATTTTTCTTATTTACAAAATTTGATCCTAATATTGTGGATGGCTCACTAATTTTGCGTCCATAGTTTTTAATCGATTTTTATAATTTGTTAAGAAACGTCTTCGAATATAAAAATCAATTTATCTCGAAATCATATTTTTCGACTTATTATTGCGATTGCGATTATTGCAAATTGCCACAGATATATTTTGGGTCATAATAATTTTTTTTGTTTTTTTTTGTTTGCTTGTTTTGCTGACTCAGTTACATTTAACTTGTTTTAATTTAGTATGTATAATTTTTATAGCTTGTATAAATTAAAAGTTGCGTATATTACAATTTTTTGCATGTCTTCACGTTTATTCTTTTTGTTTTTGTCTTGATAATTTTTGCTTTTTTTATTTGGTTTCTTATCTGACTCAACTAAAATTGTATCGAATTGCTTGCCGGTACCTACTTTCGCATACTTTGTTGCTTTGTTCTTATTTTTATTTTTGTATAAACATTTATTCTGGGTTCAATGCACTCAACAAAGAAAGAAATAAAAAAAAACGCAACATCTGCAGTTGCTTATTTACGCATTTGAATGATTTTTTTATACCTTTCATGAATATGTAATGGTATTATAACTTTGTGCCGAAAGTCGAATCTTGAAAGTTCCAAAAGGAGGCGGACAGACCCACCAAAGTATATACCGATATGATCAGCTGGGCCGTTTAAGCCATGCTCCGTCTGTCTCTCTATGTGAACACAAACTATAGCCCCTCAGTTGTTGAGATATCTGCTGGAAATTCGGTATGTGCGTGTCTATTTATAATAAGTTGAGAACACTGTGACACAATTTGAGGTTTGTTGTCTGGGTGCATAATAATTGCTAAACAGAATGAAAGACCATTATCCATATAGTAAGTAAAATCTCAACAACTTTTGTCTCATTTGGTAATTTTTTTATTGCCCTTTTATTTTTTGCAAATTTGCGTTTTGTATAATTATTACAAAAAAGGGTTAAAATCAGGGACCGTAACGGTTATAAGTGTTGTATATTGTATGTTGTATATATATATATATATACACATATATATATATACAAGAATTGCTCGTTTAAAGTTATTAGATTTAAGTAAATGCTTCACATACAACAACTTTATTTCTGTCCTTCTACAGAGTTTCTAAATGATACATATTTATGTACCTAATCACATATGTACATACATAAAGTTACATTTTTAATAGTATATATGTGCTCGCGTCACATAAATACGTAAAATTTATAAATAAACTTTTATTATCTGAGCAAAAAAATAAAACTCAAAAAATAACTTTCATTATGTGAGCAAAAAAATAAAACTCAAAAAATAACTTTTATTTTCTGATCGAAAAATAAAACTCAAAAAATAACTTTTATTTTCTGAAGGAAAAATAAAACTCAAAAAATAACTTTTATATTCTGATCGAAAAATAAAACTCAAAAAATAACTTTTATTTTCTGAGGGAAAAATAAAACTCAAAAAATAACTTTTATTTTCTGATCGAAAAATAAAACTCAGAAAAAAACTTTTATTTTCTGAGGGAAAAATAAAACTCAAAAAATAACTTTTATTTTCTGAGCGAAATATAAAAATCAAAAAATAACTTTTATTTGCTGAGGAAAAAATAAAACTCAGAAAATAACGATTAAAAATCATTTTTTTATAAAAATCGAAAAAATAAAAGTAAATGCACCTAGAGGTAGTCTGCGTTACGGTGATTACATCTGTGTACTTCTTTTGCGTTTAGAATTTCTCCTTCAGTATGATTTTTTTAGTCAAAATTTAAAAAATAACGATTATTTGCAATCCGTGGTTAAAATACATTTCTTATAGAAATATGTTGTTAGAAAGCATATAGTAAAATCGCATGAGCTTCAATTTCATAGTATACTTTAGCCCTCTAACGCCCCATCAAAGAGGTATTTTTGAGCGCTTTTTTAGAAAGTTCGAAAAATCGTACTTTGACGCCCGTAGAGGGTTAAAATGTTGCGGAAAATTATTCGACATAAAATTTCACCAGAGATCTACTCAGACAAAATATTTGTACAAGCAACGTAATTTGCTCGAGCATTAATTCGTAGATTACCTTAACCCTCTAACGCCCCAACAAAGAGGTCTTTTTAACCCTTTTTTTAGAAAGTTCGAAACAATCGTGCTTTGAAGGCCGCTAGAGGGTTAAAAGGTTCTAGAAAATGATTCGACCTAAAATTTCACTAGATATTGATCTACTCAGACAAAATCTTTGTACAATGAACCTAAAAGTTGATTTTTATTTGTTTTGATTAAGTTCTTTACAAGTAAGGCATTTATTTTAAAGGTGACACATGTCACAAACATTTCTTTTGGATTGATGTGAAAAGGGTGAAACATCTTTTTTTTTGTGATGTGTTGTAAACAAGTGGTTAGTTTTTGCTCCTTTCTTAACCTTTTTAGAAAAGTTTGCCTTTCATAAGAGTGTGAGATAGGGCAGTTAAGTAGTTGCCTTATCCTTCCATTGTCCTTTGGTTATTAACTCTCAGACACTGTATTCTTTCTATACAAAATTTTTTTCAGTCAGACAGCGCCAATGACTCCATGACTCGCCACAAATCAATCACCAATACCTTTTCCTTTTTTTTTTTTGCATATTTTACTATTATAACTTTTCCAATTAAAATACCTTTTGTATTTTATATTAACAGTGTATTTTTTTTTTTTTAATTTTCTATTTGCAGTTTGTGGAATTTCGTTTGTCAGCAACAGTGTCCAGAATCCACTTTGCATCAACGCCTGCCAGTGATAATAAAGATAAAACATCAAAGACGAGATGTGTGCGTGGCGACTGCCAATGAAAAAGGCGAAAAACTAAATCAAAGCTAAGACAAAAGAGAAAAGAAAAGAAGAATAAAAAACCAGCGACGCAAAATAAAAAGTTTTCCAACAACAATAACACTCGACAAACTCATCAACAGCTTCCCAAAAACATAAAAAATCAGTATTTTTCCATTCATCACCAACAACAAAAACGCATTTGCTGCGTCCAACGCAAAAAAAAAAAATTTTACTCAAATTGAATTGATTTTTTTTACGACATACCAAAAACAGTAACTGCAAAAAGTAGCCATACAGACGTGCATTAATTGAATTTCCTATGCAACTATTTTATTTATGGCCGTCGTGATCGTAATTGTTTAGCATTTTTTCAAACCGATGTAATTTCCTCAAACCACCGCACTTTTCTGGTACACAAATCATTGTTTTTTTTTTTGTGTTGAGCGTGTGCCGAAAAAGCCGTTTTGGCGCTGTGTTGGTTAAAAGTGTATGACATTGATTGGGCCTAGCGCCCCTGGTATGGCCTTTATGATGAAAAAGAAAAAGTATAAGTTCAATGTTGAGGTACAATTGCAAGAGCTGTCCGAGGTGGCACTGGTTAATGAGGTGCTATTTGCGAAAATACGACTGCTGGACGGTGGTTCCTTTCAGGAATATAGTAGTAGGTGAGTATTTGGGGAGAAAGAGAGAGAGAAAGATTTATTCTAAAACTCAAATCTAAGTTTAGAAAAGGGATTTTTTGAAATAGAAATGGAAAGTGAGAATGAAATTGAAAGTGAAATTGAAATACAAATGAAATTGAAGGTGAGAAATTGAAGTTGAAGCTAAAATTGAAATTGAAAACGAAAATGAAATTGAAATTGAAAATGAGATTGAAATTGAAAATGAAATTGAAATTGAAAATGAAATTGAAATTGAAAATGAAATTGAAATTGAAAATGAAAGATAAATTGACGAAAATTGAAATTGAAATTGAAAATGAAATTGAAAATGAAATTGAAAATGAAAATGAAAGACAAATTGACAGTGAAATTGAAAGCGAAGCTGAAATTAAAAAAAACTAAAGTTAAATTCAACGAGAAGTTGAAATTTAAGCAGAAATAAAAAGTGAAATTGAATGTGGGAAATAGAAATTGAAAACGAAAATTAACTGAACTTAAAACTTAAGAATTGACACCTTAAAAAAAATATGTATATATAAATAACTTAAAAACTTAGTTACTTAAGAATTTAAAAACTTGAAACTCTTAAGCTTAAGAATTTAACATATAAAAAATTTAGTTTATAAAATTCAAAAACTTAAGTACTTAAAAATATAAAATTTTAATACAAAATCTTAAAATAATTAAAATTTAAAAAACTTAGACTTAAAAATTTAAAACTTAACTACTAAATTAAAAAATTTCAGCAGTTAGAAACTATAAAATTTATAAAATTGAAAACCTCAGAAACTTAAAAACTGTAATATTTAAAATTACATTAATGTTTAAAATTTGGAAAAAACTTGAAAAAATAAAAATCTAAAAAAACCAGAAAACTTAGACCTAAGAACTTAAAAATTTTAAACTAAAAAAAAAAAAAAAAATTGAACTTAAAATTTCGAAAACTTAAAAAAAATTAAAACTCATAGTTCTAAAAATTCAAGAACCTAAAAAACTTAAAAAAAAACATAGTCTTAGAAATTACAATCCCAAAAATTAAAAAAAAACAACTCATAAAGCTCAAAAACTTAAGATTTAAAAATCTTAAAAACTTAGAGACTTAAGAATTTAAAAACTTGAAACCTTTAAATTTAGATGTTTAATAGTTAAATCTTTAAGATTTAAAAATTTAATAAAAAAAACTTAAAATTTTAGAACTTAAAAACTCGAAAAATTAAAAAACGTTAAAACTCATCGTTCAGAAAACTTAAAATGTCAAAAACCAAAAATTTAAAATTAAAAATTAAAAAAAAACTTAGTATTAAAACTTTACACCTTTGAACTAAAAGTTTTGGAAGTTAAAAGCTCAAAAATTTTAAAATTTAAGAACGTAAAACTGAATTCCTCAAAAATTTAAAAACTTAGAACCTTTAACGTAAAAAATTGAAAACTTAAAAACTTAATGACTTAAAAAAGTATAAGCCTAGAAATTTAAAAATTTTCAAAATTAAATAATTAAAAACTCAAGAACTCAGAATTTGGAATTTGAAAACTCAAAACCCGTTAAAAGCTTAAAAACTTAGAAACTTTAACGTAAATAATTCAAAACTTTAAAACATTGAAAATTTAAAAAATTAAACTTTTACCTGTTGGGGTAAGTGGAAAAAAATTCAACAACTATTTACAGCGAAGGTTGAGTGTATAGCTATTTCACGAAAAACCATTTTCGATCATCGGCACTCTTTTCGGAAGTGGATGCACCGGGGATTGAACCCGAGTCCATTCCAACTTCAGCCGCAATGACCCAACGGATAAACACACTCGGCCATTGAGACTCTGTGCAAGCTGTTGGATTTTCCCCACTTTTGCCTTTTTCATTTTCAACATTAACGTTAGTGTGTATATGCTTTTGCATATATTCTCCACAAACGTGCTGAATTTTTGTTGTAGGCAGTTCGCAATGAACATTGTTGTTGGTATTTATTTTATGTATATACCAAACAACGTTAACAATTTTACTTGAAAGAGTTTTTAGTGCTTAGCACGAAATTTTTATTTTTAATTCAATTTTTAATTGTTGGGGTAAGTGGAAAAAAATTCAACAACTATTTACAGCGAAGGTTGAGTGTATAGCTATTTCACGAAAAACCATTTTCGATCATCAGCACTCTTTTCGGAAGTGGATGCACCGGGGATTGAACCCGAGTCCATTCCAACTTCAGCCGAACTTTTACCGCTTAAAAGAATTTAAAAGCTTAGACTTTTGAAACTTGAAAGCTCAAACCCCTAACAATTTTTAAAAACTTAAAAACCTAAAAATTTATAAACTTACAACTTTAAGTTTAAACACTTTAAATCTATAAATTTTAAATTAAATTTAGAAACGTAGAAACTTAAAAACTATCTTTTTCCCCTTTATTCCCTACACACAGAGAGGAGGTGCGCGATCATCGTGTAATATGGAATCGCAATTTTGAATTTCCCTGCAAAATGTCCGCCAATGCATCCACGGGCGTATTGGACCCCTGCTATTTGCGCATCTCCATACGCAAAGAGATGAAGGGCGGACGTAGTTATTTTAAGTTAGGTTTTATCGATATCAATCTTGCCGAATTCGCTGGTGCGGGCTTAACATCACGACGCTTTCTGCTCGAGGGCTACGATTCGCGGCATCGCTTGGACAATTCCATGTTGTTGGTGTCGATTAAAATGCACATGCTAAGTGGTGATATATTATTTAAGGCGTAAGTGGAGCGGAGGAGGAGAAAGAGAGAGGCAGAGCGATTTTTTTTATTTTTCACAAATTTCTAATTTTTCTGCTTACTTAGGCCTACACCCAATTTGAAGAGCAAACAGAAACCCTCAACCGATGATTTGGCCACCGCGTCCACGGGTGTGGGACTGCAAACGCCCACCGCAACTGCGGTGCCTACAATTGGCAGCAGCGGCGGTGGCGGCAGCAGCGGCGGCGTTGGCAGTGGCGCGTCCAGTGTAAGCGGTGGCAGTCAGGGTATACCGGGCGCTGGCGGCGCAACGCTGGGCAGTGGACTGAATAGTGCGACCAGCACGCGACCTGTTTCCACCGTAAGGGATGATGGTAAGTAAGAGCGAGCGCTGAGCTGAGCTGAGTGGAAGAAGAAAAAGAAAATGCATTAGAGAATGTTTTTTTTTTGTAATTTTTTCTTGCTTTTTTCACACAGATTTAGATCCTCAAGTTGTGATTGCTTCCATTGTGACTGACTCTGGCTTGTCGGAATCCTCCGAATCGGCCATCACATTAACCACAGAGGCGCTGTTGTTGCAACAACAACAACAACAACAACAGCAGCAACAATATCCACCGCAAAGTGCGGTAAGTGCACCAACAACAACTGGCACAACAACCACAACCACAATTGTAACGCTAACAAATGCACAACAACAACAAGTGCTGCCTTATGGTGGCATTGGCGGCACCGGCGGTAGTGGTGGTGGTGGCGGTGGCATTGTGGGCAGCAGCAATTGTGGCACAACCAACGTTGGTGGGGGTGGCGCTTTGGGTGCTGGTGGCGCTGCTACTGCGGGCGTTACGTCGGCGACGCTTATGGAAATGGGTCACTCGCGTAATTCCAGCAACACTAGTCAAGTGAGATTTTATTTTTTCTTTTTTATTTTTTTTTTTTTAAATCTTCATATATGTATGTACATACATACATTTATATGGTCATATTTTTGTGCTTTATATGTGCTTTACGCTTTTTATACTTTAAACTTCCTCATGCACTCCTCTTTTAGATGTCCAAGGGCTCGGGTTATAGCAGCTTTTCGCACAGCCAACATTCTCGCCAAAGTTCCGAGGGCGATTCGGGGCATGCAAGGTAAGTGTTTGTTGTTGCGCAATGTTGTTGCGGCATTTACATAATTATTAATTAATAATTAAATATTAATAGGCAAATAAGTTATTTCTTTATACATACATATGAAATATTTCTTTCATATTTATTTTTTGCTATCCAACCAACTATTTCGAGTTCGAAAGTTTGTCGCAAGCGATATTTCCTCCTTTTTTTTGTTAGTATATACTATTAGTTACTTCTTGTTAAGTTTTTGATTATACCACGCCTGCCTCTAACAAATTAACAACAACAAGCAACACTACTAACCAACAAGTTGAAAACTAAAACAATTCTCGCCTCGCTTAACCCTAACACACTTAGTCTACATGTACTAAGTAAACTACTAAAATCCACCAAACAAAAACCTTAAAACACAAAAACATAAACAAATTACTAACAACAAACAAAAATAAGCTTAATTCGTATTTTAGCTGAAGAAAAAAAAAAAATTTTCGAATAAAATTTAGTTTCGAACTTTTTAAATTTCTTGAATTTTCTAAAATTAGTTTTTTACAAATTTTTTTTGTGAGAACTATACTCCCTCGTTTACAAAAAAAATTTTCGTTTGTTTTTACATGGCCGTTTAATTCTAATTATTTTTTTTTATGTGAATTTTATATTAGCTATTGGACAGTTTTTAATTAATAAAAATTGAAAAAAATTTTTTGGGAGAAGTTACGGATCCATTTTTCAAACTAAAGTATTAAAAGAAACAACTGTTAAATCTTTTTTCGAAAATTTTTTTAACTATTTTATTTTCTCAATTCATTTATAGTTCTTTTCAAAACATTTTCGTTCTTCAAACTCGCTCGCTAAAAAAATTCTTTCAAACAAAACTTGAAACTTGAAATTTCTTATTTCTTTTTTCCTTTTCATTTTAGCAATTTCGAAAATCAATTCTTTTCTCAATTTTTCTATAGTAAATTTTTTAAAGCGTTTGTTTTTTAACTGCCTCATTAAACAAAATATTTTCCAACAAAAGTATTGAAAATTTGTTTAACAACTGAAAATTTTGTTCGAAAACTTTAAATTTAATTTTTTTTTAATTTCGTCTTTTCTCAATTGTTATATAAGTGAGTTTTTTAAAACTTTTGTTTTTCAAACTTCCTCAAAAAAATGTTTTTCAAAAGTGTCTAAACACTAAACTAGTTGTTTAAGCTCCCTCATTAAAAAAAATAGTTTTCAAACAAAAGTATTAAAAACGTTTTTCTTTAACTAATTTTTTCCAAAACTTCAAATTTCTAAATTATTTTCGCCCTTTTGATTTTAGAAATCATAAGTTCTTTTCTCAATTTTTTTATAGTAAATTTTCTAAAGCTTTTGTTTTTAACATGCCTCAAAAGTATTGAAATTTGTTTTTATTAAAAACTTTTTAACTATTTCTAAAAATTTTTTTTCGAAAACAAAAAAAATTTTCTAATTATTTTCGCCCTTTTAATTTTAGAAATTTTGAAAATTATTATTTTTTCAATTGCTTTATAATAAGCTTCTTAAAGCTTTTACTTTTTAAAGTGCCTCGTTAAAAAAATATTTTTTAAATGAAAGTAGGTATTGAAAAATTTTAACTTTTTTAATTTTTTTTTTTTTTCGCAAACTTCTTAGATTTCTTAACAATTTTCGCCCAATTTTGGAATTTCGAATATTAGTTTTTATAAATTGTTTATATGTAGTAAGTTTTTGAAAAAATATTTACAAGCAAAAGTATTCAAATTTTTTTTAACTTTTTTTGAAATTTTTTTCCCAAATTTCTTAGTTTAATAATTTATCTCTTTTAATTATAGCAATTTCGAAAATTAGTTCTACATATTTATAAATTTTCTTTGTAATATTTTTTTTTTTTTTTGGTTTTAAACTGACAATACTGGGTAGTGCTGATTGTCTAGTTTCCTTTCTTTTGCTATTACTTTCAATCCCGTTCAAAAACATTGTTACTAATTTTCCAATTTCAAACATTTTATTTAATTTTATCAATTTCAAAATTTTCTCAATTTCAAAATTTTCTAAATTTCAAAACTTTATTTAATTTCAAGTCTGTATAAGTAACAATCTCTCTCAACTAACAACAACACTTGCTTCTGATTGTTATTTGAATTAAGCTGGGTATCCACATCATAAGAAATTGCTCAAGAAAAAATTGGCATTTATTTCTTAAGTAATTTTGACGTTTGATTTTTTCTTCAAGAAATATATACAATCGTATATATTTCTTGGCAAAACCAGCGTTGCCAACCTCATTTTTCGTCAAAAATTGTAATAGATTTTCTTGTGAAGTGGATACTGCCTAAAGAAAATTTGACATAAGAAAATTTCTTGACCATTTCTTAAGCGTTTTTTTATATGGAGTTTTAGCATTTCTTGTGATGTGGATACCCGGCTTTAGGCAATAACAATCAACAAAAAAAAAATCAATCTCTTTTTTGCATAACTCAAATGTGCAAAAATTTCGCAACCGCATAAATCTTGTTTTTTTTCTATTTCAATGTTAAGTTGAAGGCCATTGTGCATGTGTGTGCGCATGTGTATGACGTACTCAGAAAAAGTTGATGACGGCATATCAAATCACAAGGCACGAACGCACATAAATATACATACATATTTCTCGCTGCCAAGTGCGTCTGAGCTGGCGTAATGCAATAAACCACATGGAATTAGATTTGTCGGAACTATAGAAAAATGTTAAAATTGAATGTTCGCTGGGTTATGTCCCTTGAAATGTTTCGCTAGTCCCAATTGGCACTTGCAAAGTTCTGTACATACTTACACACAAAGTTGGCTAACAGTCAAATTTTCTTACTCACTTGAATGGCAAATGCCAACGGCTTTTAATATTAATATACATATGTACAGATGTATGTCTGTATATTTATATAAAAGTATATTTACATATATTTGTTAACAAACCAAACAAACGGGTTCTGTGTGTATGTAAAATGGAGCAAATTTATGCAAATTTTATTTATTTGCATTTGGCATTTTGTATCATTCCTTTGACATTGTCTTTTACATAGTTTCTTCCTTTGATTTCTTTTACCTCTGACGTTTGTGGCAAAATTTGGTTTAGTGTCGCATTTATGCAAAATATGCATTTATTATCTGGTTCAAATTGAACTTCAAAATCTTTGTTTCTTATTGTTGTAGTACTTTGCTTTTGGGCGTAAACTTTTTAGGTGAATGAGAGCTATATGGATTATGAGTTACATATGAAATAATTTTGGTCACAATGGCATTCCATCTTTGAAGGACTGAGGAGATGGTAAACTCAGAGATTCGATGTTTCAGTTTTCACGGGCGGATTGGGTGGGGGTATCTGCGCAACTCATTCCGACACTTGCATATTAGAGTTGGGAAACTATCGATGGCACTATCGATAGTATCGATAGTTTTTTTTTTTTAGACTATCGAAGACCATCGATGGTTTTTTCAAAACTATCGAAAACTATCGATGGTAATGTATACTATCGATAGTTTTACAACTTTTAAATCTCCATCTCCATCTACATTACTATTTTAAGTTGTGAATTGAGAATATCAGCTATTGGTAAGTTTTGAGTCCTTGGTTAAAACTACATAGTCAAAATGTCGCGTTTCCAATATTTTGGGCATAGGTTGGTACTTGTAAAAAAAATAACCAAAATAAAAAAATTTGAATTTCACATATATATTGCAAAAAAACCAAAATTTATTGAAAAAACTCAAAATCAGAAAAAAAAAACTACCAAGTTTGTTTGGAAACAACCAACAGTGGCATCCGTGGTCTTGTGAGTACATACATACGTGTAATATGTATAAAATGTGAATTTGTTGGCGGTTAAAAATTTTTTTTCAGGAATCATTTAAATACGATAGTACTATCGATAGTACTATCGATAGTACTATCGATAGTTTATTTTCTTAAGACTATCGAAAACTATCAATAGTTTTTTTTAAACTATCAAAAACTATCGATGGTACTACTATCGATAGTTTCCCAACTCTATTGCATATCAAACGGCGCTGGAAACTCTGGCCTCCACAAAAGTAACATCAAGCCTAGTCAGGCAGTACCTACATATATGGAGTGTAGAGTCTAAACTAGTTTGCCTCATTTTGTCAAATCTGTTTTATTGCCATTTCAAATTTTCGAAATTTCGTCTGTTTTTTTTAATACATACTAGCTGGACCCGTGCGCATCTTGCGCAAAAAATAATGAAACATACGTGGCGCCAGTCGATATACTAGTTTGTGCTGTCACGCTCATTTTAAAAAAACTTATATTTATTTGGTTTTATGTTTACAGTGGAACTTTGGAACTTTCAATGAATTACTTATATGTTTGATAAACATATCGCATAAAATGTTTTTATTATACCTACATACATATATATATATATATAAGTAGTTATGTGTATTAAATTTGTTTATATATTTTACATATATTTTTATATATATGTATGTGGTCCCTACCGACTTGAATAATTTTTTTCCACACGTTTGCCTTAGCAAGCAAATCAGTGGTCCAAGCTTAATTGATTCATCTGCTACAGTTCCTGAGTTTTTACTTATAAATCTTTGAAAGCTTTCCCCCTTGGCCCATTTTTCAAAATTGCAGCATATTTCCTCATAACGGCATAACGTCATTTCATCACTCGGGCTTTATTAGTGACTGAATTATCATGTTTTACGTGTTTTTCGAAATACAACCATATGCCTTATTTTCAACCCCAACTTTCTCTGTTCCCATTAGAATCTGTGTACCCAATTTCATTTAAATATTTCTATTTTTGCGCAAGTTAGAGTGTGTACGGCCGGACGGACGGACATGGTACAATCATTTTTTTCATCCTGATCGTTTTGATATATATATCGTACACTAAATCAAAAAGCGTCACAACTCAAAATTTTTCGAAATCGGGTTTCTTCCATAAATTGGTACACAGAATATATCTCTAGCGGCTGCCAAAAAATCTTTTCCATCAAAGTCTTTTTAACTGAGAAATAACTATTATACGTAGCCTTTTCCCATATCATTGCCTATAAAAATTAAAAAGTTTTTTGCCTCTCCTGAAAATGTTTGAATTTTGAGTTGTAACGCTTTTTGATTTAGTGTGCGATATGTAAGTCCATATCTATCTCAATTATTTTATGGTCCTACGTACAACCGTTATGTGATCAAAAGTAAACATACATATACATACATATATTGTATGTACTACGTACACATATCCTATACTGAAAAGCCCCCATTTAGCATAGGCATGAATACACACGTGTTCGCCTAAAATAATATAATGTTTACATACAAACATACAGCTGAAGCTTATAAAAGTGTTTTAAAATATACACGACTGTTAAAATGGAGCGACATCTGCATTTGAGATTTGAATTGATAGAATAAAATAATTCTGAAGGCATAGTTTTAGGCGAAAATCTTTTAGTTTAAATCTAAACATTTTATTTTTGCAAAATACTATTTAAAAAAAGTACCACGCCCAATAAAACACCGTGTCGCATGCATATCTAATTAATACCTTTAAAACGATGCCTTACTTATTAATTTTGCTGAATTATGCGAGCAGAAAAAGGGATATTTATAAAACACCAATTAGAAATAATATATATGATGATATGCAAAAAAGGCTTAAAACGCATATGGTATAGAAATATGTTAGCAAATATATAGTAAAATTGCACGAGCATTAATTTCGCAGTACATTTTAACCCTATAACACCAAAATGTATAGGTCTTTTTGACTCCCTTTTTAGAAGACTTGAAAAAAATAGTTTTTTCAAGCTAGCTATAGAGTTAAGATGTTCTAGAAAATTATTCGCCATAAAATTTCACTGGGGGTCTACTCAAATAAAATCTTTGTACAACTAACGTCAAAGAAAACAAGCTCAAAAATGAAGTAATTAGTAGAAGATTTTTATTTGCTCGATCATTAATTTTGTAGAATAATTTAACCCGCTAACACCACCACGAAGTGATCATTTTGACCGCCTTTTTTATAATGTTCGAAAAACTCGAAATTTAAAGGCCGCTAGAGGGTTAAAATGTAATAGAATATTATTCGCCATAAAATTTCATTAGAGGCCCCCTTACACAAAATCTTTGTACAAAGAACCTAAAATATCAGTTCTACGAGGTGAATGAAATATGCTGAATGAACTTTTGGTAGTTGAGTTGTAACTGCTACACATGTAACTAGTCTCTTTATTTAAAAAAAAATGTTAAAACTAAAAAACCGAAAACTAAAAAGACAAAAACTAAAAAAATAAAAAATAATGATAAAACTTTAGCTACTGCCAGAGGACGCAATGAAAGTGTTTTCAGAAAGTGAGAAAGTACTTTCACTGCGTCGTCTTGAAGTACCTTTTGTTTCTCTATCCCTATTTTTACACCCTTTACTGCTATTTCTTTTTCTTTCCAAGCGTAAAAATAATGATTTAAAGCACCTTAGAAAATTTTTAAAGCACCAGCATCATAATTTTCGGTAGTTTTGGGTTAAAAAGTTTTTGGGAAAAAGATATTTTTTATTAATTACTTATTTAAAATTAAAAAAACAAAAAAAATAAAATAGTTGCTAAATATATTTAATACGCTTATTAGCTCGTATATTAGTTTTCACTATTTTTTTTTTTTATGTATACTAAGAGTTGTTATTTCATAACATTAGTTTTAGCTTTCGTTATTAGTTTTGGTATTTTTTATAAATTTTTTTTTATTATGTTAATTTTTATCTAATTACGATTTTCAATTTGCTTATGTTGTATATATTTTTATTTCTTTTGTACAAAACTTAAATTTGAAAACAAAATCTACACGGCTAAACTGTTGGTATCATGGGCACAAACTCAACGCTGGCACTAAATAAAAAAATAAATAAATAAATAAATAAATATGTCAATGGCTTAACGGTCAAACGTAATGCAACGTAAATGTAATGAAATTCGTAATGTAATGCGTAACGCTCAATAACGTATTCTAACTCGCTCTGTAACGTATCGTAATGGCACTGTAACGTAACGTAATCTCACTGTAACGTTTTCTCTTAATGCTCTGCAATGTATCGTAAACGCTCTAATGTATCGTAAACCCTCTATATCGTAATGTAACCACGCTCTGTAATGCCAAATTTTTCGAACTCGCGCCAACACTATCGGACAACAACCCGACAATAAAATTGCGCAAAACACGCGTTTACGTACGAACTCTTTCTGCTCAACTCTACGCCGCACTACGCGTTTTCTCTTTCCTCCTCTTTACGCTAACTTCCTTTCACTCTCAATCCATCTATCTATCCGTGTTGCAATATTCGCACATCATTGTACTATGATGTACCATCAAGTACAGATTCAGCAAATCCGTTTCTCTACTCAATAGACTCAATCAGAAAACGGCCAATCTCATGAAATTGAATATACCATCATTGCAACAACAACAACAACACTCCAACGACACAATAAGCGAACATGAGAGTGAAGAGTTGATATTTCAAACGCCCAACTCAACAATACGCGATGACGAATTCCGCACGCCATTGAATGAAATGCCGCCCTCTCCCAATGCTTGTGGCGGCAACACGCGCGCTGTTGCTACTGGCAACGAGAGCTATTTGCTATATGCGCCAACACCAAGCTATCGCAGTGCGGCAGCCAGTGCTAGCAATAGTCGCTGTGGCTCTCGCGCTTCGCAGCTAAATGAGAGCGGAAGTAGTGGTAGTGCAAGTGCTAGAGGTAGTGCTAGTGGTAGTGCAGGCGATGGCGATGGCTGTGGCGGTAGCCGTAGTGCTAGTGGCGGCAGCGGCAGTGGTAGCACTACGGGCGAATCTTGTTCAGAGGAGGGCGATTCGGGTTTGGATGAGAATTTCCATACGCCGCGCGTATCGAAAATCAAATCTATGGAAAACCTCTCACTCATTGAAATGGAATTTCACAGAGCTTCGCTGGAGATGGCTGATCGTAATTCGCCGCGTCGTTTACGTATTTTGGCGGCAACGCAAAATGGTCAAATACCAAAAATTAAATCGCTCAATAATCTATGTATCAAAGATTATAGTGGCAGTGGTGGCGGTGGTGGTGTTGAGCTGCAGCAGCTGGAGAGTGATGATCAGCAACAGCGTGTACGTGCGGAGCAGTCACGTTTTCAATTTGAAACGCGTTCAATCAACTCTGGCAAATTATTCGCCAAGAATAATAAAGTTGGCAATGCCAAGTTTATTGGCAATGATGATAGTCCTTTGCCGCAGCAGCAGCAGCGGAAGCAGCAGCTTCCACGCCAACAGCAACCGGCGCCAACAACAGCGCGGCAAATCAAATTACACTACCCTATACAAAAGATGCGTTCAATGGGCACCATACCGGATGTGGTTACCGAACGCATTGCACCCGATCCCTTTCTCACGCCCACATCGGAACGCAAACCGAATTTTCCGCCTTTGATTACACAATCGGCTGAGAAGCCTACACCACCATCGTTTGTGGCGCGCCTACTAAATTATGTGGATGTTGTAGATTCGCCAAATCAATCACAGCAGTCACAGACGCTGCTACATCCGCAAACACACGGTTCCTTAAACGAGCTCTACACGCAGGATCGTGTTGGCTCGCTGCAGAATGCAAATACTTCGGCGACTTTGTCGTTCATGTCGCGCACACCCTTCGAGCGCGCCTATCGTCGTTCGATGTTGCTGAAGAGTTCAACGCCGTTGCGTCAAACACTCGGCTACGTGGAGGAGCAAGCGGCGCAATTGCGCGCAGATGGTCAACAATACCTACAAAATCTGCAGCAGCAGCTACCGCAGTCCGGCGGCGTCGTTCAACAACAACAATATCCACCATTTTTTGGCCAGCAGCAGCAGCAGGACACGTTGATGGTGCGTCCACACTCAACCAGCGCCGCTTACGAGATGATGAGGTTTGTAGTGTGCACGAATTTACGAAGTACAATCAAATAAATAGTATAAAACAAATCTTCATAATTCACAATAAAAGCGTCACGTCACGGTTACAATCATAAATAGTTTGGTGCGCGTACTTTAATTATTTGGGTCATAATCAATTTAGTTGTATTTGTCTCATATCGCTTTACTGTGCATTTGTCCTTTTAATTGTGGGTACATGGTGGCATTTTAACTAAGACTAATCTAAGAAATATCACCAATTTCACCTTCATTAAATCTCAAAATAAAAAAAAAACTTAAATAATCATAATTAAATCCTCCACTGATTTAATTTATGATTGCGAATTCTCAACTAAAAAAATCATTTTATAAATCATTATAGTCACTGCTAGTGTGAATTAGTCGATTAATTTTCTGATTGAATTACAAAAAAAATTAAATATTTCACGTCCAAAGTCACAAGTTACTGAAATCACACTATTTTATTTTCTAATTAATCGTTTTTAAATCCTTGACTGACTTCATTTGTAATCTCTTAGTACAATTGACTAATTGTTAATTCTCAACTAAAAAATTCAAATTCATAAATCATTATAGTCACTGCTTACTAGTGTTAATTAGTCGATTAATGAATTAGAAAAAAATATATTTCACCTCAAATTCACAAGTTACTGCAATCACCAATATTTTATTTTCTAATTACAATTTACTGGTTCTCAAAAATTAACTAAGCAGGAAAATATTGCAACTACACTGACTGACTGACAATGAATTAGTAGTGAATACAAAAACTAAGACAATTTTATTCAAAGTCCTCAATTTGTGATTCATAATCATTACCCACTAGCTGGATTCAGTGTTTAAAATCGATTAATCGTGCGATTGCAAAATAAATCAAATTAATTTAATTAATTAAATCAATCAGTCCTTTCAATCGATTAATCGTGCGATTAAAAAATAAATCAATTTAACAGTAATCCCTGTTAAGTTGTCAGTAGCTTCTCTAGTTTTAATCATTTGCGATTTATAATCATTAACCACTAGTTTAATTCAGTCCTTTCAATCGATTAATCGTGCGTTTAAAAAAATAGATGAAATGAGCTTCTCTACTTTTAATCATTTATTTATATTTCTTTCCCCTACATTTATTCATTAATTAAATTAATTAAATCAATCAGTCCTTTCAGTCGATTAATTGTGCTATTAAAAAATAAATCGATTTAAAATTAATCGCTGTTAAGTCGTCAGTAGCTTCTCTACTTTTAATCATTTGTGATTTATAATCATTAACTACTAGTTTAGTTCAGTCCTTTCAATCGATTAATCATGCGTTTAAAAAAATAGATCAAATAAACTTCTCTACTTTTAATCATTTATTTATATTTTTTTCCCCATTTAAAAAAAAAATTTTTTTTATTGATTATTGTTTTCTTATGAAATTCAAACACTGAGTGCATTCACTTAGTACTATTCGTTCAAATAAATCACTCTTTGTCTTAAATTAGTGAAACTAAAGTGAAGTCAATGTGCTAAAAATCAACTTCTTCGCTATTCACCAACACTAGGAACTTGAAAAATATTTCATCTCATATGCCGTTTTTCATCATCATCAGCCAACAATAACAATCATTTATTCACGTACAAAATTTTCCATGTTTTTTTTTTGGCTATGGCGCATTCATTAATTTTTTAATTGATCAAGTCGTATGTACCTACATAATTGAGTGAAATTTTTTTGTTTGTTTATGCTTTAAGATTTACATAAATATTAGCTTTGTTCAATAACTCAAAATTTTTAATTGCTTTTGGTCAATTCCATTGTGACTGGTGTGACCATGATACTCATAATTTTCGCTATAATTTTGAAATGGAAAGCTTGCATTTCAAAAAAAGGCCGTTATTCCCAGCAATGGGAAAGTTAAAAACGGTGGATAGCAGATATATACTTGAAGGACACCATTTCCGACCAGAGTGGCCATTAGAAAGCTGGGACGGGTGTGACCTTATATATTTGAGCTTTCAAAAAATCCCACTTTGCATATAAATTTTGTAAAACTTTTCACAGAACGCATATAAAAAATTTAGTCCAGCACGTTGTTCAAAGTCTTTTTGATTGTATAGCATACTTACTATTTTGAAATTCACGTTTTTCTTGCGAAAACCCTGTTTAAAAAATTGGACGGGTGTGACCTCTCTATGTGACGGGTGTGACCCAGTACCAAAATTCAAAATTTTTGATGAACTAAAAGTTTTTATTGACTTCATTTATAACTCGTAATATGAAAAAAAAAGTAACATAACATTGTTTGCTAGCTATCATAAAACTCACATTATTCCAAAGGTGTATGTTTTAGGAAAATTTGTTTAAATTCAGATAAATATGAATCGCAAGCATACACAGAGACCGCATCTGCTCTTTTAAAGTTGTGCATTTTTTGAATATTCTTTATTAATTTTACGTTTTCCCACCTTGCGTTCAAGAAATTACTGTCGCGCTCAACATCGTCTTTTGATGCGTAAAAAACGTCGATCTTATTAAGTTTCTTTGTTTCAACTAGATATTGGAAACAGTCAACGGGTGTTTTCATAAAATATTCTCTAGCCTTAATGCCCGTACTTAAGGTTCTTTTTGCAGCTGCAGCTATTCCATCTACAGCGCCTTTACCATGGCCTGTAGCGAAAAAATTCCAAGTCATTTCTAATCCAAAATCCTTAGGGGCCTGGCAAATGTTAAAAATATTGTATCGATTTTTAAACTGAGATGCGCAGTTTTATCTGTTATCATTTTTTTTTAGCATCCCTCCTTCTTTTATCTCTTATTCTCTCCTTAGCTAGATGCAATTCATATTTTTCTTTGTTTTCTTTAAGCTTCTTCCTCTGTTCGCGCTTTCTGTTTTTCGAATCTATTAAAAAATATATGTATACTTCGCGTTGGTGTGACGGCTGTGACCAAATATTTTTTAGAACTGAATACTAAATTACTGCGACAAATTTTAAGAAAATTTCACTAAGTATTTATCGCGACTACTTTGTTATTATTGGAGAGTGTCAGGTGGTTAAAATGTAAAGTACCAATATAATTAAACTTTTTCAATTTTTTCTGTGACGGGTGTGACCGAAAATTTAAGTATATTAAACACGCCATAAAATTGTTACTATAAAACGTATAATATCGAAACTTCACAGAAATGTAAAACAATGACCTAGTCTCTTCAGAGGTAACGGTTTTTATTAATATTGAGAATGGAAGAGTATAAAAATGTTAAATAAAGAGACACCTTGCAGAGAATGTGAACTGAATATTCAGTATAGACAAAGTTCAAAGTGTTGCCGAACTTATAAAAATTTACGTGAATCCAATTTTTTTTATTCAGCCATAAGAATCATCCTCTTGTGCATATTAACAAATTTAATTTAATTAAAAATAAGTGATTTCTAATTTTGCTGGATAGGGCCGTTTTAGGTGGAATTGACCTTTTACAAATAGTTGCGAATTTTATGTTCAATAACCCAAAAAATTTGCAAAAGAGACCGAAATTGGGAGAGTAAGACTTCGAGAGAGTTGAAAATAGTTGCAAGTAAAATTTTCACTTGCAACTACTTGCAGCTTTTAAAAAATAGAAGCGTCAAAAACATATGATCATAAAAATTTTAATTGGAAATATGCAAACATTTTAATCGCAAATTTCTAATTGCATACTAAATAAATTAGCGCAAAAAGGAATCTTGACGATGTTATGGAATATCTAAAGTAGATTTTCGTCTTCCTAACTCAGTTATTTACATTCATTTTCAATTTCAAAGATTTCAATTACAACCTAACCTAAAAATCAAATTGTGAAAACAGCGCATCAGCTGTTTACTTGCAAATGTTTAAGATTTTGTGTTCAATAACTTTGGTTGATAACTTTCTCTTTTTCTCGTTTTTACTCTTAATTTGTCACTGATGCTCTTCTTGCAAGTAAAGTTGTTGAACAAAGCTATTATCTGTTAAAATTAATTGTTTAAAGCTTTTTGGGTTCATTGATCATACGTATATTTTTCTTGTTTAAACTATTTTACTACTTAATACTTTAAATATGTATTTGTATGTGGGTTTTTCCATATATGTACATACATATGTATGTATATGCCTGCCCTGCAAAAAATGCGATTAATCCGGGACGTGTCCGGGATCAATCGCAAGGGAGCATGCGACTAATACAATTTTACATCCCTTTATATGGAGTGAATTGATCGCATTTGTTCGAGCATGTCCTATGAAGAGACTAATTGTTCAACTTGTATACCCGAACGGGTACCAATGTAGATTAATCACTAACATACCGAACGGGTACAAATGTAGATCAATCGCTTTCATCCCGAACGGGTACGAATGTAGATTAATCGCTTTCATCCCCAACGGGTACAAATGTAGATTAATTGCTTTCAGCACGAACGGGTACAAATGTAGATTTTTTCTTAAATAATTGTAAATGTTCATGCATATTTAAATAAAGATTATAATATAATGTATATATATATTATATTATAATGTTTTACTTTTGTTAAAAAATCTCAATAAATAAATTAAAAAAATTGTAAGTTTTGAGTATGCATTATATGAGCGTAATGTAAAGGATTTTTTCATAGGATATTTTAGGCAACATTTTGTTAAAATTGTTATTAAAAAAGGGTGTTCAATTCGTTTTACCGGTTGTTCTACAATTTTTTAAATACATTGCATATTTTTGTAAAATGTCTACATTTAAGGAATCTAGATTTGTACCCGTTCGGAATGAAAGCGATTAATCTACATTTATACCCGTTCGGGATGAAAGCGATTAATCTACATTTATACCCGTTAGGGAACAATTGGTCTACAATTAGTCTACATTTATAACCGTTCGGGAACAATTGGTCTACAATTAGTCTACATTTATACCCGTACGGGAACAATCGGGGACTAATTGTGGACCGATTGTTCTCGAAAGAGATCAATCGAGGACAAATCTCTTTCGGGATTGATCGCATATTTTTTTGCAGGGTGTTTATTTAAATTATTTAATTTTAGTTTTAAGTTTCAATGCATTTAGTTCTGTTTTACAGTTTACTTCAATTTATTTGAATGCAAATTGTTTGTTACGCTTCAATTTGGTTATGGCTTAAGTTCATTATTATCTATGTGATATTGTTATGGAAGTTGTTAAACACATTTACAGATGTTAAACTGTGCTGGGTTGATTTTATGGCTTTTACTTTTAGTTACGATTATGTTCAAATTGGTTATTTTACATATTTATATTTTATCCTTTTTGTATATTTTCTGGTCGTTGACTGATTGGTTTATTTGATACGTCATATTATTTTATGCTTCAAAACAAAAACGATTACACTTAAACAACATAATAATAATATGTAATAATAACAATAATACTAGTAATAATATCAATAAAATAAAATCACATTCATAAATTAAAGCAAAAATATAACAAATATGTTAGGAACTACATTTGAAGAACGTTTATCGGAAGCACAAAGATACTGGACCTACTGGGCTTCATTACACAAATACGCTTTTTAGCTTCATAGACGTCTAATTTTAGTGTATTTTTCCGGAAAAGTGTTTAAGGAATCCAGTAAACCAGGGCTCCTATTTAGTATCACAAGTCCGCCTCAACCTAATCTCATCTAACTTATATCCAAATCCTGGAGTAAATAATCGTATTTCACTTCATAAGTACTCTCTTTCGCACTAGCGTTTTATCTCTCTGCCTTCTTGCTTACTTTTTCTTTCTTTACGACTCTCCGTTGGTTTTTGTAAAGTAAAATCTGTCCACAGTTGTTCTAAATTTACAAATCTGGACCATCAGTGCTTGGATGTACATATATAAATTCGGTTTGTTGTTGTTGTTGTTGTAGCCACCGAAGGTTTTGGGGAGTGTATCTAGTGGAAGTAACAGTCCTTTGACGGTTAAATCCGACACGTTCGGGTACTAGTCCCTTCTGACACTGGCCCGACTGTTGTGGGAACGATTTTCCTTTTTTTTGGCCAATATCAACCCTTTAGGCCAGTGGATTTTAGTCGCCACTTACGACAGGCATTCCTTACCACGGATATATTCTAAGCCTCCTAACCCGCTGGGGTTATAATTACGGTTTCTTTTGGTACTGTTAAACGACAGAATTGGAATCATTCCAAATGTTCCCTTTCGCTTTTCGGTTCTGTGCTCTTTATTTACCATCCTTTCTCTTGTTCCTCTTCTCCAGAGCTAAATTTTCACAGGTTTCTCATTCAATTTATTTATACCTACTTTTCCACAATTTGTGGGTCATATTTTTCATTGGTTATGTTATATTGTAAATACTGAAGTGCCAAATAAACATTAGGCTTGTTTAATAATAAGAAAGAAATCTGTTTCTCAATTCTCAACTGCAGTAATGAATTTGGAGAAGGTTCCTATACGGTACAAGAACTGGGCCATTCTCCAACAAAATCCTGAAACTTTGAGGGTTGTTATGTTACAGTAAGTCACTTTTTCTCCTTTTGCTACAGTAACATCTGGTTCTCATTTTCTTTTTTCAAATTACTTGCCAATATTTGTTCTATGAACGTTGGAAAATTATGTAAAATAAGGTTATAAAATCATTCACACTTTCTTATTCATAGTATGATATTGAAGTCCAAACCTTTGTTACAATATTTATTGCTACATACATATATTTTCAAACACAAAATAAATATACCCACCCTAACCTAAACTCAATGTGCTTAAATTGCATTTACCCTGACAGTTGCACACTGGCATTTTGACATTCTTGTGTTTTGTCATTTATTTGTTCATATCCTTTCTTCTGCCGCTGCTTTCCTTCTGTTATGGTCACATACCAACATACAATATATTGTTATTGTAATACAGTTGATTTAGCATTGAAAGTATTGCAAGTACACATGTACTTGCAAAAAAAACTCGTGTGAGGTATGAAGTGTCAGCGCAATGGCAAGGCTGTTTAGGACATTTTTCTTTATTATCTTCAACTGTGTGCTTTTGTGCGACCAACAATGACTTCCGCTTCCGCGATTAGAAGGTCATATAAGAAAGTCCTTTTTAATAATGATAACGATTTGCTGTGGCCCACTCCCCCTTTGCTGTGACCCGCTCCCTATTATGTGCATTAGAAAACGATACTTTGTATCATCCGCTACTACATTGTATTCGACTTATATTATGATCAAGTGACTTAAGAAAATTCAAAAAAGTGGCAACGCTAAAACACATTACAGCAATCAGCTCTCAAAGTCATTGACTTTGATACCCATATTGTAATATTTAATTAATTTTTTTTTTAATTTTATTCAGCTAAAAATTTGAGATAAGTGGCAACCCTAAAATGTATTTTGCAATGAGTTTCCACATTTCTTCAAATAACTAGGTACACAATATGCTATACAATTTTTGTTTTATTAATTTACCTAATCCATTTTTTTAAAAGGTGGCAACCCTTGCAGAAACATTAACAGCGATCAGCTTTCTCAAACTCATTTACTTTGATACCCATTTTGTAATATTTAATTGATGTTTTACAAATTTTGTTAACGTAAAAAATGTCAAACAGGTGGCAACCCTCACACAAATTTTTGTTTTTTTAATGAGAGTTTCCAACGCTCAGCTTTCTTAAACATTTTGATTGTGATACCAATATTGTAATATTTGATTGGTTTTTACAAATTTTATTGAGCCAAAAAATTCAAACAGGTGGCAACTCTCAAAAAATGTTTGTTGTTTAATGAGAGTTGCCACATTTCTTCGAAAAAATTCACGTATGCTATACAATTTCTGTTTTATTAATTTACCATTTTTTTAAGAAGGTGGCAACCCTAGTAGAAACATTAACAGCAATCAGCTTTTTTAAACACATTCAATTTGATACCCATATAGTAATATTTAACTGAATTTTACAAATTTTATTAAGCTAAAAAAAATTAAAAAATGAAAAACAGGTGGCAACCCTCAAAAAAAATTTTTTTTGCAATGTGAGTTGCTACATTTCTTCAAAAAAATACACGATATGCTGTAATATTTTCGTTTTACTAATTTACCTAATCGAATTTTTTAAGAAGGTGGCAACACTAATTTACTCTTTGCTTGGAAATTATCCTGGTATTATAAGGAAGAGTCCCAAAAGAGGCACCCAATTTTTGCGGTAAATTTCTTCGTGACAGCAATAAACTCGGATGGCATGCCACTCACTGCCGAGGGCTGACAAAAGCTATCTATCATGTCATACAGCTATAATAAAAGTAGAGCAAGGATATGTACTATGCTCAAAAAACAAGCCAATAAAATATTTACAAGTTCATAACGTGCATTGTGCAGTTTATTATGCGCTAACAAATTTTCCATTTTTCCACTTGCACTTGTTTTTTAGCACAGCTCTCACTCTCTGTTTGCTCTATTATTGCATACTATCAGGCGTGCATGCATACAAACCAACGCTATGCAAGTACGCTTGCACTTAAATATGTGCAATTGTCGTTGTTGAATTGCATTGTCATTGGGTCAATGATTTTGTCGCCGCAAGGCAAATGTTAACTGACTTGCTCCTCTGCATAGTGTCGTGTGTGTCCTACACAACACAACAACAGATACAACAAATGAATAAATAAAATATCTAATAAACTTGAGCACTCATACGCCATGGTGTGCTTGGTATCTTTTTGTGTGAAATGCAATAATTGCGCGCTTTTGCATGCAAATGAACCATTAAATTATGTTAGAAAATATAAATTGCTGAATATTTAATCAATTGCTCAGCGTGGCCATGTCATATATTGACTGACGTGTCGTTTTCTCTGCTCTGCTTTTGCGTTTAAAACTCAGAAAAGTCTGAAAAATATTTTCTTAAAAAAACTGCATTCAAATTGAATTTTTTTTTTGTTTTTTTTTTATTTGTTTACGATTAAAAAGTGATGCAATCAATTTTAAAAATCAAGGTAATTGCAACAAATTTACATTGCAAATGAATGGAGAGAACTAATTATAATTTTTTGCAATCTAGAATAATTAAATGCAATTGATCACGATTAAAAAATAATTGCAGCCAATTTTAAAAATCAAAATAATTGCAATAAATGTCTATTGCAATCGAATGGAGATCATTACTTATCTTATAATTTTATGCAATCGAAGATAATTAACTTCAATTAGGTACATAATTACGATTAAAAAATGATTGCAATCGAATGGGCAGCATTACGTACCGATCATAAATGCCACTCATACGCCTAGGCTTACCCCTTACCAAAAAACAAATCAACGACAAAAACAGAAAAACAAAAAAAAAAACAACAACAAAAGGGTAGCGGCGCCAATATCTACAAAAATTATGAAAAAAAAATTAAGGTGTGAGTAACGAGTATTCCTGAACATTGATGTGTAAACAGTTTCGAAATCGGATTTTTATTCCCTTTTCCTTATTCCTTTTTTCCCTGGTTTTCTATGGATTAAAATGCGACTATCGTTTTTATTTTACTTTTTCATTTTCGATTTTTGATTTTTAATATTAAATTTAAAATTTTTAATTTCTGATTTTAAATTTTAATTTTTATTTTAAATTTTTAAATTTTAGTTTTTAATTTAAAATTTTTAATGTCTGAACATGTCTGCAAATGTATGGATATGCATACCTACATCTATCTATCTAATTTTCTGAGCAATATTGGTATAAAATGAAAGGTTTTGAGCAGGACTTCGATACGAAGCTCTTTTAATTGTGACCCTAGGACGGGTCTCTAGATATGGGTCAAAACGTGGACCCGGATGACCCCAGAATATTTCTGAACAATATTGGTATCAAATGAAAGGTGATGGGCTTTCACATAGAGCTCTAATCATTATGAGTGCTAGGTAGGGTCCCGAGATATGGGTCAAACGTGGACCCAGATGAGTACTTAGTACATTATTGTTGATTACGGAAAAATGAGTTGGGTCACTGAAATTACATATTGTGGAAGCAAGTACAGTTGACCAACATTGGAGACTCCTATGCCTTTGGTGAAAACACTGTCTGTACTGTGTGTGTCTGAATGATCATCAAAGTGGTATGATCCTGAGGCGAAGGCTGGCAATTGCCATTTGCTAGGACATCGCGGTGTTAAAAATACCAGTTGTTAACTAATATTGAAAATAGATAAATGCCCAACTACACCTTTTCCAGTTTAAGTTCAGAAAGTTACAATTGAAGTTCAGAAAATTACAATTGAAGTTCAGAAAGTTACAATTGAATTTCAGAAAATTACAATTGAAGTTCAGAAAGTTACAATTGAAGTTCAGAAAATTTCAATAGAAGTTCATTTGGAAATTCTGAACTTCAATCGTTTTGTAAAAAGGACGTGGCTTACCACAGCCCACTCCTGCTTTCTGGTTTTTGGATTTATCACGGTCTTTTAATTTCACAATTTGTGTTGTGCTGATTGCAGAGTTCACTTACGATTTTTGTTTTAGTAATTTTTTTTTAAGTTTTTCTCCACATTTTTGATTCTGTAAATACTTAAGCAGAACATCCAACCCACCTTCACACATTTACCTACACACTCCCACTCATATACATACAAACATACTAACATAAAATGTATATAAAATATCCCAGTTATTTTTTCTCTTTATTGTTTTCTCTTTAAAACATATGTACGTTTTCTTTTATGCCCAAAAACTATTGATAACCAAGAAATTCCAAAACTTTTTGTTAAAAAAGACATGTAAAATACTTTTTGTTGGTGTCTACTATAGACTTATCTATATATCGTCGTACCATACGAAAACTAGCATATGATTTTTTGTGGCTGACGAAAAGTAACAAATTCGACTTTTGGCTGACGAAAACTATCAATTTAGTTTAAACAACAACAATTTTAATGTAAAAACGGTATATAATTACTGCTACTTTTCGTCGGCCCAAAGTGAAATGTGCTACTTTTCGTACAGAATTGATAGCTTTCGCCAGAAATTTTCGCCAGAAGTTTGTATGTACATATATGTAAATATATGTATGAATACATTATAAATCCTTATGTATCCTTTTAAATATCTACAAATATATGTGTCTGTCTTTTTCTACCATTTTTTTTTCTTTCGCCGCTCCTTTGCTTTCTGCTTCGATTTACCATACACACCCAACTTTCTGCGCAATTTTCATCTCTTCAAAAACATTTCCGTGTTTTCGCGCTTGTTGTTGCCCAAATACGTAAAAAACACATCTGTTCGTGTTCGCACATTCGCTTCTACAGCAGCACCGGTCGCAGTTTTAGCGGCGTACCACGTCGCCTACTCGACGGCAGCAATCGGCAAATTTCATCCATAGCGCAGGGCGCCAACACCTCACCTTCGGCCGCAGCAGCAGCGGCAATCGCGGCAGCAACGGCGACGGCGGCGGCTTCGTCATCAGCGTCAGTGTCAGCCAGCAATACGACCAGCAGCTCTTCGCCTTACGGCACTTTGAGCAGCATTAATTCCACGCATTCGGCATCATCGTCCAGCGGCAGTAGCAGCAGCGGTGCCGTTATAACATTCCAATGCGCCGGCGGTGGCGGCGGCAGTGGTCAAGCATCGGGCATCGGCAGCAGCAGCGATACGGTGGATGGCATTGGCTTCAGTGATGGTGGCGGCTCTTCATATACTCCTAATCAATTAATTGGCTCGCCAAGCAATAACAATAATGGCATTTGTGGTGGCGCTGGCGGTGGCTGTGGCAGCAGCAGCGGTGCCAATAGTCCACGCATGTGCGCCACACTCACATCCACTTCTACTTCCATTACAGCCGATGTGGCGCTTAGTTCGTTGGCCGCCAGTCCCACCGCGGATGCTTGCAGTATACGTTCAAATCCTTCGGCTTCGTCTCTGCTTCTAACCACCGCTACAATGGCGGCAGCGGAGTCGGCAGCAGCTCAAGTAGCTGCGCAAGCGGTAGCGGCGTCGGCGAACAGTAGTAGTTCCGGTTTGGGTGTTGGTGTTTCCGCTGGCAGCGGCGCGACGCTGTCGCCGTTAGCAACAACACAAATTATACGTCGGCCGAGCATAACAATGTGCGTTCGCGTTGGGTGATTTTACACGAAGATTTTTTTTCCGTATGCTTGATGATGACGACGTTTTAAGTTTCGTAGGATGTTTGTAAATTCTTTTAGGAGACTTTTGGCGTTTTTTTGTTGGAATGCTCGATATTTTTTTTGCTTCTTTATATTTGCTAGAAATCGTTTGATCTTTGCTGGTTTTCTTACATACTTTTTTTGTTAATCGAATTTTGTACCTATGCTGTTTTCTGCATTGTTTTTGAAGACTTTGGAAGTGTTTTGCTTGCAGTTTTTCCTTTATACTTCTGTTTGCTCATGTTTTCAAGTATTTTAAGGTATGCTGAATGCTTTTTTTTTTAATTAAAATAGGCATGCATCAGTTTTAATTAATTTTTGGTTCTCCGTATTTTTATGCATGTTGAACACGTCCAATCTTATAGAAAAACAAATGGGATTTAAACAAAAGATTTACCAACTCTCAATTAATCGCCATGGCAGATTTGCGATTTACTTTAATATGAATTGCTCGTGGATAAGTACAAATATTGCAAATTTCACACAATTACTAAATATCCCAAAAAGGGAAATTTTTCTAAAACTTTGCTCGAGTAGCTAAATGAGTCATAGTGGCAAAATTAACAAACAAAAAAAAAAAAACCTCATTAAAATTTCTCAAAAAGCGATTCTTTTTAAATTAGATAAAATCGTGTCTCTTAAACATAACTGAGTTAAAATTGTTTTCCTAAACAACTAAACGAGTCACAGTCATGAAATAAAAAAAAAAATAAATTAATTAAATCAAATTAAAATTTCCCAAAAAGCGATTTTTTTTTCTTAAATTTTATAGAAAACGTTTCTCTTAGGGCCGTTTACTCAACCTCTGATTAACGCTAACCGGGGGATAAAGGTCCGGTTAAGATATTGACTGCATTATCGACCACATGTTAAATGTATGGTTTGATGAAGTCGATAATGATGTCTAACCGGAATTTAACCATGGTTAGCGTTAAATCAGAGGTTGACTAAGCGGCCCTTAATCTTTGCTGATTCACAAATGTAAATTTCAAACAATTTTGCTAATTTCCAAAATTTCCCAAGAAGGGAAATTTTCTCAAATCAACTATAATTGTTTGCCTATACAACTAAACGTGTCATTGTGGCGAAATACCAGAAAATACGTCAGATTAAAATTTCCCAAAAAGGAAATTTTTCTAAATTTTTTCAATCTTTTAGCCAAATCGTTTCTCTTAAACCTTACTAAACCTTAAAGTGTTAAATTTTAAAAAATTTAACTATTTTACAAAATTTTCCAAAAAGGAAGTTTTCTAAATTTTTTAGCCCAATCGTTTCTCTTAAACTTTACTGCTTGCCCAGAATGTTGTACTACAGCTACGGACTACATAGCTTACTACATCAGCTGATGACTGATTTTGTGGCAATGCTCGAAAATGTGAACACAATGGTGTAGCGCAGTGTATCTCATATATGTCATGTTTTTTTAAATTTTTGTACAGGGGATTCCTTAAATTCCATAAAAACTCTTTATTTTTTACAAGTTCAATTCATTTTTCCGTTTCTTCGTCCTTGATTTCGAATTTCCGTCATTAAAAAATTGAGCTGTCACACTGTAGCGCGCTACAAAGTTAAAGTTAACTCTACTTCTACTACAGCCACAACTACACGCTACAGACACAGCTACACATTGTGGGCATTGCAATGCAATTGTACTGTTTTAACTTTTGACAGCTCTTACTACGTACTACAGCCACACCATTCTGGGCAAGCAGTTACTGAGTTAAAGTGTTAAATTTTAAACAATTTTACTATTTTAAAAAATTTTCCAAAAAGGGCATTTTTTAAATTGCATATGTATGTAAAGTCGTTTCTCCTACACTTTACTGTGTTAAAATGCTAAATTTCATTCAATTATACCAATTTCCAAAATTTCCCAAAAAGGCAAATTATTTTAAAATCAACTAAAAGGGAAATTTTTCAAAATTAAATAGAATTACAGAACTTTGAGTTTTTAAACTACCAGATACTCCCCATATTACAGATAGTTAAACATTTTTTTTAACTTTAAAAGGCGCTTTTCTCCGTCGGATATGACGCCATGCAGCTGTCCAAACCGTTTTCTTTGCTTAATTTTGTAGTTTATTATTTATTTTGTGGATGAATGTTTTGTCTGTTGGAAGTTTTGTTTTTTGCTTTCTTCAATTTTGCTTGGGAATGCTAAGTAAAGCTTTTATGGAGCAACAAAATTTTTGCATATTTTTTTTTTTTTTTTGTATTTTGCGATAAAACCAATAATATTTTAGATATATTTTTTTGTACCTTTTGCTAGTCCCAAGCATTTTTTTTTTCTTTTTTTCCCTTTTTTGTTTTTTTTAACATTTAAAACAAAAATCTTTATCGCCCGCAAATTTTGAATTGTTCTCCTTTCGACAAATTATTATTTTATTTTTTAATCTAATGTTAATTTTTTACTACTCTAATATTACAAATACATCCAAAAGCTGTTGCTTCTACTTCTTTGTCATTTACTTTACCTTTTCTCCCTGCAATGTTTAACACCCTAACCGCCACTGTGCACAAAGTCAATACTTATTCACCTTTAACTTACACAATCCTTTTGCTCTTCTCACGTAATTCTCACTTTCACTCACGCACATTTTTCAAAAACTCAGCACATATTTTAAATTTTTCTTTACACTTTTCGCAATCAATTATTCTTCTTTCTTTGTTTTGTCTATGAATTTCCATTAGCTCCGATAGTTGATAGTCATTTAACGCATTAAAACGCGTACGTCTTTACTTTTGTAACGTAGTATTTATCTTAAATTAAGTAGCAATATAAACAAATCTCATTTTAAAGTGTGTCTGTTTTCATTTTTGGTTAGTTTTTGGGTAGTCATGCTCTTAGAGCAAACATTTTTTCACATAAAAGTTACATATGTAGGACATTCACTTTATCTGAATTTACTTGTTTATTAAAATTTATATTCATCATATTGAATTTGTATTTTGATCAATTCTACACATACTTATACATATATCTAAATGTTAGCTGAATTTTTTTTATAAAAAATGTCCATTTATAATTGTATACTAATTAAATTTTTATTCATCTTTTTTTTTAACAATTTTTCAACAAATTCAATAAAATCGAAAAAATTACTGTTTATCAACGGCGTCGCTTTATCAAACAATACCCAAAACAACTTTACTCTTCGCACACGCTACGTTCGCACGCACACAATTTGCTTTAGGAACCCCAGTTCCGGTTCGTTAGTCATAAGTGAAACAGGATCTCTGGATCGCATGAAAAATGCGGCGGCTGAGAAGCGCAAAAAAGGACCACTGGATGATGGACCACGCGTTTCGGATCGCGTTGAGGAGACGCGCGTCAATCCCAATTCGCTAATTGATGAAATTCTGAAGGATACTAAATTGGATCAATTGGCCGAATCGGCGGAGAGTGAGTTGATTGAGATGCAATAAAAATGATCTGTTATAATGAATTCTGAATTATAAATTTATACTTTTTTAACTCTCTCTCCCTCTCTTACGACTCTTTTACAGCTTCCGGCCTGCAGCTCTATATAGCACGCGATGGCACAGCATCACTTGGCAGTCAAGAGGTTAAGGCGCGTGTGCCGACAGGCGCTTTTAAGCAGGTTGTCATGAAGAATCCAAGATAGTAGCGTAATAAATAAGGCTGTAGTGCTATTGTTAATAAAAAGCAGCAGAAGAAGAAGAAGTGCAGAAAAGCGGCAGTGGGCAAAGAAGCAGAAGACTACAAACTATATACATACATACTATATATATAAATACTATATATAACTATTAACTAAATAAATTCATCATAAGTTACATTAAAAAACAAAAAGAAGAAAAAAAGGTGAAACTAAGCAAAACATCACCACAATGCAGTGGTGGTGGGCAGCTAGAACAAACAGTGCAGCAAAAGCGAACAGCGAGCAAACTACAACAACAAATGGCAGAGCAATGAAATAGTTGTTGTTTGTTAAATGAACGCATGCAGATCTACAATAATTACATTTAAAAATAATTAATAATAGTAATAAATACCAATTTATTTATAGCATAAAAGAAAGTATGTATGTAACAAAAAGCTTAGTGAAATGTTTGCTAAGAAGAGATTGTTGTATGTAAGAAAAAGAAGCCAGCGCGAGCCAAATGAAAAAAGCAAAAGCGAAGCACGTGAAGAGAATCTAAGGGCAGTAGAGAAATGTGTTAAAAGCTACAAAATAAAAAAATAGTTCTTGCATATTTTGTTGCTGTAATTTTCCGAAAAGTTACTTTTTTGAAAGTAAGATAATGGTTAAATGCAAGTTTAAGGGCCGTTTACTCAACCTCTGATTACCGCTAACCACGGTTAAAGTTCGGTTAAACATCATTATCGACTTCATCAAACCAAGTATTTAATGTGTTGTCGATAATGCAGTCCATAGCTTAACAGCTACTTTATCCTTCGGTTAGAGTTACTCAGAGGTTGGGGAAACGGCCCTTATGGTCGGTTTCACCATCTCCGGTTAATACTAACCGGAGGCCCAAGCGTCGGTCAAAATGATGATTTAATATATTGTCGATAAATCAGTAGCTATTTTAGCCGGCATTTGGACGTCCGGTAATCGTTAACTGCAGTTGGCGAAACCGAACATAAGGGCAGCTTAAAATATCGACTGCATTGTCGACATTATGCTAAGGGTCGCTTACTCAACCTCCGGTTAAGCACTTAACTACAGATTTTTGTCCGGTTAATCAATTTATTTGGCAACTCAACATGTAATTTACGTCAAACTAACCAGCGATTAAATTAATCAGATTTTGAGTAAACAATTCTAAATATGTGAAATGAGTTTGCTTAAGTCGATAATGATGTTTAACTGGAAGTTAGTTTAACCGGAGATAAAAAAAACCGTCGCCTAAATTTGAAAAAGCAACTACTGTAGACACAAGAACAGATGACGACAATCTATGTACTATACCTTTTCAACATGTAGTTCGGAAAGTGTTAATTTAACATCGGAATAGTCAATTGTATTTCCGAAACCATTTATTTAGCCATTAAAAAAATATGCAAATACCGTATGTGATATCGTTTTCTCCTGAATACCCTCTAGAGGAAGTACTACGAGAGTCGTTGTTGCTTTAGCAGTCAGTAGCCCTGCTTGGTCGCTTAGGTAACCATGAAGCTAACCGTCATCGAAATAGAAATGTTGGCCTAGTTGACATGTTGTGTCCATAAAGTTGTTTGGCCAAAGGGAGAGGGGCGCTAGATGCTTTGGTTGGTAGTTGCTGACGGAGAATATATATAGTTTTAAATCGCAGACACTTGGAAATGCATACATATCGCACGTTTTATGCAATAGGGATTTAACTCGAAAAAAATTTTTTTTGGGAAAACGCAAATAAAGTTTTATAATTTCAAATAGTTTCCCCCTACGGCTAACTACAAAATCACTTCTATTTTCGCCATTTTTATCTTTTTGAGTATTTTATAGGACTAGACTCAAAGGCACTAACCAGTTATTGAAATATATGGCAAAATCCCAGAAATCGAAAATTTCGAGTTAAATCCCTATTGCATAAAACGGGCGATATGTACAAAAAATTCATTCACAGCATTTTTTTTTTGTGAAAATTGTCTTCTTATTCAGCTCCGTACGCGACAGTAGACAGTAGGCGGCAGATACTGCTCCGCTATGACACTTGGGCGCGACGCGACTGGTATTTTTGCAAAAACTAAGACATTTCCCAGTTGTATTAGGACATTCCTTATCTTTAACGTTCTATTATTCTCTCAATAGGTAGGATGCCCCATAGAAGAAAATTTAACAAATTTATAAAACAATGTTACTTTTGACTGAACTGAATTTAATTAAACTCCTTTTCATCTTATAAACTATGGGCTCGTGGTAAACACACTTTCAAATATTTGGTTACATATTTACAAAATGTTTTGAACTGAACTTAAGCGCATCATAGCATAAAAACTAAACCTTCTTTTACTAAAAATATGACAACTATTTGAGAAATACAAAAAAAAAATATGTATGTGAAAAATATAAGAAAAAACAATTAAATGCATGATAAAAGTACAACTTCCGCTTTCTTATTTAACTTGAGCTGTTCTTGTTGTGCGCATGATCGCTCGGATCCGCTACTAAAATAAAGTAGTTGCTGCTGAAATTTAACTACATACATACATATATAAAAATACAAACTATGTAGAGTTATCGGGCAATGCTGGTAACTGTCTTTCCAAAGACAACTATCTTTCAAGAGAAAACAGTTTTTTTTGTTGCTTTCGAAAGACAGTTGCCCTTGAAAAGACAGTTGCCAGAATAGCCTAGTTAAATACATACAAAAGCTATGTACATATAAAAAGTATATTTAATAATAATCCTGCCTAGCTCTTAAATAATTAAAAATAAAAGTAAAACTAATTGTAAAAACATAGCAGGCGTGTTTGTTTATCGGTGTATGTAATATGTGTGTCTTTAGTTGATTACTCTTTGCGCTATAAATATACAAAATAAACAAATAATATGCAACACGCAATAAAAACAAAAACAACAAATGAAAAGTATAAACATTTATTAAAGAATAAATAATAACTGAAAAAAATAAATAAATAAATAAAATAGTAGTAGCTACGCAAACAACTACAACTGCAAGCAAACAAAAAAATACTATTATTGTAATAAATAAATAAATATTAATTTAAATATTTTTTAGTTTTTAGCTGTAGTTAGCCTTTTAAAATACATACATACAATATGTAAATGCATTAAATTAATATACATTATGTATTATATAATAAAATAAAGAGGAAGAAAAAAACGTAAACAATAAACAATACACAATATAAAAAATAAAAACAACTAAACAAAATTGTATGCTATTAACAGTAAACAATGTTGGCAAGTTAAAAAAAGGAATTTTTTTTTCAGTTTTTTTTTTTTCGCAGCACTCAATCATCACCATTTAATTATTTCACATTGTATTTTATTTTGCTAATTCAATAATATTTTAAGTTTTTAACACTATGTAAAACGTATTTATGTATTTAGTTATGTTTTATGAAATTTTAAATTAAATCAACAAACAATCTGTGTATAAAACTTAGTTATTTATTTGAAAATAAACAATTACAAATAAAACAAATAAATTTTCAATAAAAAAATTATATGTATCTATAAGAAAGAAAAAAGTTGCGACGTGGGCTACTTTGTTTAAAAAATTTCCCTTAAAGGCATATAAGTTTTAAAAATTGCTCTTTTTCTTGTAATACGTATTATTTTCAAGAAAAGTGGTCAGAAATCATTTCAGAATTTCTCTTTACTACCATTTTACGTAATTTAAAAAATTTCCCTTAAAGGGATATTAGTTTCAAAAATTTCCCTTTTTAAGGTATTTTTTATAATTACTTTTTTCAAGTAAAACAGTCTTGAATTTCATTTAAATTGCTTCTAGCTGCCATTTTATTTATTTTTAAAAATTTCCCTTTTTGGAATATTAGTTTAAAAAAAATCCCTTTTTAGGATTTTTCATAATGTGCGTAATTTTCAAGAAAAATGGTCAGAAGTCATTTATAAATTGCTATTAGCTGCCATTTTATTTATTTTTAAAAATTTCCCTTTTTGGAATATTAGTTTAAAAAAAATCCCTTTTTAGGATTTTTCATAATATGCGTAATTTTCAAGAAAAATGGTCAGAAGTCATTTATAAATTGCTCTTAGCTGCCTTTTTATTTAGTTTAAAAAATTTCCCTCAAAATGTGGTTTTTTGTGATTTTTCACAGAGCGCGTTATTTTCAAGAGAAAATGTCACATATCATTTCTAAATTGCTCTTTCTACCATTTTATTTAATTTAAAAAATTTCTCTTTTTGGGATATTAGTTTTAAAAATTTACCGTTTTAGGATTTTTCATAATGCGCGTAATTTTCAAGAAAAATGGTCAGAAGTCATTTATAAATTGCTCTTAGCTGCCATTTTATTTAGTACAAAAAAAAAATTGCCTTAAAGGCATATTAGTTTTAAAAATTTCCCTTTTTGGGATTTCTCACAAAGTGCGTTATTTTCAAGAAAAAATTTCACAAATCATCTCTAAATTGCTCTTTCTACCATTTTACTTAATTTAAAAATTTCCCTTTAAACGGATATTAGTTTAAAAAATTTCCCTTTTGGGGTTTTTGTAAAACGCAGCATTTTAAAGTAAAACTTGCAAGAATCATCTTTAAAATGCTCTCAGCTGCCATTTGATTTACATAGTTTAAAAAATTTCCCTCAAAGGGATATTTTTCTAAATTATGGGTTTCGTAAAAAAAACTTTGAAAAATTAACAGCCTTAATATTGCCTTATTATCCTTCGATTAAATTACGTAAAATCGTTCAAGAATTATTCACTCCTTTCGCAAAACACTGTACATAACACTACAATGCCTTTCCAAAAAAAAAAAAAAAAAAAAAAAAATAAATCAACAAACCAAATCAAGTTCAATCATTTTGAAAAATTTCAAATTTTCATTCAAAATAAAATTTTACGTCCAACAGCCAACACTCAATAGACACGCAACAAATTTCCGTCGTTTGCCAATTTTCGCTGTTAAGCTGCAAATTTTTGTTTAATAAAAGCATTGTAAGTATCATATTAATCCATACAACAATATTTAGGCGCTAATCTTTGACTTTTCTTACAATTTCTCCTTCACTCTTTTCAGTCATAACAAAAGGGACAAAAACCCCTCCCAAAGATGTGTTTCAAATGCTGCGGTACATGTGCGCCCTGCGGCCCGTGTCGACCAACTTGCCCACCATGCGGACCGAGCGGTTCATATGGCTCTTGTTTGGAGTGCCGCAAGCCGTGCGGTGAATCGTTTATTTGCCGACCCATTTGTGGCTTCTATTTTGGTTGACTAGCGCGAGCTGCAACAAACAAGCAACGTGTAACGAAATTTGCAAAGTTTAGAATTTAAGCGGGAAGAAAAAATTGCTTACATGAAAATTGGCAACAAGGGCAAGTTTTGAAAGTATAAAATAGTACACTAGTTTCATTCCTAAATGTGCACAAATCTCATTTTTCCTGAACAATACAATGACAGTCTGGAACCAGAGAAATGTTTGTTTTATTAGAGGACTTTCTGGGGTTACTTATGTGCATAATATGCACTGCATATGCCTTTTCCTGGGTCTTACCACATTTTTCAGATCAGGGGTGGCTTCTGAAGATGCGTGCAATCTCATTTTTTTTTTTGCTGGGTTCTCAATTTGTCCTTACAGTTCACTCTTAATATCAGAAATATCTGCTTAAAGATGCTTGCTGAGTTAGAAAGATGAGTGGACTTGTTTGCGCCTTTTGTAGTAAAGCATCAATTAAGGCAGCCGATTGATCAGACTTTCTTTGATGTACCTCAGAACTATGTCTTCCTCAACTCACCCACTTTCAGTCCCGGAGCAGCTTCATGAATAAAAAAGTGCAAATTTTGAGTTCTTTTCTCATTTATTTAAAAAAAAGCTCAAAAAAAAAAATAAAAAAAAAAGAAAAAACAAAAAAAACATTTTTTGTTCACATTCTGTTTCTTTTTTTTTTTGCAAATTTATGCACATTCCTTCGCTTCAACACCTTTCGCCATTGCCAATGGAAGCTTCGCTGGTTCTTAGCACGTCTCTTTGTCTTTCGCTCTCAGCAATACCGTGGTCGGCAGCCATAGCTGTAGCCACCGCTGCCGCTGCCACAACCGTATCCACCATAATTACAAGAAATACCACCACATGACTGATTCGAACCCCACGGTGCGCCATAAGGTGTATACGGGCCACGTGCACCACACGGTCCTATATGACCCCATGGACCGAAGGGACCATAAGGACCGCACGGTAGAGGACGATAACACCAACAGGGGTACTGATAAGGCATCTAGGTGAGGAATGGAAAATGGAAAAGAATAGAAAGTATATAGTGGCACTGGGTGGGTTAAGTTTGCAATTTTTTTGTTGTTCAATACTCACTGTTTCTTTTGATAAGCGAAGAAGCAGCTATAAAGAAATGGTTGTAAAATGTGAGCTGGCCGAAAATTATAGATTTTGAACTAAAAAAGACTTCAAAATCATGCTTCAAAATGAAAGACAAGTCTCGAAAGACACGTTTTCCTGGGCTACTTTATACATATGTATGATCCTTGAGAATAAAGTATGTGTTTTGATTAAGGAAAATTCTTTTTTATTCTCTTCAAATACAAAATCTCAAAAGCACAAAGGGAAACATTGGCTAGTGGGAGGAGAAGCTCCATTGATGCCGCTAAAATTGGCATGAGCGTCGGGCCGGCTCACTCATCTTTTCAACTCAAAACACAAACGTTCGTTAGTTCCCTCGAAAGATTTTACTTTTGAAATTTCCATTTTATCATGCCGCGATCTCTTTTTGGCTCACTGTTGCCTGCTTCCAACTCAACAAACTCTAAATATTGTCCAATAGCCTGTATTTATCCTCTAATACTTGGGCTTTAGGTAACGACACGGATTCGGACACTTCGAGCAAGGACAGCCGTACGGGCAGCAGCCAGGCTGTGGTCGACAGCAGGGGCCACATGAGCCGCATGTACCGCCAAACGGGCCCTTCGTGATGCAAGGACCGCACGGGTTACAGCATGGAATACATGCAGCGCAAGAGCTCGTCCCGCAGCAGCCATAACAGAGTTGGCACATTTCTCGAGTTAGCACGGGCGTAGCAAGCTGATTCAATGAAAGCAGGAAGGGTAGAGAATTAGTGACTGTGCAGTATTATGACCTAATATTTACAGTTCTATACCTATTAATTTGAAGAAAATATGTACTAATTGCGGAATTTTGGTGTGTCTGCAAAAAAGGCCGAAAAGTTTTTGAATGACTTTTTGAAGTTGGAAGAAAAGTAGAGCAGTTGAAATTTTTTTAACAACGAACTCAAATGGAGTCACATTTGAAGCAGGTTGGTGCTGCTTTTATTGATTCGGAAGAACTATTCTGCGCAGCATGGACGGACTTTTTATTTTAGGTGGTGGAAAATCTAATCAAGTGCAGCCAGAGTGGCGACCGACCTTTAACAAGATACATATATCAGGAATATTCCCTACTTAAGTGGACTTCTACACATGGAGCCAACCTCCAACGGTGTCTGTACAGTGCTTGGAATTCTATGCGATAGTTAATCGCGTCGATCAGTAGTCCGCAGGTCTTTTCATATTGTTCCTTATTAAAGCAAAGAAGCTCGAAACGTGAGCAGAACGGTCTGGATCATAGACTAAGAGCTGATGTGTAAGTTATGACTTTGTATTTCCTCCAAGCCTACCATGTCTTTGTGTGAAGCTAATCGACTTTTTCTCTAAGTGGCGACTTGTCCCGCTGACTCTGTGTGGATAGATCTCCTCCGGTTAAAAATATGTAAGTCTAAAATGCCGGCCGGCGGAGAAAGACCACATAAGACGGGTATATCTAATCTGGCCTTTTGCAGTAGGCCAAGCCTGCGGTGCACTTAAGTACTTGCGTGGACTTTTGAACTCGTTCTAACGTTTTTCTCGTTGCAGAAGAAACTTAGAAAAGAAAAAAATAGTCATCAATTTCCCAAATTCTGTGGGCTAATTTTTGATTTTCTGGAATCTTAAAAGAGAGGCAACTCCTCAGTGTTCGCACGAACGACATCCCTTGAAACAGCTACTACTTGAATCATTAAAAAATACCCCCATAAGGTGTTTCTAAAAATTTTGATACTTACCGAGGCTAGAAATTGAAACCAGACATGATAGACAAGTCTTATTAACCCACATGTCATCTACATGGAAAACCTCTATGAAATTTGGTAGTTTGAACCAGACCTGTTAAATTCCGATTAGGATTAGTAATCAATTAAAATTAATCATTATTTTAATTTTTTTGCAGAAAAAAAAGTAATTTTAATGATTACCATTAAAAAAATCAAAAATAATCATAAATAATCAAAACCAATGAAATTAATTTTTTTTGATTATTTTTGGTTTTTTATGATTATTTTTCATTTTTTTTTTTTTTGATTTTTTATCATTTTTTTAATGGTAATTGCAAAACTATCATTAAAATTTGAAAACAATGGGTAATCAATCATTAAATAGATACCTGAAAAAATAGTCAATCAAACCGGTAATCGTTACGATTAATAATCATTATTTAACAGGTCTGGTTTGAACTAATAGGGAGAACTTGGCCCAAGACTTAAGATTCATAGATGCTTTTGCGATTGTTCCGTGTCGGAGGTTATTTAGATTAGAGATTGGCGAGTTGGAGTTGTTTTAGGATTAATTTGAAAGCGAGCGGGGTCGTCAATGAGTACGAGATGTTTTACCGATTGCATTCGATTGACGGCTATAATTCGCGACTGAACTCGAATACGAATGAAAATGATAGAGGGTATTTGTAATGTTTGAATAATCGAGACAATAGAATAAAACATCTTGGACTCATTCGTCTCTAATCCTTCTTTTGATACTGTGATAAGGAACAAAGAGCAGCACAAAACATTTTCCATGAGGTTTATTCCAAGGGTGCGCACCGTAATCCCGAATTTTTAAAATCCCGACAGGACATAATCCAGACAATTTTAAAAATCCAGAAACTACAAAATCCAGACAGTTTAAAATTCAGACAGGACAAAATCCCGACAAATCATAATCCAGACAAGACAAAATCCAGACAGATCATAATCCCGACAAGCCAAAATCTAGACAGGGCCATCACTCTGTAGATCTATTTGAAAGCGAAATTCAATTCGAAAGCACAAGCGTAAAAGTAATATCAGGAGCAAGAAAAAGAAGATGAGGAAGAAGAAGTAGCAGGAAAAGTAGAATAAAAATAATAAGAAGAAGAAGAATGAGGATGATGACGATGATGAAGAAGAATAAAAATAAGAAGAAGAATAAAAATAAGAAGAAGCAGGAAGAAGAAGAAGAAGAATGAGGATGATGAAGAAGAATAAAAATAAGAAGAAGAAGAAGAAGAAGAATGGTGATTATGAAGAAGAAGAAGAAGGAGAAGAAGAATAATAAAAAAAAAGAAGAAGAAGAAGAATGAGGATGATGACGGTGATGATGATGATGACGGTGATGATGATGATGATGATGAAGAAGAATAAAAATAAGAAGAAGAAGAAGAAGAAGAAGAATGGTGATGATGATGAAGAAGAAGGAGAAGAAGAAAATGAAGAAGATGAAAGAAACAACAACCAGATCTTTACCAACACCAACAACAACAACAACAATAAAATCAAAAACAATAACACTGTTATGATGCTTATTAAACGTGAAAAAATCCCGACAAATATAAAAATAGTTTAAAAAAAATCGCGCGATTTTTTTTAAACTATTTTTATATTTGTCGGGATTTTTGTCGGGATTTTTTGTCTGGATTGTGTAGTGTCTGGATTATGATTAGTCTGGATTTGGTCGTGTCTGGATTTTGATTGGTCTGGATTTGGTCGTGTCTGGATTTTGATTGGTCGGGATTTGGTCGAATCTGGATTGTGTATTTCTGGATTATGTGTTTCTGGATTTTGTTTTTCGGGATTTCGTTACACACCCTTATTCCAATACCAATAATAGAGCGCCCTCTTTGGTTAGAGAAGCTGGACTAAGACGGACCATCATACCGTCTATTGGTCATTGGCCTAACTGGAAACCCATAAATGTTGTTCACACAGAAGGAATTTCGCAGCTCATTTTTGTTTTATTACAAAAAATGGTTCAATCTTAATATTTCACGCTTATATTTAGTATTTGAAAGATCTAAAATTTGGAAAGAAATATTCAGGTGTTTTTTTTTTTTTGTGCGTTTCATCAAATCCCTGCAAGCTACTTTGGGCATGTTCGTCTGTGCTGCACATGGTTCACACAGCTAAGCTCAAGCAAGCTCGTAGCTTTCGTTAATCTTAAATAAAGAAAGAAGAACCAACAAAGACTTTACTTAAGAGTGATCGCCATTATTTCATATACACTTGCCATAATGATGCATTCATTGCTGTTGGACCGGCAAGCACAACATATGTAGATGACGCTGTGCAACGCCATTTCAATTTACTTTGAAACAACTGGCAACGCCTCATAACTCGGATGTTAGTCATTGCCAATATCGTTGTTGTTGCTGTTGTTGTATCCAACTTGTACGCGATGGTGTTCCATCGCAAAACAATGCTTTTTGGACGCCATTCCTTCGGCCGCCAACGGAGTGCGTTGAACGATTTTGTGATGAACGTGGCGGACGACTACAAACGCCGTTAGGACAGCATGAGCCGCCAGCACTAAAGCTACAAGCAGGAGCATTCGTGCCATTTTGATTGTAACAACGATCGCACATATTAGCTGGAGGGGATTTATATGTGTGGCTGCAAACGATGAATGAATATGGAGACTGTAAAACAAGCGAGAGATTGAATTAGAACTAAAAGCTCTTTAGCCTTTTTTTTTTGCTTGGCTTTATTAGAACGTTTCTGCAACTTACGAATTTGGATTTATGGATTTTATGATGATACCGGGGATTTTGATGTTTTCATTTGCCAAAAAGGAATTCCAAAATGAAGAGAAATTTTTTTTTGTTTTTGAATTTAATGATATGAACGGCAAGGCCATTTGCTATTTTAAAATTTTCCAAATAAGTGCCAAAAAACTATTGTGCATGATACTGGTAGTTAAAAAAAATTCCCATCCTTGCCCAGAACTATAGTTTACATATATATAGGGTTATATGGCTATATGGTATAGTGGCCGCTGTGGTGCAGTGGGTAGAGTGCTCGCCTGCTATGCCAGAGGTCTCGGGTTCAAATCACAGTCCGAGCAAAACACCAAAAAAAATTTTTCTAATTAGTAAAAATCCAATTATTGGGTTTTTTCAGATCAGCGGTCACCTCTCGGCAGTGGGCGGCATACCCTCCGAGAGTATTTCTGCCATGAAAAAGCTTCTCACAAAAAATGCATTCGCCGTTCGGAGCCGGCATAAAACTGTAGGTCCACCCAATTAGTAGGAAAAAGAAAAAGGAGCACACCTCCAATTGGGAGAGAAGCTCGGCCATAAAACACGTCAGAGTTATAATAGCGCCATTGTATTATTATTATAGGGTTATATACTTATGTATATAACACTTTGTAATCAAGATATTTCATTTACAGAAAATGTATTTGGTTTTTAATGTTTTTGATATTTCAAAAATTTTCATTAGATTTTGAATATTTTAATTGTTAAGATTCATTTTCAATTTTTATAATAAATATATATACATATATATTTAAAAATATAAGTACATACAAAATATTTTAATTAACCACTAACATTGACTTCGACTTGGACACACAGCAAGCCGGGTAGCCATTTTGACCAGGCAACCATGAATAATAGCAGGTAACCCAGAACTAGTTTACATATTTACAACGCATTAACAAACGGCAAGCCGGGTAGACATTTTGACCAGGCAACCATGAATATTAGCAGGTAACCCAGAACTATATTTTACATATTTAAAACGGCAAGCCGGGTAGCCATTTTGACCAGGCAACCATGAATAATAGCAGGTAACCCAGAACTAGTTTACATATTTACAACGATTAACAAACGGCAAGCCGGGTAGCCATTTTGACCAGGCAACCATGAACTAGTTTACATATTTACAACGCACTAACAAACGGCAAGCCGGGTAGCCATTTTGACCAGGCGAACATGAATAATAGCAGGTAACCCAGAACTATAGTTTACATATTTACAACGCATTAACAAACGGCAAGCCGGGTAGCCATTTTGACCAGGCGAACATGAATAGGGATGCAAACGATACATCGATGTTTTTGAAACATCGATAGTATCGAACGAAAATTCGATGTTTAACATCGATGTTTGAAAATTACTCAGTATCGAAAAATCGCCGATACATCGATGTCAACCCTGACGATATTTGACTGTTGTTTTAGTCAGTGGTAATTTATACATAAACATAATAAATCCTCCATAGGTTGGTAATGTGACTCCACATTACGGGTCGAATTTCCATGAAAATTCCAATTTTGGGGTGTGTGAGAGAGTACCCAACAGCCATTCAATTATGTACTTTACCGCACTATCTGTTTTTCTTTCAAAATAAAACGCACCTTTTTTTTCTTTCGCACTTTTACTCAATTTGGTTTATTCTGATTATTTTTCAATTTCACAGGTTTTCTTTAATTTGATTTAGATTTAGGTTTTTTGCATCACACCGAAGCTGACCGGCACCGTAAGAGAACTCTATGACAACTATCTTAACAACAAGTAGCAAATTTTCAGCCGCCTTTTTGTATGTACATGTTACTTCAATATATATAGGGATAGCGGGAGGTTTATAGGTATGTATTTCTGTATGTAGGTGGGATAGATGCGAGAGGTAAGTGAACAAGTGAACATTGAGCGACGGTAAGTATAAGGTGAGTATGGGCAATTCTGGGGAAAAGGTAAGAGTTTTCATCAAAAAATAAGTAAGTATAGGGAGTAATGGTTTTGAGGAGAGGGTAAGTATTAAAACACGGGTAAATATATATAAGGGGGGATTCCAGCGAAAATTGATATAAGTGATTTTAAAAAAGGTAAGTCAAACAGTGAACTTAATCAAACTCGATCAGATTTTCGTCCATGTCTTCAACATGGCGGCCGGCCTGCGCGGATGAGGGGATTAAATACTCCTTTAGCTCTTCCAGTGTGTCTACTGCCTTGGCGAATAAACTCCTCATCCGTTGCTGATTGCCACTGCTCTGTCGATTCTGTGTAGTGCGTTTTAAGATCACGCGGCGATTGGTGCTCGTGGGCCTTTGGTGGTGTACCGCTCGTCGATTTTGGGGGGCTTCCCTTCGTGCTTGCCGATCTTGATGAATTTCGATCCGCTCATGCCGTTTTTGCCGATGAGTGAGAGTGTGGTGTGCCAGACCGCATCGGCGGCAGCGACCGGGAGAATCACAAGCTGCGGTCCCATGAGAAGTTGCCAGACAATTGAGACAGTAACCATGGGCTCGCACTGAGTTATACCGTTCCTCAGGCGTCATTGCCAGAAAGGCGCGGCATTCGCGGAGTGAGTGCTCCTGGCAACACAACCGGCAGGTGTTATATCGCGGATACCGTCTGTAAAGAGAAATCAAGAGAAAAAACTCATCGTATTAGCTGCATATGAGATACGGGAGAAGTGGCTAGGTACTCTGTGTAGATCTATTATTGTGCAGGAGGAAGAGAGCAGAGTTTTGCGATGGGGCGTGTGTATACTCCGTTTTGGGTGCGTACATCGACTACTCGGACTTGTTTGTCGGACCCAGGGTGAAGTTTTATTACGCGTCCAAGTCGCCATTCATTTGGAGGGAGTGTGTCATCTTTTATGACTACTAAATCGCCTTCTGCAACGTTTGCTTGTTGGGTTTTCCATTTAGTTCGCTTATGGAGTTCTCTGAGGTATTCATTTTTCCATCGAGTGCTGAATTGATGGTGTAATACCTGCAATTTTTGCCATTTGTTTATGAGCGAGAGATTTTCGGAATTCTGTTCTGGAAGTGAGAGTAATGGGGCCCCACGCAGGAAGTGTCCTGGAGTTAGGACGAGCAGATCATTAGGATCTTGAGACATGCGAGAGAGCGGCCTTGAGTTTAGAACCGCTTCTATTCGAGTGAGTAGTGTGGTGAACTCCTCGAATGTAAATTTGTGATTTCCGGCAACTTTGAGGAAATGGGGTTTGAAGCTTTTGACTGCTGCTTCCCATAATCCTCCCATATGAGGGGCATATGGTGGGATGAATTGCCAGGACATGCCGTGAATGGAGTATTTATTAGCTATGTCGGCTGCAGTTTCTTGCAGAAATTTGGCAAATTCTCTTTGCAATTCTCGGCTTGCACCGACGAATGTTTTGCCATTGTCGGACATAACTTTATGGGGAAGTCCACGGCGACTAACAAAGCGAGAGAATGCTGCTTTGAATGCAGCTGTCGTCAAATCTGAGCAGACTTCGAGATGGACTGCTTTTGTGGAGAAACACACGAACACGCAAACGTACGCCTTTGCATATGATGCTTTTCGAAGCGTCGACGTTTTTACTTGGAAGGGTCCGGCGAAATCTATACCTGTGGTGTGAAATGGTAGAGAATATGTGCACCTTTCAGGGGGGAGTGCAGCCATTATCTGAGATCTGGTCTGCTGTTTGTAAATGGTACAGGTCTTGCAGTGAAATATGCATTTTTTGACCTTTTGCTTGAGGCGAGGGATATAATATTCTTGTTGTATCATGCGAATCATTAATTGCTTTTCTGCATGCAACAAGGTGGAGTGAGTAAAATCCAGCAATAATGAGCAAAATCTCGAATTATCTGGAATTATTATGGGGTGGCGTTCATTTTCGCTAAGAGGTGAGTGGGCGAGTCTGCCATTCACACGCATTACACCTGATTTATCCAACATCGGATTTAGAGATAAGAGCGAACTCTTTTTGTTAATTGGGTTATCAGCTTGTAAATCTGCAATCACATCTGAGTAATATTTCGCTTGTGTATGAATAATTATGCGGGATTTTGCATATGTGATTTCGCTTTGAGAGAGAGTGAGACTTTGAGCAATTTTGAGTTTTTTCGCTTTGTGTATAAAGCGATATATGTATGCAAAAACGCGTAGAGCTTTCCCGAAAGATGAGAAGCGTTCGAGCATATCGGGAGTTTCTATCGAGTGAAATGACTCGATGCGTTTTTGTTCTGGTGGAGTGGAGTTGTTTGGTGCTGTTTTTGGCCAGCATGTGGATGCTTTAGAAAGCCAATCTGGGCCATTCCACCATAGAGAGCTGTGAGATAATTCTTGGGGTTTACATCCACGTGTACCAAGATCAGCTGGGTTATCACCACTGGATACATGACGCCAAGTGGCATTGCTCACATTATCGAGGATTTGAGACGTTCTGTTTGCCACATACGTCTTCCATGTGTGGGGTGGCTTTTCGAGCCATGCGAGTACAATTGAGGAGTCTGACCAGAGTATTAACTCTTGGGAAGTCAGCTTTAAGTGAGAGCGCATTTGTTTCACGAGTTTTGAGAGAAGTACTGCTCCGCAAAGTTCGAGACGGGGAAGGCTCACAGTGTTTAAAGGAGCCACTTTGCTTTTTGCAGCGAGTAAATGCGTTGAGAATGAGTGTTCGCTATTTTGCACTCTGAGATATACGCAAGCGCAAAATGCTTTTTCTGATGCATCTGAGAAGCCGTGCATTTGATACTGTTTATCGGGAGAGAAATCGATCCATCGGGGGATTTTTATTTCGCTTATCGCGGGGAGATTTTCGCGAAATGTGTTCCATTTGTGAAAAGAGTTGGGTTTTACATGTTCATCCCAATCTGTTCCTTCTAGCCAGAGTTGCTGTAGCAGAATTTTGGCTACTATCATTATGGGCGATAGCCACCCTGCCGGGTCAAACAATTTCGCAATTGCCGAGAGTATTTGTCGCTTTGTGCTTGAGTTAGCGACGGGTAGAGGATCGTATGAGTAAGTGAATGTGTCACTTATTGCATTCCATTTTATGCCCAGAGTTTTTGTGGAGCTGGAATCGTGAAATTTCAGAAAATCTGCATCGAGTAAGTCAGATTTTGGGATATTTTTGAGGAGATCGGGATGATTAGCCGTTATCTTTTTCAGTGGAAAACCGGCTGATTTTAGTGCTTCGATAACTTGGTGAAGCGAGTCGAGAGTGGACTGTATGCTGTGTTCGCCCGATAAAATACCATCTACGTAAGTTTGGTGTAGCAAGATATCGTGAGCGAGAGGGTGGGAGTGTTGCGAGTCTTCTGCGAGTTGGTGGAGTGTTCTTATGGCCAGATACGGAGCACAGTTGACACCAAATGTCACCGTTTTGAGTTTGTAATCTGCCATGGGGAGTTCTGGAGATTTTCGGAAAACAATTCTTTGGAAGTCCTGGTCTTCCTCGTGTACGAGTATTTGGCGATACATTTTCTCGATATCGCCATTAAAAACGTATTTAAAAAGTCGCCAATTGAGTAGGACGAGCATTAAATCGTTTTGGAGAATCTGTCCTGTGTGAAGAACATCATTTAAGGAGTTTTCTGAGTGTGAGATTTTTGAAGCATTAAAGACGACGCGAACTTTTGTGGTTTTACTGTCTGGTTTCAAGACAGCGTGGTGTGGGAGATAAAAAGAGAAATATTTTCCGTTTTCTATGGACTCTAGAGGTGGGATTCGTTCCATATGACCCAACGTGATGTATTCAGCCAGAACTTCTGAGTATTTCTGCTTAAGTTCTGGCCGTTTTTCCAGGGATCGTTCGACGCTTAAATGCTGCAGTTGAGCTCCAATGCGTGAATGTCCAAGGGCGAGAGTATCGGGAAATTCCTTCTTAAATGGGAGTTTAACCACATATCGGCCATCTTGCTGTCGCTTGGTTGTTTTGCGATAGAGCTGCTCGCAAAATTCATCTTCCTGAGACAGAGTTTGAGTTGTGGGTACTTCTTCCTGTTGCCAGAATTTTTGAAGTAGGGAGTTGAGAGAGTCATTGGGGGCTTCTCTAACTTGAGTGGAGAAGGTATTTACCTTTTCTTTTAGGGGTCCGCTGATTATCCAGCCAAATATTGTATTTTGGGCTAGTAAACAGCCGCTGACATTAGCCTGTAAGCCTTGTAGCATTATTTGTGGGGTGAGATCGCTGCCTATTACCATGTCTATTTTTGAGGGGGTGAACCATGAAGGATCAGCGAGATTGAGTTTTGAGATCTCTTGGAGATTTATTCCTGACACCTTAAATGAGGGTAAAAAGTGTGTCAGTTTGGGGAGAATAATTGCGTGAGTGATTATTCGGGTTTGTAAATCTGACGAGCAGAGAGTTAGCTCGCAGATTTTGTTCGAGTTTTGCACTACCAAACCGCCCATTCCTGAGATTTCGTAGTGGGTTTCTATGGTTGGAAGGTGCAATATTTTTTGGATCCGAGAGGATATAAATGTTTTTTCCGAACCTTGATCAATTAGGGCACGAATTTTGTGATATTCGCCGTTTGAGTGGAGTGTGACCAAGGCCGTGGGTAGTAGAGTCATTTTGCTGCTACTAGTGAAGTGGGTTGTTGTTCTGTTTAATGGGGGTGAGATTTGGGGTTGACAGGCCTCTGCAGAGGTTGAGGGCTGATCTGCATAATTGTTTGGGGTTGGCGCCACTTGGGTTGTGGCATATGCCTGGCTTTGTTGCCTTTGTGAGTTTTGCGGTGTGTTATTGTTTCTTGCGTTATTTTGAGGTTTTGCGTGTGAGTGTAGCAGGGAATGATGTCGTTTCTGGCAGTAGGTGCAAGTGAAACTGCTACGGCAATCATTTTCTTTATGTGAATACGCAAGACAATTTGAGCAGTAACCTTTGTTTTTAACAAATTCGTTACGCTCTTGGGGTGAGAGATCTCTGAATTTCACACAATTCATGAGAGAATGATTCAAATTGCAAAGTTTGCAAGTGCCCTTTTTCTTTGAGTCAGCGTAAAATGATTGGGACTTGCTCTTGAAACTCGAGCTATTAGGTGTAGAGGACCTTTGTGAGAAGCTGGAGTTTGACGTTCGGGGATTATTCGGTCTATAATTACCGAGTCGTTCTACCACTTCGTATCGTGTGGTGAGGAATTTATCCATCTCTGACCACAGTGGCAATTCTTTACGTGATTCTAGCGATTGCTCCCAAAGTGCTAGAGTTTCACGGGGTAACTTTGAGGAGCATAAAAATACGAGGATTGGGTCCCAGTTATCCGTCGGAACATCATTTGAATTGAGGGTTGCGACGCAATTATTTATTGTTGTTTGGAGATCTTGTATTCTCTCCCCATTTTCTGAGAATATAGGCTGCATATTGAAAAGCGTTTTTAGCTCATTATCTACGAGAATTCTTCGATTCTCGTAGCGGGATTTGAGTGCGCCCCAAGCGAGCTCGAAATTTTGGTCTGTGAGAGAGTATTTCTTTATTACGAGGGCTGCTTTTCCTCTCGTTTTTTGTCGGAGGTGGTAGAGTTTTTGGGCTGGCGAGAGTTTGGGATGATTAATATATACCGCCGTGAACATGTCACGAAAAGCGGGCCAGTCTTCATATCCTCCCGAGAACATTTGAGTATCACAAGCTCTGATTTTGAGAAAAGATTGCTCGCTAGAGAATTGAGTAAGGGGTATTGCACTAATCGTTTGGTACTGGGGGGTTTGGTTATGAGGGGTTTGGTTGTGAGGGGTTAGGACTGGGGTTTGAGTTCTCTGCATGGATGCTATGAGTTCTCCTATTCTAAGTTTTGTGTCTGTTGCAGTGCAGTTTGATGTCTCGAACGTTTCCTCGTATTGTTTCTGGGCCTCGTCGTCATTTGTGGAGAGATGTGCCGCGTCATATGCTGCTTCCAATGCGTCCATTCTTTTGTTAAGTGTGTCTGCGTAAATTTTGAGACTGGCTTCCGTGTGCTCAGTCTCAGCGATGCTCCACCATTTCTCGCAGAATTTTTCCAATTTTTGTAGCTCCAGGAAAAATTTCTTTTCTTGGGAATTGGATTCATCCTCCGATTGGGACTTTGATCGGGTAATTGGACCCGATTGTTGTTGGAGGACTTTGGCCTTTTCTTGATTTCCAGGCATGTTTTATTTGGATTTAAGGCTTTTGGGATCCCCTTAATATATTGTATTAAAACTGTGGTTTTTTGAGGGTGTGTTGGTGTGGTTTGTCCTACTGTGTTATTGTTCGCGATTTTATGTGGTTGTGCCCACTGTGCAGTTTAATATACAAGAGAGAGTGAGAATAATTACTTGTCTTAGCGCTTCTAAGTACAAGTACAGGTGTGTATGTGAATGGGATGCAGAAATTGAAAAGGGGTGGAGTCAATGCAACTGAGGTGCAATTGAGTGATGATTATCTGTGTCTCTTTTTTCTTTTGGCGTGGGAAATTTTCTATAATGGTAATTAGCTTTTGAGGTAGATTTTTGGTATCTGGGCGAATGCGGATTTTTGTTTGGTTAAAAATTTATGGGAGAGAAAGGGAAACCAAGATCCTGAATGCAATTTCTTATTATCGCCAGATGCGAGAATTTTTTTTTTGAGTGGCAACTGATTTTCAATATAGGGCTCGCAATGGGGTATATAATGGGAAATATACGTAACTATGTATATGCGGGAGCTATATATTATGGGATGTGTGTATATACATATATATAGAGAGAGAGAGTTCTGGACTGGGTATTTAAGTAGTGGTATTAAATTTTTGGTACCGTACAGTTTTGGGATGGGGCCAAAGTTCGCTTAATAGCGGGTTTGTATGTATGTATATGAATATGTTGTGAGGACTTACTTTGGCATGATGTACTGTACCCTCTAATAAAATGTGTTCGTCTGTATTTTGTTGCGATGCTGGGACAAATCCGTTTCCGCTTTTTGTTTTGCTTGCCTGTTGTTACTGTTTTTGCTTTTTATTGACTTTTTTTTTTTTTTTTTTTTATATAAAGATGTTTTGGTGGGTATATTTTAATCTATTTATTTTTATTTCGAATGTATGTATGTATAATTAATTCAATTATTTTTGTTATATATATATATTCTGACTTAATTTTTTTTTTTTTTTTTAGTTAAATATTTTCTTTTTATGAATTACGTAAGTAATTGTATTTAATTCTTTATACTTCACAAAATTATATAACCCAGAATTCACTTTTTAAATTTGTTTGAATATTTTATATTTTCGTCCCACTGTAGATTAGGTATATTTCCCGCCTGTTATAATTTTCTCTTGTTCGCTTTTTCCTTTTTTATGTATGTATATCGTAACTTTGTATATTGTTTTTTTTTTTTTTTTTGTATGCACTTATGTATGTATATACTAATACCCGCCTTATATTATATGTTATATATTTTTTCTATTTCTTTAACTGTTTATATGTAGGTATTAACTTTTCTAAACTGTAAAATATTTAGTTTCTCATAAAAATTTCGATTTTGATAAATTTTTCCCACAATTTTTTTCTCACGTATGTGTAAGTATGTATTGATTTTCAATTTTTCAATTTAGTTTGCGACATGTATTTTTTGTTGTACACTTTAACCACTGTATATATATGTATGTATGTATATGCACACTTTCGCTTTTATATCGCTTGTTAGACCTTTTTTTTTTTTTAATATAGTATGTATTTGTTCACTTTTATTTTATTTTGCTAAAATTTTATTATATTATTTTTCAAATGTACACAATTGCTTTTTTTGTTTTAGGTCACTGCTTTCTTGACGGGTCGTAAGGACCATGTAGTGTATCGCACTATCTTTTCAAGTTTCTTTCTCACCTTAAATTTCGTTTACCTTTCCTTTTTTTTTTTTTCAAATAAAACAATCCCCTTTTTTTCTATTTGATTTCACAAATTCACTTTATTTCACCTTCTTTTACTGACAATTTTATTTTCATACAATTTAATTTCACGTTTATTTGGGTTTTTTTGATTTCGATTTCGCGCGTATATGACAAAGCGGCTGACCGGTGCAAAGGGTTATCCAACTCTGGTTAACTTCGCCCAGCCTTCTTTTCGTATTTACTTTGTAGATATAAAAAGCAGCAAACCTAGCGGCATCCTTCCAGACTGAGTACGTAAGTATGTAAAGCATACGAGATTCGAAGAGCGATGAGGTGAGCGACGGTAAGTATAAGGTGAGTATGGGCAATTCTGGGGAAAAGGTAAGAGTTTTCATCAAAAAATAAGTAAGTATAGGGAGTAATGGTTTTGAGGAGAGGGTAAGTATTAAAACACGGGTAAATATATATAAGGGGGGATTCCAGCGAAAATTGATATAAGTGATTTTAAAAAAGGTAAGTCAAACAGTGAACTTAATCAAACTCGATCAGATTTTCGTCCATGTCTTCAACAAATTATAATTATCATCAAATCCACCGGATCCATACATTTTTCGAACAATTTAGCTGAAAAAACATCGATGTATCGATGGTTTTCTTGCGATGTTTTTTTAGAATCGATGTTAATTTTTTCGATACATCGAACATCGATGTATCGATGTTGGTCCTCAAAATTTGCATCCCTAAACATGAATAATAGCAGGTAACCCAGAACTATATTTTACATATCGTCGTACCATACGAAAACTAACATATTTAAAATTTCTGGCGAAAGCTATCAATAAAAAAATTCTGTACGAAAAGTAGAACATTTGACTTTTGGCCGACGAAAAGTAATAAAATCGAGTTTTGACTGACGAAAAGTAATAAAATAGACTTTTGGCTGACGAAAAGTATCAGTAATTATATACTGTTTTTACATTAAAATTGTTGTTGTTTAAACGAAATTGATAGTTTTCGTCAGCCAAAAGTGGATTTTATTACTTTTCGTCAGCCAAAACTCGATTTTATTACTTTTCGTCGGCCAAAACTTGAACACGCATTAACAAACGGCAAGCCGGGTAGCCATTTTGACCAGGCGAACATGAATAATAGCAGGTAACCCAACTAACGCAGCCATTTAGTCATTGAAACCAATTTACCAATGCTATTACTATTAATTTAGATTTTATAAACCAAACTACAGATCTTCCAAAGGATTATGTCTATTGCATTGATCACAGAACTATGTTCCCCAGAAAACAAGTTCGTGGGGAATTAATAAAATATTTGTTGATTCACGTAAACAAAATTTGCATGCTTTCTTTCATGTTCCATTTTCTTAACTTCAATAATTTCCATGACCTTAAAATCCAACTCCTTCCACTAGATACTAGAAGCATCTTCCTTCCAAATCTGCCTCAGTTCGAGTGCTGACTATCTCCCATGCTCGATCAATGCATACCACACGAGTTCGGGCAACGATTGGCGCACGGATCACAACGCGGCGGGGCATTACAGGGCGGCGAACAGCAGGAGGCTGGACATGCTCCACACGCCGGTCCATTCGGTATGCGCGGTGGACCGCTAAAGCCATGAGCGCCGCAGGCGGTGATAGGCCCGTATGGACCGATGGGACCATAAGGACCAACTGGAGCAACAGAAAAGCCGCAAGGATTGCACATCTCTAGTTCTTTTTGGAGAGGAGGCTGGTGGATTGGAAAGCGAAATGTTAGTTAATATTTTTACGCTTAACTATGGTGTGGATTTACCTTCTGCGGTTGGCTTTTATGCGAACAATTTGATTTTGGTTGGAAACAAAAATGCGTTAGAAAAAAAAAATGATTGAAGAATTTTGTCACCATGAATTTTGTATGAAATTTCTTGAGATTTGTGGCAAAGCTAGTTTTTTTTGGGGATTTTATTTTTGCAGGTGGACTTCTTGGTCAATGGCTGTAGTGGATTGGGTGGCGAACAGTAAGGGGGTCCATACTGAGTTTATGAATTTTACAAAGTAAATCCGTATACCTACGAGCCTGTGCTGCAGCTTATTCGCATTTTGGCTAAGAAAAGTCAAGGCTAACAACAGGCAAACCGATCTTGTGAGTACTCCACTCAGTGTGCTGTTTACTTTTGAGGCAGAGAATCCATCGTTCATTGAGAGTCATATTAATATTTTTGCTATACGAATTAGCGACGACGAAGAACTTTCTATTGGCTTTCTATACCTTTCTGGTACCTTCTACCTTCGAAACTACATATATATGTACATAGATCCTTCGATTCCAATTTCTCTGAAGCTAGTATTCAAAACGCTTTCTCTTCCTGTCATTCATTTGTTCACTTGGTTCTGAGCTTCTCCTACAGGAGCTTGGCTTATTAGAGACACAGTAATCCATCTATAATCCTTTAATACAACAAACTCCAAGAGATATATTCACACACGGTAGGCAGGAAGCGACGATAGGTTGCATGAAAATGTCGAGAAAAAAGGAAAGTGGGGTTGTGTTATGTGATGTTTATAGATGGAACATCCGTTGAAATTAAAATCCGAGCTGCTCCTTTTTCAAGGATATCCACATTTGTTGTTTTTTTTGAAAGGATCAAATATTGAGAAAATCGAAAATTCGCCACCGTCCAAATTTTTCCGATTTCAATACATTATTTGTTCGCTAAGGGATACAAAAAAAGGTATTAAAAAGAAAAATGGACACCTGTAGTGGAAAAATCCAATGTGAACAGGACCTAAAAGATAACCACTGAAATATAAAATAACACAAAAAGTACCCACTTTAATTTGCGTATAACTCCTAACATGTTAACTCTACGTGAAAATTCCTTATAATATGTTTCATTCAGAATAAATAAAGGAATATTTCTTTGATATACAATTTTGATGTACCTGCAGTGGTTAATGCACTTTGGTCCATCTAAAGTGAAAATTTCAAAAAAAAAGTACGTTTTTTTTATGGTGCTATTTTAAGTTCAAATATTTTTCTAGTTTATGTAAATATTTTAATCTAATGATCCAATTCTCATTCTTACATATCTATACGTTAATATTAAAAAGAATTAGAGCTGAAATACGCGCTAGCTGTGCACGGTGGGCGGTAAGAAACAATAGGTTGCATGAAAATATCGAAAAAACGATCGCCGGCTAAACACTTACGTAAAATGATATTCTAATATACTTCATAAACACACAGCAAGCGTAAATAAAATCTCCAACATTTTTTTAAACGAAAATTAGTACCAGCACACAGCTAGGCACATATTCGTTGGGCCATCGTTTTTACGATATTCCCATTCAACCTATTGTTGCTTCCCGCCCACCGTGCACAGCTAGCGCGTATCTCAGCTCTAACTCTTTTTTAGTATTAACGTAGAGATATGTAGGAATGAGAGTTGGATCATTAGATTAAAATATTTACATAAACTAGAAAAATATTTGAACTTAAAATAGCACCATAAAAAAAACGTACTTTTTTTGAAATTTTCACTTTAGATGCACAAAAGTACATTAAGCACTGCAGGTACATCAAAATTGTATATTAAAGAAATATTTCTTTATTTATTCTGAATGAAACATATAATAAGAAATTTTCACGTAGAGTTAACATTTTAGGAGTTATACGCAAATTAAAGTGGGTACTTTTTGTGTTATTTTATATTTCAGTGGTTATCTTTAGGTCCTGTTCACATTGGATTTTTCCACTACAGGTGTCCTGTTTTCTTTTTAATACCTTTTTTTGTATCCCTTAGCGACCAAATAATGTATTGAAATCGGAAAAATTTGTACGGTGGCGAATATTCGATTTCCTCAATATTTGATCCTTTCAAAAAAAACAAAAAATGTGGATATCCTTGAAAAAGGAGCAGCTCGGATTTTAATTTCAACGGATGTTTCATCTATAAACATCACATAACACAACCCCACTTTCCTTTTTTCTCGACATTTTCATGCAACCTATCGTCGCTTCCTGCCTACCGTGCACATAGTTTTACTTTATTTTTACAACTTCTTAATTCCAAAGCTTATTTAATCTCAAACAAAACTCTAGCAACTCGTCCTAGCTCCTCTTTTCTCGTCGGAGCGTTCACTTAGCAGCAACACTTCGGTGGCGTATTATAGCAATGAGCCTTACAGGGACATGGCCAACAGCATGGAAAGTCTGTGCGTTTCAAGTAGCGACATGGACAGACGCAAGGTGTGCAACAGGGACGGCAGCAAGCGGGCTCAGCACGTTGTGGAGCACAGCAGCCGGAGCACATTTTGTTTTGTTTTTTTTTGTCTTCTTTTTTTGTAACCTTTTGTTAATTCCTCAGGAAGTAGTGATACTAAAAGGAGTGAAGAAGAAAAAGTTATGCTCTTATGGATCGCAAAACCTCTGAGTTATTGGAGACTTACTTTTATGTTTTTTTTTTATGAAAGTCGAATAGCGAATTTTGTTACTTTTTTAAGTCGAAAAGAAATTTATTAAATTAATGGGAATTTTTGACTTTGGAATAAGTCAAGCAAATCAAAAGAGCAGGTGAAGGCTTTTGCAGAGGATACATGATTTATGGATACGAGAGAGTATCTGTTACGTAAGCGAAGGTTTAAATTTTTTTCTGAAACGAATTCATCGCGCTCTTCAAGCATCCGACTCCATTTATATAAGCCATCCAAGGCCGCGCATTTTGGTTTCCAGAACCAATTAGAAAACTTACACATCATAGTCTATTGAACTCTCTTATGAAGAAAATCTTATGGAAGACCGGAAGTCTTACAAGTCTTAATGGAAGATCGAATGATTGCAGCACTTTCAGCATGCACTTTCAGTCTTCAAATGCCATTATTTACAACTTGATGACATTTTATGCGGTTAACTTGGGAATATAGGTAACGAAAACGAAAGCGATTTCCCCATTCTCGATCGTCAAGAGGTACACAAGACGGGATACCCTCGAAATGTCGAAAAAAAAATGTCGAAAAACCAATGTCGAAATTTTCAAATTTTCAAAATGTCGAAAAACAATAATGTCGGAAAAAAAAATGTCGAAAAGTTAAAATGTCGAAAAAAAAAATGTCGAAAAAATGTCGAAAATGTGGATAAATACTTGGAATGTTTTTTCTTTATTTTCGGTAGGTGGGTCAGCTTCGATATAATGCGCCCTACTGAGTATCTAAGAGATTCCATATTTTATAAAAAATATGTTCATCTAAATAAATGGAATGAATAAATAAAGGCGAAGGCCACCTACGCTGAAGGGCGTACTACGCAGAAGGACATCACCGTGGCGGTAGCCACGGTTAGGTTGTATATCCGGACTTTGGTGGCGTAGCCCAGGGTTATTTTTTATAAGCGCGGCCGAAGGCCGCCAACGCAAGAAGGTGTTCTATACAAAAGCACTGTGGATGGGTCTATAGATTTTACTCCAGTAAGAGAGTATTAGAGTGAACTTTGTGGTATACGGGTATTTTTAGCGCTTTAAATTGACTTTTTAGGTAGGTGACCTTTTCACCTTTACCGATTTATTATTAATAAACTGTACATTTTCGCGCCCTGTGGTTTACATCTTAGTGATCTATACGACCCCCCCCCCCTTCCCCTCGAAAATAACAAAAAAATTCCAGTCCTGGCGCGAATTTTACACATCATTAATTACATTATTTCGACATTTTAACTTTTCGACATTTTAACTTTTCGACATTTTTTTTTTCGACATTTTTTTTCGACATTTTTTTTTTCGACATTTCGTACCCAACCCACACAAGACTGGATAACGGGATACCCTCGAAATGTCGAAAAAAAAAATGTCGAAAAAACAATGTCGAAATTTTCAAATTTTCAAAATGTCGAAAAACAATAATATCGGAAAAAAAATGTCGAAAAGTTAAAATGTCGAAAAAATGTCAAAAAATGTCGAAAATGTGGATAAATACTTGGAATGTTTTTTCTTTATTTTCGGTAGGTGGGTCAGCTTCGATATAATGCGCCCTACTGAGTATCTAAGAGATTCCATATTTTATAAAAAATATGTTCATCTAAATAAATGAAATGAATAAATAAAGGCGAAGGCCACCTACGCTGAAGGGTGTACTACGCAGAAGGACATCACCGTGGCGGTAGCCACGGTTAGGTTGTATATCCGGACTTTGGTGGCGTAGCCCAGGGTTATTTTTTATAAGCGCGGCCGAAGGCCGCCAACGCAAGAAGGTGTTCTATACAAAAGCACTGTGGATGGGTCTATAGATTTTACTCCAGTAAGAGAGTATTAGAGTGAACTTTGTGGTATACGGGTATTTTTAGCGCTTTAAATTGACTTTTTAGGTAGGTGACCTTTTCACCTTTACCGATTTATTATTAATAAACTGTACATTTTCGCGCCCTGTGGTTTACATCTTAGTGATCTATACGACCCCCCCCCCCCTTCCCCTCGAAAATAACAAAAAAATTCCAGTCCTGGCGCGAATTTTACACATCATTAATTACATTATTTCGACATTTTAACTTTTCGACATTTTAACTTTTCGACATTTTTTTTTTCGACATTTTTTTTCGACATTTTTTTTTTCGACATTTCGTACCCAACCCACACAAGACTGGATAACGGGATACCCTCGAAATGTCGAAAAAAAAAATGTCGAAAAAACAATGTCGAAATTTTCAAATTTTCAAAATGTCGAAAAACAATAATATCGGAAAAAAAATGTCGAAAAGTTAAAATGTCGAAAAAATGTCAAAAAATGTCGAAAATGTGGATAAATACTTGGAATGTTTTTTCTTTATTTTCGGTAGGTGGGTCAGCTTCGATATAATGCGCCCTACTGAGTATCTAAGAGATTCCATATTTTATAAAAAATATGTTCATCTAAATAAATGGAATGAATAAATAAAGGCGAAGGCCACCTACGCTGAAGGGCGTACTACGCAGAAGGACATCACCGTGGCGGTAGCCACGGTTAGGTTGTATATCCGGACTTTGGTGGCGTAGCCCAGGGTTATTTTTTATAAGCGCGGCCGAAGGCCGCCAACGCAAGAAGGTGTTCTATACAAAAGCACTGTGGATGGGTCTATAGATTTTACTCCAGTAAGAGAGTATTAGAGTGAACTTTGTGGTATACGGGTATTTTTAGCGCTTTAAATTGACTTTTTAGGTAGGTGACCTTTTCACCTTTACCGATTTATTATTAATGAACTATACATTTTCGCGCCCTATGGTTTACATCTTAGTGATCTATACGACCCCCCCCCCCCCTACCCCTCGAAAATAACAAAAAAATTCCAGTCCTGGCGCGAATTTTACACATCATTAATTACATTATTTCGACATTTTAACTTTTCGACATTTTAACTTTTCGACATTTTTTTTCGACATTTTTTTTTTCGACATTTCGTACCCAACCCCTGGATAACAAGCCTCCCTGCGGCATGTGAGTCTATAGCAATCATATGCATTTGCTGACTATAGGTACTTTGAGCGCCACATTCTGGATGCTGCAAGCTATCTAACAATCAAATCAGTGACTGAGCCTGAGGCTGAGAACTGCAGTAGCCGAAATTGAAGCACAAAGAAAGTTTCTAAGTTACGGATAGCGCTTTAACTTTCAAAACTCGCGTTCCAATCTCGAATGCAGCTTTAATGGTGGCGAAATATTGTGGCTATAACATCCTTAAGCTGGCTCTGGCCTCTAATATTAAAGCCTTTCTTCAACAAAGTGTTTACAAAAATTTTAATAAAAGTATTTTGCACTTTTATTAAAAAGAAAAAAAAAAAAATTATAAAGATAAAAATCGAAAATGTTAATTTTATATTTAGTTGGTTTTGTGAAGATGCTTTCCCTATCGCGGTCTCTTTGGTATTTAGTTCAAAGAATAGAATTCTGTTCGCTATTCAATTGACTTGGCTGCGTGGCACACATGTCCTTAGCAGCGGCACTTTAGGCTACAGCTGAAATGAGCTGGAAAGGAACGAGAGAGATGAGGATTAGCATAGAAGTGCTATTAAGTAACCGAAAGAAGATGCATACTCCATGTACTCTTACCTCACATACTAAGCAATCTCATTGTGCCATCACATGCTAGCAAGGCCCACACGGGCCACAGCACGGCCCACAGGGCGCACACGGACTACATGATGGACTGTAACACGGTCCGCATGGACTACAGCAAGGGCCACACACCATGGGACCACAGGGGCTGCAGCAAGATGATGGATAACAGGGACCGCAGCACATGTTGATTCGAGTTTCTTTTTCGATTTTCTGCGAAAGAGAAGAAAATAAAAACCATAAAAATTATTTATTTCATTTCCACCATGCATTTGCACAAGAAAGCAAAAGATTTCTCAAATTTAGTTTTACTTACTATCATATTTTATCCAAAGGAACACAGCGAATTTTGTATTTAGTTCTCTTCAGTCGAAAAATAAATTTTGAATGAAAAATTTTTGGAAAATTATTTGAAAGGTATTTACATGAATTTCAAAGGTTTAACATAATGCATTTTTTCTTTTAAGGTTAAAGTGTAATTGTGTAACAGGTAAGTATTGCTTTAGTGCAGTGATTATCAGCGCCTATGTATGCGCGCATATAAGCTTTTAATAGCCTTCACACCGACAGCCTTACACCGACACTACAAAGCTCTTCGCGCACACGCAGAAATACCGCAACAAACCTCATGCTTTTCTTGCAACGGCAATCAGAACCGCAGTGTTGCAAGTATCACGTTCTTCGCGTGTTTGTGGCAACACTTGCAAAAGTCAAACGTTCGTTTGATACATCAACCGTGCAGTTTGTTTGAATAATTGGCAACAGAAAATTTGTGTCTGCAATTTTTGCTTTAAAAAAATGGAAAGAGAGGAGTAAGCATGATTGCTATATATTTAATGGAATATGCAATTTTGTAATTTTAATAACACAAATTAATTCCAAATACTTTTAATAATGCTGTTATAGCAATATATCAGCTGAGTATCAGCAGGCAAGTGCAAAATAAGCAACGGGGTTGCTGTACTGCTGCAATTATAAATTTTCATGAACGTACCCACACCTTGCAACTTTTCGAAGCTCGTTAAAATCAAACGTAGAAGCTTTTGGCAGCTTTTGTCGGTTATTTGCACAGAGTGTAGGCTGAACGAAACTTTTTAACTTTTATTGACTTCTGCAACTGCTCTGCACTGACTCATGGTAATACTGGGCAACGAAAGAAGTTAGAAGTTTGATTCAGCACTATCCTCATGGGGCAAAATGCATATACACAGCTGATATAGAACGTTTGAGGTTTAAATAGAAGAAACGCCACTCCTTCAATTTTAAGTTTATTATTATTTCAGTAATTTTAGTATTTTCAAAAAAAAATTTGCACTTAAATTGACAATGAAAAATAAAAGATTAAACTCGCGCAACAATAAAGTAAATTTAAATCCAGGGCGTCTTCTCGGCATTTAATTGTATTTGTAACTGTTGTTGGCCTTTCATTTGCATGGTGTGTTGAAAGTCGTACCATTGGATGATTCCTAGAGTTCGTTTGTTACTTGCCGTGAACCCGCAACATTCACCATTCCATTGCACGACATTCAATACCTAAGACATCTCTGCATTTTCGTTGCTTTTGGGTTAATTTAGCACCGACGGCACAATGAATGATGACAGAGATCTTGTAAGCCATTCCGTTTCACGCACAAGCAGGTACAATGCATGGGACAAAGTATACCGCGTGGACGATCACGTGTTGGTCCTGAAGAAGATAGAGAGTGAGAGCAGAGAAAAAAGTTTGTTGAACTGCAAAAAAAAGTGAAAGATGCCCAAGACTAGCACCACCACCAACAAATTGATCCTCCACGCAGCAAAAAGCTCTCATATCAAGGTGGGTTTCATTACAAACAAACAAAAAAATCCACCACGATTTGAGCGCACAGTATCAAGGTAAATTTTCGTTTTAGTTATATGAAACTCACCTTGATGATGACGAGTCTTTCCGCGTTTTTTATTCCGCCTATACCGATAGTTCTACGTTGTTACAAAAGACTGCACTTTAACACGACGGCCCACATGGATTACATGGCGGCGATGGTCCACACGGTTCACATGGCACCTGAGGACCACACGGTCCACATGGACCACAATGCGTGTTCCATGGCGTTGGCGCACACGGATAACATGAACCACATTCGGGCGCCTCATACGGACAACCCGGTATGCAGGGACAACATGCGCCATACGGTCCGCATGGGCCTTTGGGGCCACGACTACGTGGTCCACATGGTCCGCATCCAATACCACATGGATCCCATGGTGGTGGTACGTAAGGGCCGGAAGGCATTGTCAAACCGCATGGTCCACAATTCGGTATAGAGCAGGGGCCGCAAGGTCCGCACGGATTGCAGGGGCCACATGGGCTACCACATGGTCCACAGGGGCCACATGGAAAACCCGGTCCGCAAGGAAAGCATGGATCGCACATTCTGAGAAATTGGAGTTTTTGACTGTTTGTAGATTTTTTTTTTTGGAATATCTGGAATTAGAAAAAAAGCAATGAATAATCTTATCCATAAAAGCCAAGGAAGCTCTAAATTATACTCACTTGAATTGATTATCTTAGCTAAGGAGTGTGTGCACAGAGAATTTGGAAGTTAATTGCTGTAAAATTTTGAATTGAATGAAAATCATGATGAAAATATGTATGTATTTGATTGATGGAAGCACTTCATACGTTGATTAAAAGCTGCATGCAGTTTGGGGATGTTCGAAATTTGTTGACAGTTGAACAAGTAGAGGCTTGGAAAGTTCTAGAGGCAGTAGCGAATAGTGAAATGGTGGCTAAGTTGATAAATTAGCACTAGAAATAAATGGGATTAAAGTCCTTTCAGATCACAGTTGACCAGATAATCCTACGGCAAGGAGACACAAACAACCCACAAAGCAGCCAGAAAGACTACCAATATTTGTATGATTCAATTGGAGCGCAGGAACATCAGAAGATTTTTTGATCAATCACATTGGTTTGAGTTGGAGAGCGTACATAATATGTAAGTCATCGTGGTGTCACATTAGATCTTACCAAACCTAATCCTTAAAAAGATTAGCGTTCCATTCGTGAATATTTTGTTCAATTTTCTCTCTTAAGAAACGTTCTAGAATAATGGGCGAGGACGGTAAAAGTTGATGATACATCGTTTTAGTTCTTTTCTTTCATATGTTTGTAGCAGACCTGGGTAATATCAAGTACCAGTACGACTTGTGACAAGTACATTTTAAAAGAATTGTACTGGTACTGGTACTTGCATTCCCAAATTTTCAAGTACAAGTACAAGTACAAGGAATTGAAAAAGAATTGAAATTTTAGCAAATACTTCAAAGTAATTGAAAAGAAATGAAAGTACTTGAAAAGAATTGAAAAATGTATGTGCTTGAATCGATTTTTCAATTCTTTTCAAGTACTTTCAATTACTTACAATCTTGAAACCAATATTTAAAAAAAAATTACAAAAATTAACGATATTTTATATTTTTTACATGGCGCTTGTAGTCCATATTATATTTACTTAACAAAATGCATTTGAAATCTATATATATAAAAATGGTGTAAAAAATGTTACTAACCTCATCAGATGAGAACGGCTGGGCCGGTTTCTGTAAAATTTTTTGTCAGTTGTTCGTATTCTCGAGGAGATGGTTCGTACGCAAGAAAATTTTGGAAAATCCCTCCGCAAAAGTCCGAAAATTGGAAAAATCGGTGTGTATGTGTGTATGTGTGCATCTGTGGATGTGTGTCCTTTATAAACTCCCAAAGTAACCAACCGTTCTTTATGAAATTTTCACAGTAGATTCATGTGGTGTTAGTGCACATAGTAGGGTATATAGAATTTCGAAAAAAGGAAGCTTCCCGGAATACAGGCCTAAATGAGGACCCAGATCGATCCAGCAAGTCTTCGAGCAATATTGGTATCAAATGAAAGAAGTTGAACAGGCCTTCAACATAAAGTTATTTTCATTGCGATACCTAGGCCGGGTTCCCAGATATGGGTTAAAACGTGGGACCGAGTGACCCTGGAAAGTTTCTGAGCGATATTGGTATCAAATGAAAGCTGTTGAGCAGGACTTCAAAAAAGAGCTTTTTAAATAGTGATTCCTAGGCCGGGTTCCAAGATTTGGGTTAAAGCGTGGACTCGGATAACCCCTGAATGTTTTCGAGCAATATTGGTAGCAAATGAAAAGCGTTGAGCAGGCTTCCACATACATACAGTTATTGTCATTGTGATTTCTAAGGCTGTTTCCCAGAGATGGCTAAAGTAGTGGGCCCGGATGGTGATGGACGGTCCCAGTAAGGTAAAGGTAGGTAGCTATAGGGATAGGGGTAGGGATAGGGATAGGGATAGGGATAGGGATAGGGATAAGGATAGGGATAGGGATAGGGATAGGGATAGAGATAGGGATAGGGATAGGGATAGGGATAGGGCTAGGGATAGGGATAGGGATAGGGATAGGGATATGGATAGGGATAGGGATAGAGATAGTGATAGTGATAGGGATAGGGATAGGGATAGGGATAGGGATAGGGATAGGGATAGGGATAGGGATAGGGATAGGGATAGGGATAGTGATAGAGATAGAGATAGAGATAGAGATAGAGATAGTGATAGAGATAGAGATAGAGATAGAGATAGAGATAGAGATAGAGATAGAGATAGAGATAGAGATAGAGATAGAGATAGAGATAGAAATAGAGATAGAGATAGAGATAGAGATAGAGATAGAGATAGAGATAGAGACAGAGATAGAGATAGAGATAGAGATAGAGATAGGGATAGGGATAGTGATAGGGATGGGGTATTGGGATAGGGATAGGGATAGGGATAGGGATGGGGATAGGGATAGGGATGGTGATAGGGATAAAGATTGAGATTGAGATTAAGATTGATATTGAGACCGAAATAGAGATAGGGATTGAGATAGGGATCGGGGGAAGTAGGTTTGTCTCGGCGAATATAACTATAACTTTTATTCAGAGAATAGACAAGAAATGGTTAGCAATACGGTAATCAAAGACTTTTCTTTAGGCTTCATAGGAATAAATTTTAGCAGAACAACGTCTGCCGGGTCATCTAGTCTTACTAATATTATAAATGTGAATGTAGCGATGTTTGGATGTTTGGATGTCCAGACGTTTGCTTTTGTTCCTCAAAAACGTGAGAATGGCAAGACGGATTTTGTTGAAATTTGGCAGGCATACAGGTTATAGTCTGGAAGGAAGTATAGGCTATTTTTTGTTTTTAATTTTGGGGGTTCCGACCCTGCTAAGGACCGTTACTTTTCGTTATATTTTTATTCCATATAACTATGAGTATACTGGAACTATACTTATGATATTTCGCATATAGGTATAGATAGATCGTACAATATAGGTATCAAACGAAAGGGGAAGGTCCCAGGTTACATTTGGACTTCGATATATTTCGATAAATTGATCGATAACTGAGTTATCGGTGAAAATGTTATTGCCCAAAAGCATTAAAATTATACTACAATATGGGTATCAAAGGAAAGGGGAAGGTCCCAGGTTTCATTTGGACTTCGATATGTTTCGATAAATTAATCGATAACTGAGTTATCGGTGAAAATGTGATTGCCCAAAAGCCTTAAACTTGCCCCACAATATGGCTATCAAACGAAAGGGGATGGCCCCAGGTTTCAATTGAACTTCGATATATTTCGATAAATTGATCAATAACTGAGTTATCGGTGAAAATGTTATTGCCCAAAAGCATTAAAATTACACTACAATATGGGTATCAAGCGAAAGGGGAAGGTCCCAGGTTTCATTTGGACTTCGATATGTTTCGATAAATTAATCGATAACTGAGTTATCGGTGAAAATGTGATTGCCCAAAAACCTTAAACTTGCCCTACAATATGGGTATCAGACGAAAGGGGAAGGCTCCAGGTTTCATTTAGGACTTCGATATATTTCGATAAACTGATCGATAACTGAGTTATCGGTGAAAATGTGATTGCCCCAAAACCTTAAACTTGCCCTACAATATGGGTATCAAACGAAAGGGGATGGCTCCAGGTTTCATTTGGACTTCGGCATATTTCGATAAATTTATCGATAACTGAGTTATCGGGGATTGCCCAAAAACCTTAACATTACCCTATAAAATGGGTATCAAACGAAAGGGGATAGCCCAAGGTTTTTTATTTGGATTTCTATATATTTCGATAAATTTATCGATAACTGAGTTATCGGTCAAAATGCGTTTCCCGAAAAACCTTAATATTACCCTACAATATGGGTATCAAACGAAAGGGGATGGTCCCAGGTTTCATTTGGACTTCGATATGCTTCGATAATTTATCGATGATTGAGTTATCGGTGAAAATGTGATTGCCCAAAAACCTTAAAATTAACGAACAAGGGGAAGTTTTTTAGTCTATGGACACACGGTTGGTGCGACGGCATCAATTACGGTGCATTGCCCACCCGCAAAAACAAAAAATAAAAAAAAAACAGGTAAGAATTTAAATATTTCCCTTACGTTTGTTCTTACAGCCTCTTCTATAACCATCTTTGGGCCTTTTCACATTACTCTGCACGACTTTTGTCTTCAATGAATCCATTAAGATGAATTTTTGTTAATACATATTCAAACCCATGAGTTTACATTTTTTTCTCTTTATGCTGGACTTCGACAAACTGAATGTTGAAAGGGGACTTCGTTGGTGCGGACAAGACCGCGGGTAAAGACTAGTTTAACATAAATAAATAATTAAATTTAATTTAAAACAAAAAAAATAATTCAACATATGTAAAGGGGCAGGCAATAGCTCAGCGGTTAGAACTGTGGTTATTGTACTGCAAGGTGCGCAAGTTCGAGTCTTGGCAGAAGCAAAAGTAACCTGATGAGTCTTAGAGGGATCTAAGGTGAAACAGCTGTAGTTACATCCATGCTTAAAAACTTTTTTTCTAGTTTCTAAAAAATAAAAAATAAAATATAACCTGGGCCTGTGCTCGTTAAATTAAATTAAAAAATATGTAAATAAAATTATAAGAAAAAATATAACGTATCTTAATCCTAAATATCTAGAAAAACTGTCGAAATTCGACAGTAGGCGCACTCTAGTTTTTTTTAAATATTGGTTTCAATTTGACGTTCCGTCAATTGAAGTACATTTTTCAATTCTTTTGAAGTACTTTCAATTCTTTTCAATTACTTTAAAGTATTTGCTAAAACTTCAATTCTTTTTCAATTCCTTGTACTTGTACTTGAATATTCTGAAAGTACTTAGTACGGAGTAATTATGTACTTCAAGATCAAAATATAAAGTATTTAAGTACAAGGAATTGAATAATAATAATAGGGATGATTAGTCCAATTACTACTCAGTATTACCCAGGTATGGTTTGTAGTTGTTGTGAAGCATGGGTTTTAACTTCAAAAATTTCTGAGCTCATATTTCATAAATTCGATAAATAACTTCAACTTCTGAAGCAAAGCGACGAATCCGCCTCTTAAAGGTCAACGTTTGTAAACTCTGGATAAGCTGAAACTCTTAGCAGAGAATAGTGGATGTAATTTGGTTTTTATCTCACCCTCCTTTCTGAAAGCCCTCACTAATGATTTAACGATAATTTATAGTTTTAATAAAAAGTAGCCACTACCAAACTCTTTATTAATTACAAAAAAGATACACAAAAAATTTTGAAATATTTGCGAAATATTTTTTTTCCATTGAGTTTTTCGTTTTGCTCTCTTTATGGTTTGCTTTTTTATTTTTATTAGTCTTTTACTTTGTTGCATTTTTTCTTTGGTTTAGTTAGTTTAATTTTGTTACATTATTTTGTGGAACTAGTTGCTGCCGTGGACTGACTATACTATTCAGCTCGCTACCATTTTGGTCGTTACTTTCCGTTAGCTACACAGCGATCTCACATTTTGGATCATCACAAGACTCGCACCTTAACACACACACTTCTTTGTTGCGCTCACTTAACCGTTATTTTACCGTTCAATAGCCACCTATAAAAGGGAAGGAGAGGAGAGAAATTTTCGTTTTAGTTTGAGCATCAGAAGAAAACTCCCAGTCATGATGCAATAATAAAATGGTGGACGCAGCAGAGGACGGCTATTTTGTTTTTGGAATAGTAAGCTGTCAAATTATCGTATTTTGTTTTATTTTTGCCCTCTTGCACGTGTTATTCGTGGAAATAGCTTGTGTGTTCGCTTGTATGTTTGCTGGCGTTTCTTTCTGTTTTTGACATTCTTATCTCCGGCCGTTCAACGGTAATCGCCTATTCTCTTTTAGCCGCTACGACCATATAGAATTATTGGATCATGCTCCCAGTTTAGCAAACCACTGAGGGATCTATATACATAAATACTCACATGGATACGAAGGTGGCGTATTATTACAATTCCACACGCAAGGATCTGGCACACCGCCCTCAATCAGCGGTGGACAACAGCCGGGCATGGGAGCACATGGCACCGGCGACGGCGCGCCATATGGCGGATTCGATGGACCACAACACGCCGTAGCATCACAGCAAGGCGGTGGAGCACATGGATCACACGGTGGACCGCATGGATCGCCGCACGGGCGTGGACAACGTGAACGCTTATTATTCACGCCCATTGTCACATTGGCCATGCGCAACGGAAATGAGGCGGGACAGCAATTTGGCACGGGAAAATTCATGCAAGCGGAACGACCCTGACACATGGCACGTGGGCAACGATCTTGTAGGCCATTACGCTTAATGCATTCGCAAGTGGTGTACATGATGCTGGAGCGCAGCTCGCGGCTGCGACATGCTCTAGGCTGGAATGAGAGCAAAAGAGAAAAAGAGAAAGAAAAAGAAGAGAAAAAAAAGAGAAAAAGAGCGGAAATAACGACTCATTAGTCATGGTGTTAACTATACCGTATTCGTAACCTCGACTGACGCAAACCACATCAAGGTGGGTTTCGAGCTTGCGGCAATTCACCTTGACATGATTTGCGCGCGCATCAAGGTGAATTCGACATGAAACTCACCTTGATATTGGCTTAGCATCACTCGTTGGCTATGATCCAAATATGTATTTGTATAAAATGAAAGTTGAAGTGATGAACTTTCGATTAAAATTAAATTTCCCCTTTTTTGAGGTGAAAATAACGCTCCCGTCCCAATTCTAGTTTGAAGCCAAAGGGAGGCGGACTTTGGGGAGTACTTCAACCGAGGCGCTTATACCCACTTCTACAGTAAAGAGATTGAGGCTATTTCCATGTTCATGCTAGCGACTTTTATCAGCTTCGTAGGTGCAACAAGCGTTTGCTCCAATGTCATCAACACCTTGTCCTGCTACTCCACTAATTCCTACTCCACATCCACTACTTTTGCCAATACCACTGGTTGGCATATCACAAGTTTCACACGGTGTACAATTTGGAACACAAAAAAAAGATGTACCACAAGATCAGCAAGGTCAACAGGGAGGTCCACAAGGCGGTCCCCGACAAGGCGCACAAGGTCCGCATGGTCCACAAGGACCCGCCGGTTTGCACGGAAAACAACCATTCGGTTCACATATGGGATATTGATTGGTGGATAAGCATGGCAATGGACCACACGGTCCACACGGCGCTCCCGGTCCCATGGGACATGGCGGACAAGCCATGCTCGGTTTGTAGTTGATTGGACCCGTCGGATAGCAACAGTATTCACGTGGTGGCGGTACATCAATCGTTTGCGGCTTCGGTTGACACAAAATCGACTGGCAGACTTCACGTGGCTCGCATACACGCTTCGGATAGCACACCACATAGGGGTCCGGCACCATGGAAGGGTAATAGATGACCCTCGGCTCGCGCACCATTTGCGATACCCACGTGAGTTTGGGCACCTTAATGACACGCGTCGTATCCACAACTTTGGGTATGGTGATTTGTCGACAACGATTCACCACCATCGGTTCGGGTACGATTTTTTCATTGAAGACAACACGCTTGCGGGAAATGAGACGTGGCGGTTGTTGCACGGTAATGCTTTTGGGGCAGGGAGGCGGTATGCGTGGTGCACATTGCGGTAAAGCGTCTAAATGGGCGCCTGTATAACATTTAGGCGAGCACTGTAGTGGTTGATGGGGGTAGACAGTTTGAAAGTTCAATCCCAGTTTGAGGTTATGTTAAAGTTCCAAATCGATATTGAGGTTATGTAAAGTTCAAAATTGATATTGAGGTTAGGTTGAAGCGCCGGAATTTTCGCCAAGATGAAATAACAATATTTTTGTATGCAAGTTTAAATTTTTCACGTAGGATTTTTTTCAGGATTTTAGTTGATTTTCATTTTACAATAATTATGGTTATGTTGAATTTTTTTCCGCGATTGCATTTGGAAGAGCAGAAAAAAATGTGAAATTTCTATTGGCTGCTGCTCGAGGCAGCAAAAAAAAGGTTCAAAAAAGGAACCACGTATCATATCAATTTACCTCGAATGGTGCACAGCATGGATCGCAGGGGCCACAAGGTGATGGTCCGCAAGGTCCGCAGGGTGAGCAGCAAGGATCGCACATTTTTCTGGGGAAGTGTGTGTTTTTGGAATTTCTGCAAGCAAAAAGAGTGAAGAATTTTATTATAATTTCAGTTAGTCCACATTTAATAAAATCGCATTTAAATCAGCGTACTTTTTAAATTTTTTTTAAAGAAAATTAGTTCACTTAAAATTTAGTTACAGCAAAATTATTGGAAAATTTAGAGTTGAATGAAAAATTTACATTGAAACTTTTTTGAAGTTTCATTTATATTTCGATGCTTTTGTGAATGAAAATGCTGTAGTGTTTTTTGGTTGAGTTGTTTTAGAAGCTCTTGAGATAATCTTCGCTTGTTCCAGAAGGCTTTGATCTTAATTAAATAAGCTCGCTGGCCAAATACTTATTCATTTTTCATTGTAGTAGTAGTAGTAGTAGTCCCAATGCTTCTTTGCATGAAGTACAGACTCAATGAGGTACCATGAAGGACCTCTTTAAGATTTTCCATTACCAATTTTTGTAACCTGAGACTGTCCAGAAAGGAGGCCTTCATGCATCCATCCATCGGTAGCATAATGAGATGTATAACCTTGTAAGACCGCTTCCTATCGTCTCTGCATCTTCTGAGGGTTCTAAAGTAAACTAATCAATTGTCTGCCTATTTTCTAACCGGGCAATATCCTGTGATGACCTTCGAGACTTTATAGACTTCTTTCTAAAGTATTTATCTTTTCTCTAATCTTTTGTCTCGTAGTAGTCCTTGTCCATTGTTATCTCGAAGATCAGTTCAGTAGAAAAGTTTCTGTGTGTATCTTTGATACTTTAAAGACAATTTTTATACTTTTTTACAGTTCCCTCTAACATACCTACAGCTACAGCTTCTTCTTTTACTAGAAAAATTAAAATGTTGATGCCATAAAATCGATCAGAGAGACTAGCAAACGGCTCAGAGTAGATGGAAGATCTTGAACATTGAGAGTAAATTTGTGTGCTCGCCCTTTAGAGCCTTCATTAAATGAAAATATTCACCACACCAATAAACACATTCAACACAAAGAATCGCGCCTGCCAAGCCATTCTTCATGCGCACACGACAAGATCGTTCAGCATCAACATCGTTCAGCATTGAGATCGCCACAATAAAATACCGTTGGTTTAGTTCGTGTTTGTCTGCCGTTGGTTAAAGTTGTGAATTCGGAAAAAAGCTTAATTCATTGGAAATAGTGAACACATGAAGGAAGTGGCTAATTGAGGTTAGATGATAAGGCGCAGAAGTGTTGAAATTGAATTTCTAATCGAATTGTAAAGCACAAATTATTTACAGCGAATAGGACTTTTTTCATGAAGATTGAACATTAAAAAAGTAAAAATATTAAATTTTGTGCAAGGAAATGTGTGAGAAGTTAATAAAGTGGCAGGTTAAGCGTATATTGAGTTCGACCGAAAGTTGCGTCAGCACTTCAAAATTAGAAGAAATATATGTGAAAAATTTGAATGGGGGCGGATTGTGGGTTTGAAAATGTCTTGCATCGAAGGCTTGAAAAAACAAATAGGCGAAAAGTTAACATATTAACGTTCATTAAAAATTAAAAATATAATTAAAAAAATAAAAATAAATTAATACACGTAGAAAACTATATGGATGTCACATCCATATATATGGATAATCCTGTCTGATCCAGAAACAATGGATATCATAACAATATAATGGGTATCACATCACAAAAAAAATTGTAATATATAAAGAAATATGGATATGACATCAAGCCTTTACAACTCTGGATAATAATTAAATAAGACAAAGCTTGAAGAAATTCCTGTCCACAAAGAGTGACTAAATGAAATAAAATACTAATTTTAAACTATTCTTCTATGAATTCAAAACCTTCTACAAACCTAATCTCTCAAGATTATCTTTTAGGATAAACTAAATCTCAGTAATTAGATGCTTTTATTAATTAAAAGTTACGGAAATTAATAAAAGATTTGTAGATTTTTTTACAAAAAGAAAATTTTAAAATTATGTATCATTTTAAAGAATAAGTAACAAAAATTACCAAAATTTAACTAAAAAAAAACAAAAAAAAAAAAAAATTACTTCCGCTTCTAGTAAAAAAAAACTTTTCTTTTGCTACCCAAAAGCACATTTTAATTGTGATAAAGCATACATGCATGTACATACATACATACATATGTATGTATGTACTTATTTCGCCAATAATATATGTAAATAGTTCAAAATGTTATCAATTACTTAATTTTGAAGTAAAAAATAATTTTTTTTGTTTTTGGTTCCTTTTTTGGTAATTTTTTTCGTTTTTATGCCATTTATGAATTTGAAATGGTATTATAACTTTGATCCAAAACCAAGGCTGCAAAATAACGTTATTTTTAACAATAAACAAAAAAAAATTTGTTTCTGTTGAAATATTCGATTTTATAAACGTAAAAAGCATAACAAAATCCATTTCGTTTCAACTGTTATCAAAAAAAATTAAAAAACGTAACGTAAACGGTAAAACGTCGGGAAGCAAAAATTTACTTAAAAATCAATTGAAAAAATAAAATTGCTTTTCATCCAAATGTTATTTGAAGCAGTGGCAACAAATATCTTAATTGTATTCTAGGTTAAGATTTTATAAAAAAAAATTAAGTAAATTTTTGCTTCCTCACGTTTTACCGAGCATTGTGGTAAAAATATAGTTTTTTTTTCATATCCTTAATTTATACATACCTGGGTACTTACCTTGGTATATTTGAGAAAAAATTGAGAATAAGTACGTTTAATTGTGAATTTCAAAATGCTCTGGAATTAGAAATGTGTATAAACGTTTTTTCGAGATTCGTTCGAGATTTTTTTCTATTATGTTTATTGGGCATCATACCTCAGATGCTCGTTAACGCATGCGCTTGTGCTCATCAGTGAGCCTGTGTGTGTATGCCAATTCTTAGACTACTGTATCCTCGCTACTTCAGTAGTCTTACAGTAAACAGTAAATAATACTGAAATACTGTAAACTTTTTACAGTAGTAAGTAAAGACTACTTATTACTGTAAAATTTTTACAGTAATAAATAACGCGTTACTTAATACTGTAGAAAATTTTAAGTAATAAGTAAAGCGATACTTAATACTGTAAAAAATTTTATGTAATAAGTAACGCGTTACTTATTACTGTAAAAAATTTTAAGTAAGCAGTAAAAAGGGTAAAAATAATGAATTACTACTGGTACTTAAAAGTGCCCATCTGTGGTTTGTATGTATGTACATACCCAATAAACACAACGGATTCGCCTCGAATTCGCGTCGGATTCGCTTACTCTGATTATATTATCGCGGCAATAGTTCGCGGCGATAGATCGGCAAATCCGAATTCGTAGGCATGTCACCTATCACTAGCGATTCGAGAATTTGTTCATTCTCGGATCGCTGGCGATTCGAATTTTTTATCATTAGCGATTCGAGAATTTTTAATTTCTCTGATCATTGGCGATTCGAAAATTTGTTCATTAGCGATTCGAGATTTTTTTTATAAATGGCCTTTCGAAAAATTAAAAGTTCAGAGTTTGGTTTACTGGCAATGGGTTAAATCCGTATAAAATAATACAAAGCACTTAAAATATTTTTATAAAGAAAGTTTAACTTTCATGAATAACAAAAGCTTTTCAAATAAATTTAAGTAGTAAATAAAGTCCCCTTATTTAAACAATTTTGAATTGGGATTTCTACATACTCGCATCTATTTGATTATAAACTGCTTTTATCTACTTTCGCGAACTCGCCTAGGATTCGCCACGATAACATCTGCTGAACTATAATGATTTTTTAGTGCAAAATAATATAAAAAAATGATATAAAAAAATGATATCGCGAAAATTGATTTTCTCGAACTTGCCGCGAACTCGAGGCGAGTCCGAGAAATTACATTCGCTAAAGTCAGCTTTCGCGAAATCGCCTCGAATTCGCCGCGATATCATCCTCGCGTCTGTGTTTATTGGGTACGTACATGAATATAAACAAATACAATTTTTGTTAATTTTTTTGATATCAACGAAACAATATTATTCTGTTTCTTGCATCATTAGAAAAATTGTGCATTCTATTTTTCGTTTCTTTTTTGCCATTTTCACTAACGATTTCCACGATTTTTCTTCAACACGCAACAAACGTCAAAATTTCTTTAAGAAATAAATGCTCGATGATATATTTCTTGGCAAAACCTGTGTTGCTGTGTTCGCATAACGTTGAAAAATAGTATTAAAAAAGTGTACTAAATTTCTTGAGAGGTCGATACTCGCTCAAGAAAGTTTCACAAGAAAAATTTCTTGAGCATTTCTTGTACGTCATTTTATATGAAACTTTTGCGTTTCTTGAGAGGTCGATACCAAACTTAAAGGTTTATTGATAATTTTTGAAATGAAAAAATTTTGTTTCTGATAATTAGCAAAACAAAATAATTTTTGGATATTTTTTATTGATATTTTTTGAACCCAAATTATTTTGTTCATTTCGTTGAGCAGCCTTGTCCAAAACATGTTTTTGCTGTAAATAGGAGAAGGAGTGGCAGTCGACGCACCAAATTACATACTCCATTTATAAAAAATCTCGAATCGCCAACGATCAGAGAAATTAAAAATTCTCGAATCGCTAATGATAAAAAATTCGAATCGCCAGCGATCCGAGAATGAACAAATTCTCGAATAGCTAGTGATAGGTGACATGCCTACGAATTCGGATTCGCCGCTCTATCGCCGCGAACTATTGCCGCGATAATATAATCAGAGTGAGCGAATCCGACGCGAATTCGAGGCGAATCCGTTGTGTTTATTGGGATGTGATCTGAATCGTAAGATGAATCGGTTAAGCCATGTCCGTCTGTCCGTTTCTTTGAACGCTAAGTAGACCTCAAAAAGATACCTGAGTGTATTTTTATCAACGATTGATGAATTGTTGGAATCGAAGGAATAGGATCATTAGATATGTATGTATATTAAGGTGGAGTGAAAATTTTTTTTAAGAAATTCAGTTTGTTCCAAAGCCAGAACGGCACCTTTCTAGCCCAGTAATAAGCCTGTAAAATTTTATTGACCTACTGGCATGTTTAGAGGTGCCCCCAGGGCTGGGGGCAGTTCAAAACGTTATCCTATCGCCATAAAATTTTGTGGGGTTCATTAACTCGTATAAAGGCAACTTTTCGCTAGCTTAGAGTGTAAATTGTGTAAGTCCTTTTTTTCAAACTTTGTAGGAGAGACAAAAAATAAAAAAATTTCAAAAATTTTCAAAATGAAAAAAAAATTGCTGTTCATATAAAAATTTTGGACTTACACAATTTGCGTATCACTGAATAACAACGAGTAGAAATATGACAAGTATCACAGACTTGTTTAGCGTGGTGCGTGTTTGATTTTTTTAGCTTCCTACACTTAAAAACACTTTTTCATAAAAATGGACTTACACAGTTTGCACTCTAAGCTAGCGTTTTCATTTCTGGTACGTTCAAAAAATGAACAAAAAAAAATATAATATTGACATTTTTGTATGCGTAACCAACAGAAGGGGCAATACGAATTAATGAAAGTCCAACCATGGTAACACTTCATTTCATGAAAGGTATGAAGTCTTACGCACGAACGAAGTCAGCGGCGTTTTTACTTGTTTGCTATCGCTCGCATCCGCAATTATATGTATACTCGTACTGGGTAAGTGAGGCCAGCGATTAATTAGAAGACTGCTTTATAGAATTTTTTGGGTCTGTTATCAGCGACAGTCGGTTTTAGGGCATCTACAGCTGATGACATACATATTTATGTTGAACAAATAGGTATGTATACTTAAAGAAGTCTAGATCTCGTTATCCCTGCAACAAATATAGGGGACATTTATGAATGTATGCACGCAAAGCGATTTTATCGCACTAGAATGTGCATAACTGGGTCACAACCGGTGCTGAGGGGATATATGTAGAGCGGTAAAGTCGTTAAAAGAATTTTTAGCAACAACGTGCGGTCTAAGCAATATTCAGCCACTTCAAATGTAGTTCTATTAGCAGAAAATACCCGCGGTAGTCGGTTTTATTATTTTATTTATTTTTAAACTATCTCAGAACTCGCCAAATAGGATGTTGAAATTTCGTAGGATACTTGGATAGATCGAGAACACCAAATTTGCCTCTTTATGGGCTAGTTCTGCAATAGCTTTGAAAAAGCCCGATTATGTACATACATATATAAGTACATATGTATGTATGTGTATAAAAAAATCGACAGCGGTTTGCCGGCCGGCCTTAAAGCGATATACACACACGGCTTATCTGACGAAAAATATTTAAATACAGACATAGTACATACTATGTATGTATATGTTTTATTGAATTAAAACTCTTATTTCTTTTTCCTATTTCTCATTAAATCTCTATTCATATACATATGTCTTTTTGTCATTATAATTCTTTAAAACACTTCTGGCTTGCACGCGATTACTTACAAGGAGGTCATCGCAGCCTTAGTTTGAATAGGTTTTAGGAAGTGATAGACGGAAAATACTAATCAGTAAACGGAAAACTGTGTCAATGGCGTTAAAAGTGAAACACAAAAAACTTGTACATATACATACCTAAATACATACATACATACATGCATATATTACTATGAATGAATTATTTACATACATATGTATGTGTGTTAGTGCACGAAAATTTCTCACGCTTATCGCTTATTGAATAAGGCGGTCATATAAAAAATATAAAATAAAATAAAATAAAATAAAATAATATAATATAAAATAAAAAATAAATAAATATTCACAATCCCTTAGGTGGGCTGTTTTGGTCTAATTGGTGCTAGTGCAAAGGTAAAAAATAAATAAAATAATATAAATTAAAAAATAAAATAAAATAAAATAAAAGTAAAGAAAATAAAATAAAAAATTAAAATTAAAAATCAAATTAAAACTAAAATTACCTTTTATTAATAAAAATTTCCTCGCAATACCTTGTCTGTGCTGGCTGATCTAGGAGTTCAATTTCGCAACTCTTGAGTCAGTCCTTCACTTCAGTCGGTCACTTCATAGTTTTGACCAATACATATCGTAGTACCATACGAAAACTAGCACATTTAGAATTTCTGACGAAAGCTGGCAATTAAAAAATTCTGTACGAAAAGTAACACATCTGACTTTTGGCCGACGAAAAGTAGCAGTAATTATATACTGTTTTTACATTAAACTTGTTGTTGTCTAAACAAAATTGATAGTTTTCTTCAGCCAAAAATTGAATATGCTTGTATTCGTCAGCCACAAAAAATCGTATGCTAGTTTTCGTATGGTACGACGATATGTTGTTAAACATTTTTATCTCTCATACAGCCAAAAAAAAAATCAATCAACGAAAATGCAGTACACTTTTCGCTTAAAAAATTTGTAAAACTTGAAAAAAAAAATAAAAATCAAAAAATTTATGTTTTAATGCGCCGCATTCACCAGGTATTTTCGGTGAATCAGCAGTTCGGCGGCGCGTGCAATACGTTCGAAACATGATTCTACTATTTCAAAAACGAAAATACAATTTTAATGGATTCAACAACTTTGGCAGCAACTTTATAATTTTGCTAGCAATTTTGGCATTCGAGCAGGCGACCCTAACGGCAGCGCAAGTAAATGAAGGTGAGTATGATGGACTGGGACATAGATACTCCTCCTTTTTGAACCAGTCTGAAAACTTGTTGGAACTAACGAAATGGACTAGTTAATAAGGTTTCAAGACCTAAACGTCAAGCTTATTTTATTTTATTTTATTTTTTAGTTTATTTTATTTTATTTTATTTTTAGGAAAACCTTGAGCTGGAGCCTTTAGTAAGGTGGTAAAAAGAAGGTTTTAACGTCTTCAGCGATTTCTTGAATATTTATAAAAATGTTCTATAAGCGCGTATGTATGTATCTTTATTGCTTTCATAAAAATCAGTTGCATTTATTTGTGTCAAAAATGTCATAACAACAAAAAAGCGACAAATCTTTTTTTTCTGCCGACAAACGCTTTGCTCTTAATTATGCAAACAGAAATTGTACAAAGCATTTTGATTGTTTATGTGTGATTTCGATGTTGATGATATCGGAAGCGCCATCAAAGTGTTAAAAAATACTGTGCAATGAATTGAGTGATATTTTATTCTGGTTCATATTATATATGTACGTATTCAATTGATATTGTTCTTATAGTGTGATGCCGGACACTTGATAAAATACATACATACATACGCACATATGTATCGTCGGTATGTATGTATGGATTTATGTCACACAAAATGTGTCGTTTGTGATTTTATGACGTATATCGATTGTGAATGTGCGTATCTACGTGCATATGTATATCAGATGATGACGAAGATGACATCATGAGTTTGGGTTGGAATAGCTTCCTTTCAGTTTTTTTTTTATTCAATCAGGTCGAGGTAATTCAGGTAAGAGATCTACATACAGATCTTTCGCACATTTGTATATCGTGCTTCATTTTCGTAACAGTCACAATCAAAGTAAGCTTTTGTTCCCTGAGTAAAAAAGGATCACCCTAATTCAAAACTTGTTTCAGAAAAATATATGTATGTATGTGAAATTTTCTCTGAACTTGGGTGTTTTCGAATACAATTTTGAAATAAAGTTATCGAAGCAGGTTTTAGAATTGAGCGTTATTGAAGAAAATTCTGAAATTCTGAAAAAAGTTTTGAAATAGCGTTTTACTCAGTTGTCGAAGTAGAATATTTTCTATTACTTTCCTCATTCCTTTGTCCGTCCATAGATTAATCAAATCAATCCCATTCCAACCCAAAATTAGGTGAAAAGGTTTGCCATCTGGTTCAAATTCTGCTCAGAACTGTGGACGTGAAAAGTTTTTTTGTCTCTCCTATAGAATTTCCGAATAGGGAATGAGCTGGTTTGGTTGGTCTTCTTTGTTGTTGTTTTCATTGGGTAGGATTTTTACGTGGTGAGTCCCAAGGCCGACGCACAACCCGCCCTGCGGGAGTTGTATATTGTTACATGTTTATATAGCGAGGCACTTGTTCCAAGAAAGACGCCCGCTCGCAGCCGCACCTTCTAGTGAACAGACGCTGCAGTAATTCCCCTAACAAGCCCTTGAACCGAATATTTCGGAGTGGCCTTGTCGAGTTGTCTCACTTTAGTTCACCACCAAACGGGTATTCGGTGGCTATCCAGAGTACACTGCGGGGAAGTCGTGAGTAGTCATTTCTACTAACGTCAAATGGTTTCTGAGAAACTAGTCCCCATTTGGAACGTCTCTGTAAACCAGCCAGTGTAGCATATATTTTTGGAAAGAGTAATATTTTATTATGCACCACATACACATGTTTATAAACATTTATTACTGTAAAAACCATTGACAAATGCTTTTCAATTGAATAGCAATCCCATACACAATATATTGCATCCTACTCAACCGCATGCAGCGTAGTAAATAGAATAAATAATATTAAAATAATGCATTTTGCATATTATTTATTTGTTTATCATTCGAATTGATTTGTGCAATTCTTGGCATTCCCTTAAGTGCATGTATGTATGTATGTACATATGTCGTTCCGTATGTCTCTTGGTCTAGCTGTCCTGTCTGTTTCTCGCTCTGTAGGTATGCACCATGGGTATGCACAAAGTAATCACTGTCATCTTATAAAATGTGACAAATATTTTTGTTCGACCTCTTTGCTGATTTTTCTATGCCAATGATTAATTGATGTGGCATTGACGTCAACGTTTTACGTTTATTTATTCCTTCGTTCGGTTGGTTGGTTTCGTTCAATCTCAGTGCACATGTAGTATATAGCGAAGGTCGATCAAACGTGATCCAATTTTCTTTGTCTAGCGAATCGATAAACCATCTGTTTATTAATGACATGAATCTTAATTGAATGGATTCTGCTTTTTTGTTAGTCGGATTTACCTTGAAAATCATTAAAAGAAAAGGTAAAAGGCTTTTCTGTAGAGTATTAATCTTTACTAGTATCGCCGGTGCTCGAAATTCGACCATGCTATTTATTTTTTCAACTTTGTATTGGTACAAAAATTATTCCTTTTCGCGGAGATAAGCAACACTTTCCAAATTCCAGTTGTACCGCAACACTGATTTGCCCTTTTGATCAAGGTCCGACGCGAAATCATGGTCACAATCAAGGCAGATCATGTATTTTGTTATTTTAATTGGTAGAGTGTAATGTCAAAATGATATTTCGCCGTGGTTAAAATCTGAATTCGCTTGGGGCTCGTCCATTCCTATTGCCCATGATGTGAATTCGCTTTGATTTTGACATTACACTCTACCTTTGTAAATAAAAAAAGAAGTTTTTCAATTCGCCGCCGAGCCTACCTGTTAGATACGCCTTGGTCAAAATTAAAATTACTCAGTGTGCTCTCCCGCCCTCTCTCTCATTTTTCGCTTTAATGGAAAAGCAATGGAGATATTTGGCCGCGTTGATTTAGATCTGAGCGTAAACTGGGCCAATGCATATAAAATAGAGAGAGCGCTTTTAAATTAAAGCGACCCTTCAACTGTGTTTACGATATTTGTAAACATGTTTACGATATCTATTTCTCTTAACTAAAAATTTTATTTATTAATTATAAACAAATTAAATAATATATAGGAAAAATTATATGCCTATGCACTACTCTTGACTCATACGAACACATCCATATCAATTTTATGTGGATATGAGTATGCTAAATGTGCTAAACAGCCTGGCAATTGTTTGTATGGAAAAAATGTTAGCCTATTAATATATAGATTGTATTAGCAAGAGAATTTAATTGATGGTATATTTTAGGGACCATGTATGTAGCTCATATACTTGTAAAATCCCAAAAAAAAATATTTTAATTCACTCACTCATTTCTTGTTTTCCACATTTCAGATGGCTTTGTGGATCTCATACGCGAATTCGGCCTACCCGATCTACCACCCGGCATTGCCGCTGTAACAGGTATGTGCAGCAACGAACGAAACCTCTACCAAGTACACAGTTCACCAGCCTATCGGGTCACCAAGGATGCAATGCTAACCGTGCAAACTGCGCAAGCATTTCCGCATGGCTTTCCCACAGACTTTTCAATCGTGTTGGCTTTTCGCAGCAATCAAACGAATCCCACGAAAGCGCCCATTTTCACCATCTATTCCGATGAGAGCGAAGAAGTGCTCTCGCTAAATCTCGGCAAAGAGATCACCATGATCTATGAGCAAACGGATGCTACATTCAATCAAAGGAATACGATTAATTTTGGTATTGGTATTGGTGATAAAAATTGGCATCGTATTGGTGTGAGTGTTAAGGGCTCGGCGGCCACTTTGGTGTTGGATTGTACAAAGCAAGTGACAAGACGTTTGGAACGTACGCGTGGAAGTACTATACCAACGAATGGACTGATATTGACTGGCGTGCAAATGAGCAATGATGAGGGTTACTTTACCGGCGATGTGCAATTGATGGCTATTGTGAATGGCCCTGAGGCGGGTTATGAGGTTTGTACGCGTTATGCGCCGCCTTGTGTGCAACAAGTGGGTTTTAATGTGTTTGGTTTTGGGAACGATGGACAAGGAGGTGGTGGCGGTGGCACTTGGTCGTGGTCCTCATCGAGCAGCAGTGGTGGCGGCGGCGGTGGAGGTGGAACAGATGCTGGAGATTTGAGCGGCCTAGACGCCAGTAGAGCGGCACTCGGTCTGGGTATTGCCGCGGGAAGCAGAGCAGCTGCTGGCAATGGACCAACCTATCAGTATGGCAGCTCTCATACATACGGCTCTACGCCTCAGGCTGTTGGCGAAGCAAGTTCAATTGGCAACCTTCAAGCCGCCGGAGGTCGTTTGGGCCATGAAGCAGGCATCGCCTCTCAAGCAAGCTCTGGTAGCTACGGGGCTCAAACTTCCGCCGGTGGTGGCCAAAACTCAGCTGGAAACCTACAAGCGGGCAGTGCTGGAACTCAACTCGGTCAAGATACATCCGCTTACGGTATTGGCGGCAGCGCTGGTAATGGTTATGCGCTCGGCACTGGAAGTGCTGAAAATGCTGGTTCCTCACATGGCGCTGAGCTACCAGTTGCAACAGGAGACTCCGAAGACTATGTCATTGAGGGTGGCGAAGATTTAAACGACTTATTTGATCTTCCAAGCCATGGCGAGAGTGGTGATGCCAACGAGGATGAGCCCAACACTAGTGGAAATGCCAGCGGAGCTGCCGTGAATGCCACAGAACCCGACACACCGGATGGGCATGCAAAGCACGAACGCAGACGAAATGGCGGCATCCCCAACACAGCCAATGCTACGGATCCCGTTTATGCCACCAGTGGTGGTTCGAATACAATTTGTTATCCCGGTCCAAGAGGATATACGGGCACACCCGGACCACCAGGTGAACCGGGTGCAAAAGGTGAGCCGGGACGTGATGGTCTGGCTGGAACGCCGGGTATACAAGGGCCACCGGGGCATGTGTTTGTAGTGCCAGTAAGTAATAGTTGTAGTTTGTGGATGGATAAGAGACGACATAATATCCGTTTTTTCTTTATCCTTTTTACAGACCACGCAAGGCGGTAATGAGAAAGGTCCAGACTCGCAAGCTGAGGTACTCAGACAGATGATATCCCAGCATATGGTAAACTTTGCAACACTTCAAAGCTTCTGCCTGCATTAACCCCAACTTCCTTCTTTCCAGATGGCCTTGCGCGGTCCCGAAGGTCCTATGGGCCTCACCGGTCTGCCGGGTCCACCAGGTCAAACCGGTCAACGTGGAGATAAAGGCGAACCAGGCGATGTCGGTGAACCAGTAATTTTGAAATGTGATCTCCCATTCCCAGCCTGACATATTAAACTAACGTTTAGAATATTTATCTTCGACAGGGTTTACGTGGTCTGCGTGGCCCAGCTGGCCCGCCTGGACGTGATGGCCGTCGTGGACGTTCCGGTAGAGATGGTGAACGTGGCGCAGTGGGACCGCAAGGGCCGAAAGGTGAAGTTGGCCCAATGGGACAAATTGGTTTGCCAGGCGAGAAAGGGCATCGTGGCATGCCGGGATTGACTGGTGAAAAAGGACAGCAGGGTGTGGAAGGGCATCCGGGTGAAGAAGGACCACCTGGACTGCCTGGTTTACCAGGAGAACTGGTAATTTTTTATCCTAATTTATCCTAACCGATATAAATCTAACACCATTTTATTAGGGCCCACGTGGCTTTCCCGGACCACGAGGTTTTCCAGGCCCGGCAGGCAATCCAGGATTGCAAGGTGCAGAAGGTCCCCAAGGTGCAAAGGGCAGCACAGGTTTTCCAGGTCCAGCTGGCCCAACCGGTCAAACTGGGCCCAACGGTCCACCAGGTGCGCCCGGTCCACAAGGTAATCTCGGCCAACCGGGCATAGCTGGACCACCTGGAAAGCCTGGTCTACCTGGCTTACCCGGTGCCGATGGTGCGCCTGGTCACAATGGAAATCCAGGTCCTATAGGACCAAAAGGCGATCAAGGCATGCAAGGTGTTCAAGGTCCTGTTGGCTTCCCCGGTCCTCGTGGTCTGAAGGGCGATGACGGCTTACGTGGGGCACCTGGTGATAAAGGCGATACTGGTGAAAGGGGGTTGGATGGTGAGAAAGGTGATGCCGGTTTGCCAGGCGAGCGTGGTGCAGCAGGAGCGTCGGGCAGTCCAGGACCGGAGGGTCCAGAAGGTCCGAAAGGTTTTGAAGGTCCCAGAGGTGAAACTGGTGCACAAGGTTTGCCGGGAGAAAAGGGGAAGCAAGGACCACAAGGCTTTCAAGGTTATCCTGGGCCATCCGGCGATAAAGGTGACAAAGGCGCCACAGGTACAGCAGGACCAGCAGGTGTGAAGGGCGAACGCGGTTTGCAAGGACAGGCTGGTGAACGTGGCGAGGCGGGTCCAAGAGGCTTTCGGGGGTCAAGGGGTAGACGCGGTAGCGATGGCAGTCCGGGTCCCAAGGGTGATACAGGACAACCAGGAGCGCCCGGACTACAAGGTGAATCTGGGCCGCAAGGTTCGGAAGGGCCGCGTGGTTTTATAGGTCTGCCGGGAGCACCGGGTGCGGATGGAAAGAATGGTGTGATGGGTCCACCGGGAGAACGTGGACAACCCGTAAGTAATCCGTCTAAACTTTCAAGTATTTCCTTTAATTTTTCAGTCATTATCGAATTGCAGGGCGAACCAGGAAAACCGGGACCACCAGGCGAACCCGGTGTCATTGGACCACGTGGTGCACCAGGTGATTTAGGTCCGGTCGGTGAGCCTGGTGCTCCAGGGTTACCAGGGCTGCCAGGAGAAGCCGGTTTACCAGGCGAAGCTGGAAAAGAAGGTCCATCCGGACCAATAGGACCAATCGGCCTGCCCGGACCACAAGGTCCAACTGGTCTGCCTGGCTTTCCTGGCGAACGTGGACATCAGGGTCAACCGGGCTTACCCGGCCTTAAAGGTGAGCAAGGTTTGCTAGGCGTACCGGGATATCCCGGCGATAAAGGTCAGACCGGAGAGCCTGGCAATGTGGGCGCACAAGGACCACCGGGACATGCGGGACCGCCGGGAAGTGCAGGAGCACCCGGAGCTAAAGGAGAGCCGGGAGAAAAAGGACCAATAGGGCCAGCTGGCCGTGATGGTTTAATGGGATTGCGTGGCTTACCTGGACCAGCTGGGCCGCAGGGCACACCCGGTGAAGATGGTGACAAGGGCGAAACTGGACCACCTGGTGAAAAGGGGCTAAAAGGCAGCAGGGGAGAACCGGTAAGTATAGTTTCGTAGAAAATCTTTTTCGTTGAATACATTCTCACCATTTGCATTAGGGTCCAATCGGTGCAACAGGCGCTCAGGGACCTCGTGGTGAATCTGGTCCCCCAGGATTGCCAGGAGAAAAAGGTCCACATGGTGAACCGGGTCATCGGGGTATAAAGGGTGAAGATGGTAAGCCTGGCATACCAGGACCTGTCGGAAAGCCAGGTATTCAAGGTCTACCCGGCCCAGCTGGTATGAAAGGAGAGCATGGTGATGAGGGTTTGATGGGACCGATAGGACCGCCCGGTCCACCAGGTGATCAAGGAAGAAGAGGACCAAAAGGTACCGTTTTCTACAATACTTCTTCACTAAAGACACTAAAACATACGATCCATTGTTTCCTTTTTCTAGGTGCTCCCGGCCAACAAGGAAAGCCTGGACCACGAGGACAGCAAGGCTCACCAGGTGCAGACGGTCCACTAGGCCCACCAGGACCTGTTGGACCAATTGGCAAACCAGGAGAGAGTGGACCATCCGGACCCAAGGGTGAGCAAGGCAAATCCGGGCCAATAGGTCCACCCGGAAAACAAGGCATACAAGGACAAGAAGGACCAAAGGGAGCAGTTGGGCCACGCGGATATCCAGGTGCGCGCGGCGAACCCGGTCTAATGGGCCCGAAAGGCGACATAGGACCTGATGGTGAAGATGGCAAACCTGGTGAACAAGGTGCCATCGGTGATGCCGGTCCAGAGGGTAGAATTGGTGAACCAGGTCCACCGGGACGACAAGGACCTGAAGGTCCCGCCGGTCGGCAAGGCATTGCAGGACCGATTGGTGAAAAAGGTGATAAAGGCGATGCAGGACCACAGGGACCGCAAGGAATTCTGGGGCCGCAAGGATTACCAGGTCTGCAAGGGCCAGCTGGCGCAAGAGGTTTACCAGGTGAAGTAGGTGAGACTGGTTTACCAGGACCAGAAGGCGTACCCGGCAAGGAAGGTAGTATTGGTGAGCCTGGACCAGCAGGACCAAAAGGTGATCGTGGCAGACGTGGTCCCAAAGGGCATCGTGGTGAATTGGGTATGGTGGGACTGAAGGGTGATCAAGGCGAAAAAGGTGATCGTGGTCTGCGTGGACCGCATGGACCTGAAGGCCAAAAAGGAGAAACAGGGCCAGTGGGACCGATAGGGCCAAAAGGCAATGATGGTCCACACGGCCAAACAGGACCCAGTGGGCCACCAGGACCTAAAGGCACAGAAGGACCAGCGGGTAATAAGGGCGACATTGGACCACCAGGTCCGGCCGGACCACCGGGTGCACCAGCCGAGGCGCCACTCATACCACCAGAGCTGCTCTTCCAACTGCAACAATACTCCGGCACCAAAGCGGAAACCCGCCGTCGACGTGATGTGGATGTGCTGGAAGATTTGGTACCTTTCGGTGCAACTGATGATGATGACTTGAATGAAATAATGGGTGTGCTCGCAGAGCCGGAACCCCATCAAACGGAACATAGCAACAAAAAAACCAAACGAAGACGGAAAAAGAAACCCACGAGCAACCCGAACAGCAATTCGCCGAACGGCAAGCTGGTCGACATGTACAGCGCCATCTATAGCATGCGACAGGAAATGGATCGCATGCGTAAACCGACCGGCACCCAGGACAATCCGGTACGCACTTGCCGTGATCTGCACTACGCCCATCCACAATTCGAGGATGGTTGGTATTGGATCGATCCGAATGCCGGTATGCCCGACGATTCCATCTACGTGTTCTGTAATATGAGCGCGGGTGGTGAGACTTGCATACATGCAGACGCGCATACTGCCGAAGCGCCTGTGGTGCCGAGACGACATCATGGCGCCGAACCAGAATGGTATTCGCGGCTAAGTGGTGCGGAGAAGATCGCCTATGATGGTGTGGGTGTGGTGCAGTTGACCTTCTTGCGTTTGCTGGCTGAGGAGGGCTATCAGAATTTCACGTACTACTGTCGCAACTCGGTGGCTTGGTATAGCGCGGCGGACGGAGGTTATGCTAAGGCGTTGCGTCTGCTGGGTGAAAATGAGATGGAAATTGAAAGAGAAGGAACGCCAGTAGTGCCAAAAGTGCTGCGTGATGAGTGTCAAGTAAGATGAAGTTGATTTTTATACTCTTGTATTTTTGTAAAAATGTTCTTCTCTTTTAGCATCCGACTACGCCAGGCGAGACAGTTTTGCTAGTGCGCACCAAGCGGCTGAACTATCTGCCGTTGGTGGACTTCCAACCGCAAGACAATGGACGTATGGATCAAGCGTTTGGCTTCAAGGTGGGGCCGGCATGTTTCAAATGAGCACACCAAAGAGTATGAGTGAAACGAAAAAGAGAAAGAAAAGAGAAAGAAAAGAGAAGTATAGAAGAAGAAAAATAGAGGCAAAAGCGCGCAAGAGAGCGAAAGAGCAATTAAGCTAAAAATATAACTATTTTTACCTTTGCAAAAAAATATATAGAAAGTGAAAAACACATACCAACAAATTATAGTTACATTACCGTTACATTATAAGCTACATAGGCGGGGTTTTGGAGCCCCAAATAGACTGCCGTAATTATTGTACAAGAAATTTATAAGCATTCGAGTTGTTTTTAAGTGTAATTAGTTTTAAAATTAATTATGTAATTAATTTTTCGAATACTTAAATATTATTGGCTAAGCTGAGAGAGTCTTTTTTGTAAGTAAATAAGTTTTTTTTTGTTTTTGTATTAAATAAATTGAAGAAAGAAAAAATATTAAAAGGCAAAAAAATATTCATTCAAAAAGTATGACTCGACGAAAAGGTAAGAGGCAGCATTTTCTGTTCATCATGAAATACCCCCAAATTAGGTACTCGTAAGTGAACCTCATAATAATGGCCCAGAGAACGGCAGGTGACCAATTAGTACCGAAAGATCAGTCAATTTCAGAAAGATAAACAAGCTCTAAACAAAAGCCCATATAATGTGTTTGTGATATTAATTTTGATGTTGCTGAAACTTGAGACTAGTGACGGGCGAGTTCAAGCTGTTTTATGCGAATGCTCTCGAGGATTTTCATTCGTAGTCGGGTCTAGTCGTGAATATCCCTAAAGCGAAGCGAAGCAATCACATAAACAACTCATATGATTTCTCTTGCTTACAAAGCAACCCTAAAACATCTCGCACTCGCCCATCACTACTTGAGACCAAATCCAGTACCATCTTAATGCTAGACAAGCTTCTCAAACCAAGAGTTTTCCTTCTTTCAAGAATAGGCAAGATTATACCGAGAGTTGTTGATACATTAACTGATCAAAACACAGTCAACATAAATCATCTGGATATAGTTGGTTGGTTTGTTGCGGTGCTGCCTGACTTTAGCCGGGCCCAATTAACACACAAGGCGCCATTTTGCTGCACTTACTTATGTACCAAATAATACCTGTTGTCACGGTTCACTGTCAGTTCGAACCGATTTCGGTTCCCTCGATAAACGTTCTGAGATCGGTTGTTGTTACGGTTCATCATCATTTTCGAACCACCTGGTTCTTTCGATGAACCTGTTAAGGTCGGTTAGGGGGAGATTTGATAACTTCTTTAGGCTTTGGATTACAAAGTTACCAAGGGTTTTGTGTCTGATATGAGAGAGTGCAGGACATTCACAAAGGAAGTGTGTGATTGACTTCTCGCTGCCGTCTTGGTTGCAGCTTCTGAGTCTAGTATTGAATGGGATCCCCATCCGTACGGCTTGTTTTACGAATGGCCTGTGTCCCGTGATAGTGGCTGTAATTCTGAAGATTTCTTTTCTTGATCTACTAAGGAGTTTCTTAGTTCTTGTTATGTTGTAGTCTGGCCAGGTCTGCTTCGTGATTTCCACCGAAGTTTTGCCAGTTCTTTATGTTTGTTATGGATGTCTCTTTTTATAGCTGATAGGGGGCAGCTTAGCTCTTGATGTCCATAGACGCATCGGCTTTAGTCAGTTCATCTGCCTTCTTGTTGCCCTCAATGTTCCTGTGCCCAGGAACCCAGATGAGCGAGATGGTCCCGCCTTCCGCTGCTATCATCTCAAGAGCATTTTTGCAGCTTCGGACGGTCTTGGATGTTGTTATAGGAGACCTCCGCTTACCGCTGCCATTATCGAAAGCTAACGATAGCTTCAATGATTTCGCGCGGTATATCAGTACGAATGAGAGCGATGGGAGGATCTTTACTTCACATGAAATCGCCAAAAATAAGAATTTGCTGATTTTCACAACTTCATGCAACAATTCATTTCTAGCCCGTGCTGAAATTTATGATGTCATGTATATGGACGAAAACAGTTGCGGCGTTATTTGTAAGTACAAGTTGTCTAAGTAGGCAATTCCAGCAAATTCTCAAACTGCGATCTCTTGTGCGATTAGTCTCGAAAGAGATTTGTTCCGCTTTCCTCTCTTTCGGTTACAATTGGCTAAAATTGCTACTCAATTGTATCCGGAAGGGCAAAAATATAGACTAATTGTTGACAATTGTACTCAAAAGAACTTCGAAATATTATTTTGTTCAGCTATAAAAGGGTACAACTTCCATTCGATATGCGATTGGCATCAAAGTGGAGTAGTCTACTTTCGTGCTCGTTCAGGTATAAAAGGGTATAATTAGTCTATCCATAGCACATGCTCAAAAAAAGGGAACACTTCAATCCATATACCAAGAGACCATAAACCAGGAGACCACAAGTTGTATTAGTCGCGGGGTCCCTTGCGAGTGATTTCGAACACATGCCGGATTAGTCGCATTTTTGGCAGGGAAAGCATGCACTTGCAAGTGTGTGTGTGTGTGTGTTTTTCTTTGGTGTGATGTGGCCGTAATTACAGTTCTTTATGGGATTTATGAATTTCACATATTTTTTAGTGTTTGTTTTTGTTTGTTTCGGACAAATTAAGTATATATTACTTACTATTTGTTTAGGCGTTGGAATTACAAGCCTCTTAATGCGATTTTCCTACTTGTTTTTTTTTTTAGTTGACGACTAAAAAATAAAATTAAGTGCTGTCCCGTTAAAGAATTTGTGTGTTTTTTTTATTTTTGGTTTTTTTTTTTTGATGAGAAAAAGGCGTAGACTTGGGCAAAAAATGGATAGAAACTAAAGCAAAAAGAAATATGTATGTACATATGTCTGTTTGTGCTTACAAATTTGCATTTTTTCTGATTTTCTTCGTCATAAAAATATGATTTTTTTACACTTTTATTTTTGTTTGCTTTCATTAATAAGCCCAGGCTACTAAGTACTAATACCCTAAAGTAAAAATGCATTAGCAAAAACATTCGTGGATGCTTTTTTTTATAGAAATGTAACAATTGTATTTGACTAAGAATGTGCAAACATATGTACATATACATACATATACATACGTAGATTCATAAATAAGCCCAAAGCAAGCCACTAAAAAGCGGAAGCCTGAAAAAAGGTAAGAATTTTAAAAATTATGTAGGAGAAAATATGGAAAAAAATAAGCATAAAAGGTTCACGATTTTTTCCTTTGTTTCCCATTTTTTTCTGGTATCACCCTACTTGATTTTTTTTCACCTCTTACCCACCACCCTAATGCATACTAATTCATACTTAGTCAGAGTTAAAAGTTTGTGTATTTATGCATAGAGTGTTGTTGCACTAATCCTTGCTTTGCAACACACGCTAAATGCGACACAATGCCAATTGTTTTGGGCGAGATGGACAATTTGCTTCTAGACAGAAGCGAAGGGGACGGGGAGTGTTGGCTTAAAAAATAAGAGAAAAGCTGTGTAAATGAATTTTTCTTTGCCGGCTGTATGTATGTATGTCTAAAATGTTGCATAAATGAATGTGAAACGGGAGGAGGTGTTTTAGAAAAAATGTAAAAGTGGGAATTAAAAAAATAATACAGAATGTGGAAAAAATCAGAAATATTTGTGTTAAGCAATTTTTTACAATTCAAAACCATTTACGCGCTGCCGCAAAAATGTGAGTAAATAAGAAACACTGTGACTGTAACGCAAATTGAGCGTTATTGTCTGGGGGCGGAATAATTCCCACACAGCACCAAAGACCACTCACTAGCCATATAGTAGAACCCACAAACCGTTTTGCTCTCTGAGGTAACACTTTTTTTATTGCCATTTTAAATTTGGGAAATTTAGTGTTTGGTTTTACATTTGGTCTGAGCGTTTTTTAAATAAAGGGAAAAGGTGTTTAAAATAAACTAGTAAATCAGGCCACGCCATGCTCTGTGGCTTTCAATTACACTGCGAAATTTGACTTCCACTTAAAAATTGCAGAATATAAATCGGCTTTAACCCCATAGTTGCTTATAAATAAAATATCAGATGAAGCGTATACATAGTTACAGCTATTTTTTATTTTCGGTGGACCTAGATTTTTTTATACAAAGATTTTGTCCGAGGAGCCGCATAGTGAACTTTATGCGGAATAATTTTCGGGAATATGTTAACCCTCTAGCGACCTCCAAAATGCCATTTTTCGTACTACTCTTTCTCTTTCTAGTTTCAAGTTCTCTTTCCCTTTCTCTTTCTCTTTCCCTTTCCCGTATATTTGAGCTTCCTTTTTCCTTTATATTTTTATTTTCCGTACTCTTTCCTCTTTCGCTACCTTTCCTTTGCCATTTGCTTACCTTTCATTTTCCCCTTCACTCTCCTTTCCTTTACTTTCCTTTTCTTTCCTTTCCTTTCCTTTCCTTTCCTTCCCTTTTCTTTCCTTTCCTTTACTTTACTTTCCTTTCCTTTTCTTCTTTCTTTTCCTTTTATTACCCATCTACAGCCCTTTCATGACATATTTAAAAATCAGACAATGTGTAGCGTAGTAATGAATTTTTGAACAGATGGCAACCCTTTTTGTAAAAACTTTACTAAATTACTCATTTTCAGGCCATGCCCTTTCATATGCTCAGGCCAAGCGCTTTCATATGGTACCTGAAATTTAAAAATAAAAAAAGCTATGTAGAAAAATTTAAATTTTAAACAGGTGGCAACCCTTTTCAAAAAACTTAAACCCTTCTGCACATCTATAGGTCAAGCCTTTTCGTTCGACACCGCATTTTCGAAAATCGTGTAAAAGTTATGAACCATAACTTATGGTGCGTACAAAAAGTCGCTTAGCGTAATATATATACAGATATCGTATAGAAGTATGTTAATTTCATAAAATACTTTAACCCGCTAACACCTCTACGAATAGGTCGATTTGACCCCTTTTTTCGAAAGTCCGAAAAAATAGTAAATATTTTAAAGTCTCTAGAGGATTAAAAGGTTCTAGAAAATTATTCGCCAATAAAATTTAACTACACTCAAAAAAAAAAAATTTCTCTCGATCAAAGACATAATTTTCCTTATTTTGAACACGCGTCCCAATACAAAATTTTCTTTGTTTTGTGTAAATTTTCTCAAAAATGTGGAAAAAACATAAAAAAACATTCAAACAAATTCGTTGCCATGGGGATTTGTATGGGAATTTAATTTCTCAAAATTATAGAAATCAAGTCTTCAAAACAAGGAAAGTTGGGAATGGAATGGCGCTTAAAGAATTTTTCATTATTTTAATGTATGAATTTTTTCAAAACAAGTATATGAAACCATGGTAACGCATGTAACAACAATATTTTATAAACCTTTTAACATGTTTTAAGGAAAATTTACTCAAAACAAAGAAAGTAGTGTTCAAAATAGGTAAACAATTTCTTTGACCACTCCATATATTTTTTTTCTCTCAGTGTAGGGGACTTCTCAGACAACAACTTTATACAAAGAACCTAAAAGGCAGACCACGCTTAGTTTAGTTGCAATTTTAATAACACTTGTTGGTGAAACCGAAAAGTTTGTTTAGCGCGGGATCTTCACTAGCTTAAGTCATGACTAAAGCTAAAGATAAGTAGGTAAGGTTGGTGAAACTTGGCCCATATGTTTCGAGTGCGTTAATTTCCTTTCCAGTAAAGCAAAAACACGTGACTCCAAAGAGAGAGGGTAACGATCGCTTAAAACAGCTGACTCTATGTAAAAATCAACAATATAAACAAAAACAAAGATGCTAACCGCAAACACTTAACCACTTGCTAACCATTATCGACTCCTGCAGCCTTTTCCAATTATGTAAATATAAAAGTCATTCAAGAAATAAAAGTCACAAAGAGCACAAAGCGCACAAAGCTCTAAACGTGACTCTCAAAGCTTCACCGGTTCAGCCGTTGTTCCCGCAGCACAAAATTCGACCAATTTTCTAACGCATGCGCCTTAGAAAACTGGTCGAAAAATGGTCACTGAGACGTTCTCCAAGTCCAACTGGCCCAGACCACCATCACCACCACCACCAATTGGCAGCATGAAAAAGAGGCGGAGCTAAACAAAGTGTTTTGAGTGCTTCCGGAGAGCGTCGAGTGCAAGAGAGGTAATTGCTCCGCGCATGTCTGCAATTGTTGTTGTTTTGTTTGCTTCGCTTAGCTTAACTAAAAGGAGGGTGGTTTGGTTTGGTTGGGTTGTTGTTGCGCTGACATTTGGCAAATCCATTCAAGGTGTGTAGAAAAAAACGACTTTTTGACAAAAGCAAATGCGCCATTGCTGCTAAAATTGAGTAAAATGTAAAGAGAGGGACGTGGTGGGATAGCAACAGCAACAACAAAACCAGCAAGGAAGGTGTGCCGCAGCAAAAACGACAGAACGACAGCAGCAGGAGAAGCAGCAACAACAACAATTAAGTCATTGAGGTCACGAATAAAGCGAACACCAACACCTACGACTACACAAAGGTCGCCATATCAAAAATGAAAGCAACAACAACGAAAACAATAAAAACAACTTCAATAAGTATCTAGTCAACAGTCCTTGCCGTAGTAAATGGCACACAGTGGTTGTGGTTGAGCTATAAATTGGGTAAATTTATTGATTTTTTTAACTATATTTTAACTCACTCACTAAGCGGTCCCTTTTTTGACACACTTTTTGATACTCCTGTTTTAGCGAAGTTTTCATAACATAGCATTTATTTGGTCGCTAGAGGGTTATAAAATTGTTCGTCGCAGTAAATTTTACATATAAAAATTAAAATATTAATAAATATTATACATGTAGTTTTTGGAGTCAACATTTGCAAAATTTGAACTGATAGTGCTTTTTAGGAAAAAAATGAAAAAGGATTAAATTACAAAAAACTAAACGAGGATTATTTTTGTTTATGAATATTTGAAGACATTAGCTCACTAACAAAGCGCCTCTTAAGGACTTTTTGTATAGGAATTTCGAATAAAGTTACTTTCAAGCGGTCTTTAGAGGGTTAAAATAAAAAAAAAAAAATAAAATAGATACAAATCGAAGCTATAATAGTGATAATAGTAAAATTGCACGTAAAACCATTTTGTAGAATATTCCAATGCATTAACTCCCTCATCAACTGCCGTCGAAAAAATTCACTGGGGATAATCTCAGTCGAATCTTTTATATGAAGAACTTAAAGGACTACAGGAAGTGAATAAAAACAAATCTTACGCCTTGATATATGCAACAATATATAAGCACTTTTTTTGTATGCATATTTAGTATTCCTTCAACCACTGTGCGTTTGTACGTCCTTTTCTAGTGAAGCACAGTGCACAACAATAAATTGCAAACAAAAACAACAATAGCAATCCAAATTGGCGTGAGGTATTGGCTTACTGCTGTATCACAGTAATTTGGTGTGTACCCAATAAACACAAAAGCGAGGATGATATCGTGGCGAATTCGAGAAGAATTCGCGGAGGTGAATGTAATTTTTCGGACTCGTATCGAGTTCGAGATGGACTCGAGAAAAATCAATTATCGCAATAGCATTTATTAATTTTATTAAGTCTTGCTTTACACGAAGAAATTTCCTGTTGGGCTTTAATTTACCATTTAAAACTCTACTCAAGAGATTGAAAAGCTCAGATGATATCGTGGCGAATTCGAGGTGGATTCGCAGAAGAAGATTTTCTAGAATGTATTCGCCAATGGGCATAAATCTCGAATCGCCAACGATCCGAGAATATAAAAATGCGCGAATCGCTAATGAGGGGTGACTCGCCTGGGAATTCGGATTCGCCGATCTATCGTCGCGAACTATCGCCGCGATAATATAATCAGAGAAGCGAATTCGTCTCGAATTCGAGGCGAATCCGTTGTGTTTATTGGGTAGCCTTTGTATATACACCTATACATACAAACATCCCCTTCAAGAAAATATAAGCCTTATTTGAGATAAGCATAAGGCATTTTTAAAAATAACTAGAGTGCTGCCTACTGTCGAAACTCGACAGTTTTTCTAGATGTTTTCTTATGACTAAAGTGTAACTACCCCATAAACATCTTTCTTACTTCTCAATTTGAGATGCATTTGAGAACCAACCTTATTCTCAAACCTCAAACGCTTGTTATAAAATGCAGCTCAAATTTCCCTTGATAGCGTTCTCAAAGAAAAAGGCACATTTTTCTCAAACGTTGGTGAAATTTTCGAGAAATTCTTTATTAGCAAATTGAGAATTAAGGTTTTCTCTAACGTTTGAGATTTTTTGGTCTGATGTTTTTTGGGTATAGTGTTTGTATAATAGTTTGTTGCTACTGTCACTGCTACTATTATGTTGTTGGTGTTCCAAATTCTCCTACCTACTTCTTTATTTCTATTTCTGCTCTTTTCTTTCCTCAATTTCTTTCCAACTTACTCTTTCTTATCCTACTAAGGACTTTATGTTTTTGTGGTAGTGCTTTTGCTACCTTTTTACGTTGCTACCTACTTCTTTGAAACTACACACCACATCCAGCCAAACATGTTCAGAATTGCATTGTAAGTTTGGTGAAAACGCACAAAGTCAGCTACATATGCTTGCGCATTGAAACAGCTCTGTTGTGTGCAAAAGCATGCAACAACAACCACACGGCAATTTTCCAACGACGATTGTGGACGCATTTTCCAACCAATTTTCATGAAAATTCATTCATTCGCGATAAGTCTTAGATAAATTCTTATAATAAGGGCTAATTTGGAGTATAGATACCTTATAATGAGGCTTATCCGCCTTAGAAAATAAGGCTTACCTCATTCCTTATAATAAGGCGTTCAATTACCTTATAATAAAGCTTAAACCACTTGCTTGCATGCCAATTGAAAGCATACTGATTCTTTTTTTTAAGGCACGTTTTCATACGTATGCCCGCACATCAGTGGAAAAAGGTCTGTTGTCAACAGCAATCTGACATCAACTGATCGAATGCTAGCGGCTGCCGACATTGCCCGACAACGCTCTCTCACTAATACACATGCAACTAATAATTTCTTTTCATGTATTGGAATGCCGATAACTGGCCTAGTCTCATCACAGCACGGTAAAATTGTGAGAGAGTTTGTGTTGGTGAGCGATAGGTAGGTACGTTGGTTAATGTTGAAATACATCCCTGTATACAACACACATATTCATGCAACCCTGTAAGTTTTTCGTATTCTCTTTTGTACTCATGTTTGAATTCGTTCGTTAACTTCACTTGCTTTTATACTGCGTTCATGTGAACATTAAATATATGATTTTTATTAAAACTTTAAACAAGTGTTTTTCTCATACTGGATCATTGAGCAAGTCAAAGGAAATATAAGTTGTTTCCCAATAGTTAAAATATGTGTGATGTTTCCCATTTATCCGTGCGGCTAGATATGTACGCTCGCAGCACATTGTGCTCTCTTTGCCAATGCTTGCACATAAAACTCAATTTCCTCTCCTTCTATTTGCGACATACCTTATTCTCGTCTTATTTAATCAAATTCCTTAGTCCACTTTTTGTTGGGAATGTGTGTATTTGGCTTTGTATCGGTTTTACTACGCGTGTAAGCTTTTACCCTGTCATATGTTGGCATTGTTGCTTTTTCACTGCCTTATCCCTGGTCATGTGCTCTCGCTTGTGTGTGCGTATGTTCATTTCTGCTCCAGCTCCTACTCCTGCTCTCCTTCCTTGCTTTCGTGGCAGCCATGTATGTCTGACTTTACCTTCTGACTGGTTAATATAACCGCAGGATTGCATTACCGCGCTGTCATGTAGCCATTTATACCGGATATCCATTGCTGCACATAGTTGTTGCACTCCACAACACTTTTCTCTCCTACCATGGTTGAGCGGCATTATTTGTTGGAGTTTTTGTAGTTGTTGAACTTTAGAAATGTACATATGTAAGTCCCACATTTCCAAGCATAATTGCGTAACTAGAGTACCTTTACATAGTGCATAAATACATATGACTCTTCTATAAATTATAGGTACCTACTTTGTTTCTTTACTCAAGTGACGATATGTAGGTTATTCATGCGGGTTTTCCTGGCACTTTGGACGTGTACGTATGTATGAAAGAGAAACTTAGAAATATATCCTTATGTATGCTTGAACGGCTGTCACTTCGATAGTAATTGAAAGTTGAGAGCAGCTTAAATTAGCTGAAGTTTTTTTTATATGACTTCTACTATATTTACTTCTAGGCAAGGAACACGTCTTAGTGACGGGTGAGTCCGAAATATTTTATTCGATTGTCCCAATTGTTCAAAGATTGCAAATATTCTCGATGATTTTCAGTTTTGAATAGTCTTCAATCGAAGCAATCGCTAAAATATCTCGTCTTCGCTAACGATACCTCTCGCTTTCAAAGCAACTCTAAAAAATCTCGGCTCTCGAAAATACCTCCAATTCGGAACAATCGTAAAAACATCTGTATTATGTAGTCGAGCAGCGAGACAATTTTTTCCTCGATTATGAATTCGCAACACTGGCGATTCTCTCGATGGCCTTAACATCTCGAACTGCCCCATCACTACGTGGTCTTCTATATGAAAACTTCAACGACGAAAGGGACGTTGGCTTAAGTGACCGAAAAAGTGGGGTTTTTATTTGTGGGATTACGTCTTCTCATACTTAAGTAGGTCTTTCTTAATCATTCTCAATGCTTTTCTCCCATCATTCTCAATGGCTATCATAATTTTCGAAATAAATGAGCTTCACTTTAGAGACGCTCACCAATGAGTTACTGTAACTGTTGTTATTGTGGTTGTGTAGCATTATATGAATTTTCTCTAATGAGACTTCACCCCATTCGGAGATAGGTACCCCATCCTGGTAGGAAAAGTCATTGTTGCAGTGAAGCACATAGACATCATATTATCCCATGTATGTAAATATTTGCTTGAGTAGCAATGCCCTTTGAAAAACTATTCCTACTGGGCTTCGTTTCGTAACAAACCATAGCTATAATACAAAAACAAAAAAAAAAAAAATGCACACAGAAGTCATTTCAATTTAGTTGAGAGTCAGTAAATCAACCCCTATCAACATGCCACATAATAGCGGAAGCACATATTCAAGGTACATCCATACATAGTTCCTATATACTTGACCATACATACATATACATATGTATACACATAAGCATATTTGGGCATTTCTAGTCAGGCAGGGACTATAAATCTAACAATGTAGGTACATAGGTACTTATATGAAGTAAAATTAAAGTGTACATTAAAACAAAAAAATTGATTTAAGCTAGTAAAATTAATATGTTAAGTCCAGACTTCGCACGATAACGATAGTTAAAATATCCTACGAACAGACCTGGGCATCCTCAATTACATTTTTTTTCAATTACAATTACTTGTCTATCAGCTTTCTTTACTATTGAAGACAGAATTTCAGAAGATCAAGTTGACAGAGGAACTTAACAATACCGTAAAGTTTTATGAAAAAATCCTCTTGCTGATCCCTCCACCATATTATCTGAGCTGAAAATGTGGAAAGGATAACGAAAGCAATCTTAAACGATGTATTGTGGAACAAAAAAAGAGGAAAGGGAACAATAAAAAAAAGCAATATGAAGGCTCGAAATTCATTAGAAAAAAAATATATTGAAGATGGCACATCGCCGAAACCAGTTTACAACCAGATCAACCTTGACAATGGATGACGGAAATTCGTTCCAAAATAGGTACATCGCAAACCTATCCTGTCGGAAAAACAAACAACACAAAAGAAATAAATCTCTGGGACATTCCCTTAATATATGTATGTAACTGAATCAAACGTGGAAAATCCTTGCTTTGAACATTATTGAATATACCTAGTAGGCAAGAGCTAATGTGCCGCGAACCAAACAGCGCATACATGTATTAATCAATGAAAATACATCGCAGGATATAAAAGCCATTTTCCAAAAGCTTTGTGTAAGTGCGCAAGTGAGAGAGAGAGAGAGAGAGAGAGAGAGAGAGAGAGAGAGAGAGCGACAACTCGACCAGTACAAACCAACCAACGCCAATCACGTACAGCAAGACGAAGCCAAACGCAACAACAATGCGCTCCGTTACACCCCATGCGTACTTACTTGACATTTTGTGGTGAATACAATTGAGCCACAAACATGTACAAACATGCATAGATATTAAAAGCAAGCAAGGAAAGCGCTGGTGTTTTAAAGGTTGGTTGGGGTGCACAGGAAGTGAAGCGCGGAAGATGAAAGCGATTGTGCGATAAGAAGCCATATATGTCAGCCAGCCAACCAAGTCAACCAAATTAAGTGGCGACTAAAGCAACAACAACAATATGAGAAAATAGCAAGCAGTGTTGCCGCAGCCTCAAAAAAATTGGTATCAAAAATTGATACTTTCATGGTTTTTTTCGTATAACCGAAAATTTTTTGGAAAAAAAACTTAAATTAATCAAAAAATCTGTTAGAATCTGGGATTCTAACCCGTATAACAAATTGATACGGCAATTTTTTTTTTCGTATCACTGAAAAATTTTTGAAAAAAATTAAAATTAATAAAATAAGCTGCTTTCGTGTTTTTAACGTGACATCGTTTTTTTTATTACATTTAAAAATATAAAGATAATGAATAGTTAGATATAATTTTAGATTTTTCGAATTCAATTTAATTCAAGAAAATCATAAAGGCTATTAAAATAATGGTTAACATAAAACATAACGCTCTTTGCTCATACCTGCCATGGGCAGTGATGCCTGCTATACAGTTTGATAAAATATTGCCCATTTTTGGTATTTTCAAGACTCACAATACATATTTTTCGCGGCAAACACAGGTTGTTACAATTTTTAGAAAATCTTAAAAATGAAAAAGAATAGGTTAATATTCTTTGATTTTGATTAAATCGTATCAAAATTATTTGATGCTGATTAAAAAGCTATCAAATTTGTTCTACGTCAAAATAAAAAGTATCTACGTATCTTGGGCTTAAAAAAGTATCACATTTGATACGATTGTATCAAAACGGCATCACTGATAGCAAGCAACAACTACTACCAAAAGCAGCAAGCAACAACTACAATCAGCAGCAAGAAGTAAGCTAAGCCACAGATAGCATTTGTTGTGGGTGGAAAGTGAATATGGTAGTATCCCAGCAAACATTCCCGCAGCACTCATAATTTGTAGTGCGATATGAGTCCGAAACATGTGTTAAATACGATTGCATTGGTTTGAATTTCAGGTTGAGTTTAGGTTCGGATACGGAGAAGAATTCAAATAGCCAACACTATAAAGCCAGCACTGAAGTTGAAGAAGGTCCCACAATGATAGAGAAGAGGAGAACAAGCGGCAGTGAATGGAGAGAGAGTATGAAGAGACTTGGGTCAGGGAAAGGAAATTGCAAACAAAAAGTAGAAATTTTTTGGTTTTACTAGTCATAAAAGAAGGAAAAAATAGTCATAAATATGAGTTCAAAAGTAGTATTTTATGACTCTTTTTCATCATATTATGATGTACGAAATTAGTCTAATATTGGGTGACCAACTTAGGAACAGAAATACATACATTGCGGCCTACAAAATGTGCTCATAATGTGTGAACGTTCTGGTTTAGGATTCCTTTCTGACTCTTTTATGACTCCGAATATTTATTGGGATTTGATTTTATGTTGTTGTTGATGTGTGTGTGTGTGTAAGTTAAGTTCATTTATCGCATAGGGTGGCTTGAAAGAAAACTCTTTTTAACTTTACAAAAAAAGAAACCAACTTAGCTGTCTTCCATTTAGCAAATCGATATCCAAATAGTTGTTGTAGGCGCGAAGCGGACCACCTCTAAATAGAGGGGATGAAATCGCGCGGCGCAGCGTTAAAGCTTGCCTTACCTGCCACGTTCACCCACACTAACTCTCCTTTCGATCATTTCCCTCCTACTAGTCCAAAAAGATGCTGCTGTTAGACCACAAACTCGTATGAATTGGTTTGAAGCCCAAAAAGTGAGACTACTTGCTATCCTATGTATGCCCTTGTGGACAATTTATGGTAAACTCTGCATTGGCAATTGTTGTTTTTGCTGCTGTAACTGCAACTAGTCAACTTTGCTTGTTGCTGTTATCCGCATTAAAAGTCAGCAGCAGCGGGCAGCAGATGATGAGGGAGGCTGTTGATGGCCGGCTGCGCAAGGGTGTGAATTTTTGGCTTTTATGCGCCACCCTCAACAACAGAGCTTGTTGCTAACATTCTACACCCTCATTGCCTATTCATTTTAAACCCTCCGCACACTCTTCTTGTGTACTTTTATGCCGTCTTTTTGACTCTCGACCAGTCGACAGTCTCTGTAACTGTATGTGGGTGCAAAAGCTATTCCTGCTGCAGTCACAAAAAACCCACACACTGTCATGCAGCCACTGAGCCAATCAGCCAACCAGCCAGCAGAGTCAGAGCCAGAGTCAACGGCACAGGCAGCGGCAAATTGACTAAACGCAAAGGACTCTTGAAGCTTCACATTTATTTAATTGTTTGACCTACGATTGGCTGTGTCTATTGCAATTTGCAGTTCGTTACGTTCACAACGTGTTCGCAAAAACAAAGCTAGACGTGTTGAGTGCACAAAACGCGACGGCATGAAGTTGAGAATATTTTGATTACGTTGATTATTTGTGTGAAGTTAGTTGAAAAATTTTAATAAAAGAGTTAAAAAATTAAACAGGAAATTAAAAAGAAAATAAAATTAAAAACAAATAATTAAAAAAAAATTTTTCAAATTTCAAAAAAAAATTTTAAAAATTAAAAAATGTTGAAAATCTCATTTCAACACCTTTTTAGCACTAACTAAAAACAAAAAAAAATTAAAGTTAAGTAAAAATTAAAAAAAATTTATATCATGCGACAATAATTCCACACACAAAAATATCCTGCGTGTAAAAAAAATTTGAAAATTTCTACTATGTAGCGCTTTTCCAAAAGTGTAGCAAGTTCTAAAAAAGTGTCTCCCGTAACATTACTTTAGTTAAATAAAACTTGTAACAAATTATTCTTCAAAAATAAATTATTCACGCTGGATACGCTGGGGTTTAAATATTTCCATCAGCGGAAGATGGCCACAGGTAATTTGTGTTAATTTACCGTCGCTGAAAGCTTTCGAGAGCCTTTGCAAAGCCGTCGGGTCTTTTAATTTTTTTCCTTTGTACGGAGAATATTTAAAAAAAACATTCTTTTTTTTAATTTCCATGAAAAGCGATGAAAGTTAGTAATGATTATTTTTTTTATTTAATTTAGCGAGCACAGGCCCAGGTTATATTTTTTTATTTTAGTGATTAATTTTTTTTTGGTTCTACCTACATTAGCCTGGGAATTAACAATCACTTATGTAAATTAAAAATTATTAAATATAATCATAACTAATATCCGTTAAAAGAACTAATCAGAAACAAACATATAATCAAAATTATTTAAAACAATTTTTTATAATTATGACTATTTTTAATTGTTTGATTATTTTTGGTTGTTTGATTATTTTTAATTGTTTGATTATTTTTAATTATCCTATAATTGTTTTAAATTTTTTGATGGCTTTTAATTGCTTGATTATTTTAGTTGTGATTATTTCTTTTTATATGATTATTTTCAATTATTTTTAAAAATAGACGAAGCATTATTCACAAAAAAATTAAATTTGAAAAAAAAAACCAAGAAAGAAAAATAATTAAGTGATTAATTTACTAATGCAATTAAAAAATTGAAAATCAAAAAAATTATTGTATTAATCAAACAATTAAAAAAATAATTGAAAAAAAATGATTTAATCAAATTTAATTAATCGAAAATATAAATTTTTACATAACCTATTTAATCATCAAATAGTAACACAAACAAAACACGTGATTTAATTAATTAAAATTAATAAACAATTTTAATCATTTACAGCCAGTTTTACGAAATAATTACTTAAATTCTTTCGTGAAACTGGCTGTAAATATCAGGTCTGGTTCTAAATGTGCTTTTCATTTTTAAACGGTTTTATTTAGCTCACCCCGTTTGTTTTATTTATTATTTGTTGCATGAGCTGGGTGGTGCAAGTGAATGTGAATAAGCTTGTGGGAGCTTCAAGCTGAAATTTAAAAAAAACTTTCTAGCTGGGCAATTTATTATATTACAAGTTAATTCATATTTGATACATACATACATAGATGTTTTCAAATGATTTTATTAATTTTTTATTCCTCTTCGTTATGTGTACATACATATGTATGTACGAGTATATCGCCTGTGAGTCGAAGAACTATCCAAGAAAAGCTTATAGAATGTGCATAGAAATTCGTCTTGTGTTGACGTTCGGGCTGATCACTGGCTTTAATTGAAAGACATAGCTTGAAATTAGTGATAAGAGAATCGCTATCGTGCCAAATAGTGCTGGAAAATCATCGATTGAGCTATCGATACTATCGATGGGGCCGATGCCATAGCGATTATCGATGGTTTTTTTTAACCATCGATAGTATTTTACTTGGTACATAACTCCAACGTCTTTTAAAAAAATTAATCAAAAAAACTGAGATTTATAATTTTCAAGGTACTTGATTGGAATATGTGCGCTGTGAATATGTAAATAAAAGATTAGTGAATAATTTTATGAAAAAACTTGCAAATAAAACGGTTTTTTTTTATTGAGAATTGAGCAATTTAGGTTTTGATTTCGGCTCTTCTCCTATTTTGTGGACAACTGTATATGTACAAATGTGTGTATGTAGTATTCTTACTTTGATTTATTTTTTGTATTGAACTTTTTACATAAACTTTGGTTTTTATTTAATTTTATAATGTTTTTAATAAAAGTTTATATTTTTCTTTTAAATATGGGAACGTAAGTACATACACGCATACATATGTATTTGTATGTGCATTAAATATTTGAGTACCACATTTCCCTTTAACGGGCCAATTACGTACATATATTAAACCATAGATACTATCGATGGTTGCCTTTAAACCTATCGATGGTCAATCGATGGGACCACTATCGATGGTTTTGCAGCACTAGTGCCAAATCACAATCGACCCAAAAGTTGAAGCGCTCCTCGACTACACAAACGAGATGCTTTTGCGATTGTTGCGAATCGGACATTAGTGATAGGCGGGTGCGAAATTTTTAGGCTTGCGAGAGGAAACCTTGGCCAGTACGAGATGTTTTAGCGATTGCTTCGATTGACGGATGCTATTCACGACTGGAGTCGAATACGAATGAAAATCATAGAGATCATTCGAAATATTTAAACAATCGAGACAATCTAATAAAACATCTCAGATTCGCACATCGTTTCTGCGGATATAGTATCCGCTCTTATCCCAAGTCAAACCGTGATAAAAAATTTAAAAAACGGAGGGACATGAGTTTATATCTAACTTGATTAGAAGTAGAATATAAGTGTGTACATATATAATTTATATTTAAAAATCCTTGAACTATCGTAAGCAACCGGTTCTTCCTTCTACTAAAATTTGCTTTTGTTTATTTTACAGAATTTAGGGAGTCTAAAAGTTGTTTATAGGCAACAGGGCCGTAGCTAGACTTAAATTTAAAGTAGGGCAGCGTTGGTTTAAGGTTAGGAAAGTAAATAATGTATCACAATTGATCTGACATCTAGTCATGGCTTCCAAAAACAATCAGCATGTATATCACTTTTCTCTAGGTCAGTGACGTACATTGGTTCAGATTTCTATCTGTCTACCGAAAGGGACGGCTTTACATTAAGGAACCACGGTCCGAGAAAAATGACTTTCTCAGGGATGTGGAGGGCCTCTCATAGATCTTAAAACTTGAATCAAAACTTGCCGGAGGCTTATAGTTCATGAGATATTTGTTGGTATTTTTTTGGTAGTTGGAAGGGAATTCTGCCGGCTGAGGGTTATTTTTTTGGGGGTTTGTTTGGTAAATTTTACAGCTTACAAACATCTCCGGTCGACGGGACTTATGGATTTAGAATCAGGAGGACCTCCTCTACAACCCACAATGACTCTTTTTTTCAACGCGTGGTAGACTGTTGGAAAATTTTCCCCGCAAATTTAATACCTATTTGTTGACACATAATTATTGTGACAGTACATAAGCAATACTCATTGAGATTAAGCCAACAAGATGGTTCATCTTCCAGATTTAGATGTGGAGATCTTTAAATTTGGTATGTGGGTCGCCTGTAGGTATGCACGCAAGTCAAGGTGAGAAAAAAACTCTCGAAAATGATTAAACGATAACCATAGAAAATTTAGACACCTCATTTTTCCACCGAGTAAAATATTTTAGATTAGCACACAGCCTTAGTAATCAGTTCCGCGCTTTTGGTGTTGTTCGCTCACAATGAGAATGAACCATTCCTTTAACCAAACTACAAAAATTCGACGGTCTTGTTTAATTATATATGTGATGCAGGGTGGATTCTCCATATCATACATTGCAACCGCAATAATTTTTTATCTCAAACTATGACCAAAAATTTAATTATAATAAGTCATCTCACTTGTTGGCCTTTTTAAGGTAGGGCATTACAATTTTAAGGTAGGGCATTGTCCCTTAATGCCACCCCCTAGCTACGGGCCTGATAGGCAATCGTGTGAAAGCTGTATATGCCTGTATTCACAAGACAAATTCAAATTCTCTTCTCATTTGACATGAGAAAAATATGTAGATATGTATGTATTTAATTTAAATAAAACATATTTCACGCTTCTGCCCAATAAACACAACGGATTCGCCTCGAATTCGAGACGAATTCGCTTCTCTGATTATATTATCGCGGCGATAGTTCGCGACGATAGATCGGCGAATCCGAATTCCCAGGCGAGACACCCCTCATTAGCGATTCGCGCATTTTTATATTCTCGGATCGTTGGCGATTCGAGATTTATGCCCATTGGCGAATACATTCTAGAAAATCTTCTTCTGCGAATCCACCTCGAATTCGCCACGATATCATCTGAGCTTTTCAATCTCTTGAGTAGAGTTTTAAATGGTAAATTAAAGCCCAACAGGGAATTTCTTCGTGTAAAGCAAGATTTAATAAAATTAATAAATGCTATTGCGATAATTGATTTTTCTCGAGTCCATCTCGAACTCGATACGAGTCCGAAAAATTACATTCACCTCCGCGAATTCTTCTCGAATTCGCCACGATATCATCCTCGCTTTTGTGTTTATTGGGTGTTTTAAAAAAAGAATAACAAAAACATTCACACAATAACGAAATCATACAAACGGAATGACTAGACAACTTTTGCGCAATACAGCAAAACAACAAAAATCTCAAAAAGCATAACAAAAACACACACTTTTGTTAAATAAACTTTAAAATATTAAAATAATAATTGACATATGCAGTGGCAGAAAAAGGGAAAAAACAACAATAACGCAATACAAGCACTGCAACAAATAATTACCAGCGTAGGTACTACCAACCAGACCACGCGCACTTGGAAAAAAATGGACTTAAGCAACCCCTGACAGTACCAGCGGCTATTCGACAATTACCTATATACAGTGGAAATATGTACATTGTACATACATAAATATCTACATAAATTGATGTTAAATAAAAGGGTGTGAAAAGTGGTAGCACGCGTTCCAATTAACAACAAAAAAAGGAGGGTGTAAGCAAATGTTGATTAGGGACACACGTACTCGGAAACTCTTGCTTGTGTTAGCGCGCAACAGGGAAAAAAATATTATATAAACAGCGGCAATATGTCAAATGTCTGATGCTATGAATTGGGTATTTTGTAATTATTAGCATGGATTTTAATATGCAGATGTAAAGGTATAAACAGGGTGCTTTCAAAGCGCTTCAAAAGGTTGAGTGTTTTCATTTTTGAGATATGTATTTTTTTCGCGAAGACTCGTCGAAAAGTTTTGAAGTCTTTTGCTAATGTGTTTTAGATTTGTGAGTTATTTATAAATTAAATATGAAATAAGACAATGAGTTAGTTTTATTTAAAATACAAGGCCTTTTCGGATCGATCAGTCACGGATAAGTAGCATAAACAAATTCTCTAGAAAAAGCATTAATCACACCTACTACTGTGCAGAGTCCAACATACATATAAAGTTTTAGGAATATTGAAGTAATTCGAGATGAGAACATCATCTTTTTTCCAATTCTCAAGTTAATGATCTGATTTATTAACTGTAAGAGACGGCGAAACAATCGCTAAAATATCGCGGACTCGCCAACCATCCTTCTCGCTTTCAAAGCAACTCTTAAATAACCATCTGGCACACGCTCGATCACTAATCGAAACAATCTACGACTTGGAGCAATCACACATCGACTATTTTTTTAGTCGAAGAGCAAGTAAGTGTTTTTACTCGATTGTGGTTTTGCAATGATTGCGATTCTCTCCATTGTCTAACCATCTCGCACTAGCCCAACACTAGTACGATTTTGTCAATTCAGATGAATCATCAATTGTTTCTAACAAAGTCGTTTGCATGATAATTTTTTTACACCAACACGCATTTGGTCAAATGGAGGTGGGCAAACATACTCCCTCGGTATATGCAATTTCCTGATAAAGGTTTATAGTTTCTGCAGTTTCTGCTAATAGAAAAAGCTTGGTTATTCCCAACCAACAATAAGGATAGATATTGATTTGAGAATGTCCCGAAAACTGACTTTTTGATTAAATCTCTAACGTTAACTAACGACTGGAAAAACTATCGAAAATTATAGCGTTGTCGAACAAAATTGGACATATCGCACCCTAAATCATAAAGTGACACAACTCAAAATTTTCGAAATCCAGTTTTTTTCATAAACTGGCACGCTGAACATATGTATCTCTAGCGATTGCCAAAAAAAAATCTTTTGAATAAGTGTCTATTTTGAACGAGAAACTACCATTATACGTGGTCATTTGCCATACGATTGCTTGTAAAGAAAAAAAGTTTTTTGGCTCTCCTCAAAATTTTAGAATTTTTAGTTGTGTCACTTTATGATTTAGGGAGCGATATGTAGTCTAAAATCAAGAAAATTATAATTCTCGAATTGAAATCTAATGTAAGTTTCTAGCGTAATTCTGAGAGTTTGCATTTACTTCATATGCATTGAGATTTTTCTCTTTCACTAAACAGTTTCCAATCGGATTTCAGTGTAGTTTTCTACGCTCGCTTTCGATTAGAGAATAGTATGAGAATTATGCTGATTAGCTGATATAGTCTCCAGAAATTATATAACGTTGGAGATTGCGTTTGTTGGGTTGTATTACTGACCTGAGGCTAATATAGCCAACGGGGATATCGTATAAAAGTAACGGGGATATCGTATAAAAGGAACGGGGATACCGTATGTAAAAGCATTCATCACTATTGAATTTTCATCTAGAACTCTAGTTTGAAGCAATCAAATTGCTCTAAAGCCCGCTAGACCTAAAGAAATTTTCTCTCGAAACCGCTTCGGGTATAGTACATACGCTCTAGATGCTGATTGGTGATTATGAGAGCAACAAGTGAAGTAAGTGTACGTTACTCCCATTCACCGCGCAGAAAAGGAGCTTTTGATGGTATCGTCTTTCATTCTATCCACACAGGTCTTATGATGGCTAAGTCAAACTGCTAATATTCCAACTAAGAATCCAATTCAGTCACCGACCATTTCAAGAAGTGTTGGAAGACCCTGTATACTAAGTATTTAAAATACATACTCTTTAGTATTTAGTTATGCAAAAATAGTTATGAGGTCAGCCCTTAAAAGTTTCATATCCCTTATTTAAACTTGGCCGCATTGTCACTTTTTTTTTGGCTTTTATTGTTGTTATTTCTGTTTTTTTCTGTTGTTGTAGATATGTATACCCCCTACTTTTGTTTTGTTAGTGTTTTGACAAGTGCCGCTTTTTGTTTATCAAAAGGTTTACTCTCTATTAAATTAAAATACAAAGTAAGTGGTTGCGTGCGTGACTCGGTCGGCCAATGACTGACTGAGATTAACAATAAAATTTTTAGTGTATGCGGAGCGAGTGAGAATGCTGAAGGATGTCGATAGATAGATAGAATAGCTGCTCAAAAAAGTGTTGATATGGAATGCCGAAGAAGAGGCAGAGAAGGTGTGAAAATTTTGTAAGTAGTTGAAGTGGCAAAGAAAAAAGACTAGAAAGGGTTTGGTTTTTGCTCAACAAGGCACGTTTGCCAAAGGATGAAAGCCAATTTACGCTTCGTGTGTGTGTGTGTTGGTGTTGCTCTTATTTTAGTTGTTGTATTCAGAGTTGCCTCGAGAGTCACGTTGGAAAATGCTAAATAAACAATTGCATAAAAGTCGGCCTGCTTGCCGCTTTTTTTGTTTATTTAACTTAAGCACAAACTGAGCACAAATGAAAATTGAAGGAGTATCCGTATATGTATGTGAGTGTGTAAGGATATATTGGTTTTTTGTGCGTGGTGTCTTTATGGCCAAAAGCACAATAAAATATTGTGTTACGTTACATACAAATATAACTACATACATACATATATTTCCTTCTATAAGCGCTAAAGTCTAAAATAGTCTCCTTTCTGCTTGTCCTTCACATGCTCCCTTACTCTCGCCTACTAGTTTCTGCCTACTCTCTAATATTTATCCGCTAAGCCTGCACTAAATCGTTTATTTTTCAAGCGCTTAACACTTTGTTTTGTTTTTGTTTTGGTTCTTAGTTTTGCTACGTGTTATTTTGTATTATTTTTGCTGTGGTTTATCTGCTTACTTATTTACTTGTTTGTCTTTTTCAGGAGATCGCCTGCTGGATATTCCGTGTAAAGTTTGTGGTGATCGCAGTTCCGGCAAACATTATGGCATTTATAGTTGTGATGGTATGTACTCGAAGAAAGCAAAAATTCTTTTTGAAAGTGAGCTGAATTGAAGCCTGTCTAAGCAAGTTCTTGCCCTGAAGAAATGGCAATTGACAAAATTTTTCCACTCCGGGGGTTCTAAACGAAGAGCTGTTTTCTTCGAGCATTTCTCTTTTGAGAGGAAGTATATTTTTGTTTTAGTAGAGATAATCATCGAAAGTTGGATAGCGGGATGCAATCTAATTCAGACCCAGGCATTTTGACTCATGTGAGTAAATGAGAAGCAACACAGCATCGTTTTAAAAAATGTAGCGCAAATCGCTCTGCGCTCTCCCACACAATTTCTCTCATAATTTTGCTGGGGTCTGTACTAATTCCATACAGGAACCACCTGAAAAGACATTACATAGTTCTGGAGCTGTAGTCTTGCCTCAATATTCGGACCGACTATCTACCCTCTTACTTGATCTGAGTAAAGCTATTTGCTTACTGACGATCCTAACGCACGCCTGACTGTTTTCCATGTTGCAGAAGACTGACACATACAGAGGTAATGTCAAATTTTCTACTCCATATCTCTAAGACCAGATAAAATCTCTTTCGAACAGCTGAGAAACGAGAGAAATGAAATTTTACATTACATCTTCTACTACGTATCCTAAGTGAGAAATAAAACAAAGTAAAAAAATTTTTTTAAAAAAGCTTTTATTTAATATTAATATAACAATTTACTAAAAAGGAAAAAAATAATTTTTTTATATTTTTGAACAAGATTTATATTAGTCCTTAGTTCATTTGGATCTTAATTTCAATCTAAACATACATTTAACGTATTTCTTCAAAGCATTTCTGTATATGTATCAACATAAATAAAAGCGCGGGTGCTCTTTACGTAATGCATATCTTACGTAATTGGAATTTAAAGTTTTTATCGCTTCCTTCCATTTCGCCAATACGGTTTTATAACATGAATATGTAATGAGTACCCGCGCTTTTATTTATGTTGATACATATACAGAAATGCTTTGAAGAAATACGTTAAATGTATGTTTAGATTGAAATTAAGATCCAAATGAACTAAGGACTAATATAAATCTTGTTCAAAAATATAAAAAAATTATTTTTTTCCTTTTTAGTAAATTGTTATATTAATATTAAATAAAAGCTTTTTTAAAAAAATTTTTTTACTTTGTTTTATTTTTGCCTTTTTAGTTTTACAATGCATATTACATCTAATATCTGGTTTTACTATACTCTTTTGTGAATAGATTACTTCGTAATACGTGTTCAAAATAGGAACAAATCTGGTTCATAAATACTAATTTTCTAAATATCTTGACACTAGCTCCACCTAGCGGCGATTTATTTCCACGGATATATTTACTTTCTCATAGGCAATATATATACCGAATATGAACAAATTCGGTCGGTAAATACGAATTTTACAAATATCTTGACACCAGCGCCACCTAGCGGCGATTTTTTTCCTCGGATGTATTTACTTTCTCATAGGCAATATATATACCGAATATGAACAAATTCGGTCGGTAAATACGAATTTTACAAATATCTTGACACCAGCGCCACCTAGCGGCGATTTTTTTCCTCGGATGTATTTACTTTCTCATAGGCAATATATATACCGAATATGAACAAATTCGGTCGGTAAATACGAATTTTACAAATATCTCGACACCAGCGCCATCTATCGGATTTTTTTTTATTTCACATTGCATTGTCTTCGGGTCCTGAACTATGTTCCAAATTTCAAGTACCTAGCTCAACTAGAAGTATCTTAAATGTTCGTTGCAAAATTCCACGACATACATACAAAAAGTGAAGTTAAATAAAAGCTTGTAAATAGTATGAATCGGTACAGTTAAGCCTTAGAACTCTCATATACGTAAAAGAACTAAGCCCAGAGAATATTTTGAGTTCCCTATACTCTCTCTATTTGTCCAGCAGTTGATTAACTGAGCCAAGCGAATGTTTAGAGTTCCCTATATACCCTCTCTATCTGTCAAGCACTTGATGTTCTGTATAAGGTTAACCGTCCTTTCGAAGAGACTTGCTGCATTGGGTTTAGTGAATAGAGGGCTAATACTCTATAAATATCTGGCCATGAAACCATATCTTATTTTAAAAAGTGTTACATGCTATGGGTCTCCGATGCCGCATTGACTAGAGGTGGTGACTGAGAAACGGCTTCTGATTGGATAAAGAATAGAGAACTGAAATTAGTATCTGTAAAGGAAATGATCAAGGAGTAGGGTTGGAGTCAATGCGGAACAAAAAAAAAAAAAAGAGTGGAACTATTGAAAATAAGTGAATCAATGGTACATGAATTATCCCTTGAAACATTTGGTCAGTCTTGTAGAGCAACGGAGAACTATAGACACGGTGATATCTACCATGAAAGTGAAGAGGGACTAAACAACGGCTTTTGTACGAAATATCTTTATTTAACGAAGCCTAATTTAAGCTTTGGACTTGGGTTTTGAATTCTCTATAGGTTAACTTATTTTTTTTTGTTCTTTGTTTTTCTGACAGGAACGAATGTGCTGTGGAACGAATTTCCGTCAGCCCTCGTCGAGTTTGATTTGGTTATAAACCGGTTTCGGCTATGTGCTATCTTCAGTATGTTGTCTCGTCGAAACATATCTCAATAGCTTCTTATAGCGAAATATGCCACCCATGTTATTCCTAATAGTCATCCTACCTAGAATATAGATCTAGAATCCTAATAATTTAGAGAACTTAAAACTCTCTTTTTCATTTCTTCTCATCAAAAACCATTTAATTATTTTTCTCTTTCTCTTCCCTTACGTCCCTTGCAGGTTGTTCCGGTTTCTTCAAGCGCAGCATTCATCGCAATCGCATTTACACCTGCAAAGCAACTGGCGATCTGAAAGGTCGCTGTCCCGTCGACAAAACGCACCGGAATCAGTGTCGTGCCTGCCGGCTGGCTAAATGCTTTCAATCGGCCATGAATAAGGATGGTGAGTGGTGAAATCAAAATTTATAATTGCAATAATAAAGGAAACTAGTAAACCCGGCCACGCGATGCTGTGGCTTTCAATTACGCTGTGCGACAATTTGAGGGTGGAAGACCACTTATTGCCACATTTGAAAATTTTTTGACATACCTTCATAGCTACTGGTTATTTTTATTTTCTGTGGACCTAGATTTTTTATACAAAGATTTTGACCAAGGAGCCCCATAGTGAAGTTTTGTGCCGAATATTTTTCTAGACTATGGTAACCTTAAAGCGACCTCCAAAAGGCCATTTGGCGCGCTCCACCTTTTCTTTCTAGTTCTCTTTCTCGTCCCCTTTCCCCTTTATTTGTGCTTTCTTTTCCCTTTATCCATTTTATTTTTCATATTTCCTCTTGCGCTTCCTGTCCTTCGATATATCCGTTCCTTTCATTTTCCTCTTCCCTTTCCTTTTATTACGCATCTTCAGTGCTAGGCCTTACATGACACTTCAAATTTAAAAATGAGATAAACTGTAGCGTAAAAATGGATTATTGAACGGTGGCACCCTTTTTGTAAAAATTTTAATAAATTACTCATTTCCGTGCCAAGTCCTTTCATATGACACCTCAAATTTAAAAATCAAACAAACTATAGCGTAAAACTGAATTTTTGAACAGGTGGCAACCCTTTTTGTAAAATTTTTATTAAATTACTCAATATCAGGTCAAGCCCTTTCACATGGTACCAAAAATTTTAAAAGCAAACAAACTATACTGGAAAATTAAATTTTCAAACATCTGGCAACCCTTTTCAAAAAAATTAAACTTTCCTGCACATATACAGGTCAAGCTCTTTCATTTGACACCACACTTTCTAAAATCGATATAATGGTGTAAAAGTTATGGTGTTTACAAAAAATCGCTTAGAGTAATATATATAAAGATGAGATAAACTGTAGCGTAAAAATAGATTTTTGAACAGGTGGCACCCTTTTTGTAAACATTTTAATAAATTACTCATTTGAATGCCAAGCCCTTTCATATAACACATCAAATTTAAAAAACAAACAAACTATAACGTAAAACTGAATTTTTGAACAGGTGGCAACCCTTTTTGTAAAATTTTTATTAAATTACTCAATATCAGGTCAAGCCCTTTCATATGGTACCAAAAATTTTAAAATCAAACAAACTATACGGGAAAATAAAATTTTCAAACATCTGGCAACTCTTTTCAAAAAAATTAAACTTTCCTGCACATATACAGGTCAAGCTCTTTCATTTGACACCACACTTTCTAAAATCGGTATAACGGTGTAAAAGTTATGGTGTTTACAAAAAATCACTTAGCGTAATATATATAAAGATGAGATAAACTGTAGCGTAAAAATGGATTTTTGAACAGGTGGCACCCTTTTTGTAAACATTTTAATAAATTACTCATTTGAATGCTAAGCCCTTTCATATGACACATCAAATTTAAAAATCAAACAAACTATAGCGTAAAACTGAATTTTTGAACAGGTGGCAACCCTTTTTGAAAAATTTTTATTTAATTGCTCAATATGAGGTCAAGCCCCTTCATATGGTACCAATAATTTTAAAATCAAACAAACTATACAGTAAAATTAAATTTTCGAACAGCTGGCATCCCTTTTCAAAAAAATTAAACCTTCCTGCACATCTACAGGTCAAGCCCTTTCATTTGACACCACACGTTCTAAAATCGGTATAACGGTGTAAAAGTTATGGTGTTTACAAAAAATCGCTTAGCGTAATATATGTATATAAAGATGGTAGAATTTTCTTTTTTTTTTTGTTTTTTTTTTTTTGAAAAAAAAAAGGAGAGCAAAATTATGCAAAGTTGTTGTAAGAAATGGGACTGGAAGTATGAAGAACAAAAAACACAAATGTAACAGCAGAGCTGCGCTTTGCGTTTAACGCATTTCATGATTATTTATTTTGTTTGCTAATTTGTTGTAATTACGATTGTGCGTCAAATTAGTAGGAAATTAAAACCTTAATCGTAAGTTGTTTTGTTAGGCTGGCAGTGTTTTTTTTTTGGTTAATGACATATCCTTTAGTGTTGCTACTATTAGAGGAATAGAAGGCATGTGAAAAACCGAGTCGGTGGCGATTTTTCTGAAGTGAGATCGATGTTAGTATGAAATAATATTGGTACCTGAGATGGGGGTATTTGGTAGTAAGTGTGATTTTGTGATTACTTAGACTGTGGAGTTCTTTCCACTTGCAGAAAAAGACAGAGAAAATAAATATTAGAAGTTTCTAGTTGGACTTCAGCGATGCCGCATGTTCTTCGAACAAATTCTGGAACTGTCAGTAGGGAATAGTACCCAAACGTACCGGATTTATGCAGCAAAGAACTGTTCCTTCTCTAAACTAACTGAAACCTTTGGAGAGTGTCTTGGCATAACAACAACAACAAATAGTAACAATTGGGGAAATGTAATAAAACTAAGAGGAATAATGGACAATGGACCAACAAAAAAAATCGTTATCTAAATGAAGGGGAGATATAAAATGAGATAAGAAATAGATAAAGAAGAGGAAAAAGTAACATGGTAGGATATAAAGTTGAAAAGGGGGTTAATGACAAAGAGTTAGATGATGTCCGGAAAGATATAAGCTAATTACTACTCCGGAACTTAACATCGGATTACTAGAACATTTTATGATGCCACTGAAGAGGGAGCTGTACGAGCATAGCGAACACATTCGTGCCTAAAATGTTGATCAAAATGAGCTGAGATGGCCCTTGGAGTATTCGAGAGAAAAGTTCTTCGAAAGTTTTATAGAAATTTGAGCATTATAGACGGCGATTAACGAAGGAGATTTAACAATGAGCTGTACGAGCTTTACGCAGAACAATCGACATTGTTTAGCGAATTAAAATCCAGCGGCTGCTTTGGGTAGGCAATGTCGTGAGAATGGATGAAGTTGTTCCGGCTAAGAAAGTATTTATAACGAAACTCGCTAAAGCCAGCGGAAAAGGGAGACCTACACTGCGTTGGAAAGATCAAGGGAAGAGTGGCGTGTCCTACCTTAGCTACAGGTAGAACGAAACAAAACATCAGTGGCGCACCTTGTTGGACTCGGCCAAAAACGTCTAGAGCGTTACGCGCCAATTAAGAAGAAGAAGAAGAAGTAGGTAAAAAAGACTAAAATGAGGAATATGTCGATGATAACAATGCCGACAATGCCGAAAAGAGAGCAAATGATAGAAGGGGGGTTAGTAAGAAATAAATCTGATAAAGTAAGTATATTAAGACTCTTAAGAAAGTGTAACAATAGATATACACAAAAAACTGACTTCATTCTCCTGCTCAAATTTTTGAATTTTTATTATAATCGGCTTACAAAACTTTAAGCCGCTCATCAGCCATTTAACCCCTATCGATTATTGTACCGAAAAAGATACAAATAAATAAAAAATAAAAATTGAAAAAAAAAACGTGCAAACAATTTTCAAGGGTTACAAACAACAATTCAGCGAAATTGTCATTTGCGTACTTACCCTGTAGGATTTCGGAGTGGACTTAGTATACTCCATAAACTAGACTGTAGGGGATTGTAACTGGTCCAAAATTTGGTCCAATCCCATATAAAATTCTATTTACATTTAGCATTGCATGTCCTAGGCTAGGACCAATTGTCCCTGTCTGCATTACATTCGGGCCAGCTTTAGGTCGATTGGACATTTGTGCATTACAATCGGAGTAGACTTTTTCTATATACATTGAAACCATTTTATGTCTAGACTTTTCTCAATACAATCGAAGTAGATTGAAACCATTTTTCGTCTCTTTTTTTTATACAATTTCTAAATATTTCTTTTTATTTTATTAAAGAAGTACATACATTATATCTAAGAGTTAATAAACAAAATACATATTGTAAACAAATAAAGTAGTAATTAATTAAGTAAAATAGTAATGATAGGGTTATAAATAATCTACACATAGGTACATACATATGTATCTTGTAAAATATTTTATTATGAACATACATATATGTATACTCTTATGTTCGTTGAATTTGACTTCCCGGAACTGGCAACATTTACAGCAGGATGCATTTCGTCATCTAAATAGATAAGAAAGATATCAGTATTTCATACATATACATATATATGTACAAGCGTCTACTCACTTCGTGCAAGGTTAGAAAATTTCAACCTCTTGGATTCTGTAGCATCTTGGTTGTTATCGGACTGATTTTTCTCCAGTTTTTAGTTTTGAGCTGTTTTCTATTAATTTTCCAAATTTATTTTGATTTTTTTCGTTCAATTTATTTAAATTATCAAAAATTTTCATTGAGAAAAGTTGACATGAACAAAAATATTTCAAAAACCAAAGTTGATATGTACGAAGTACAGCTTACGATTTCTCGAGTTCGAGCGAGACGAGATTTCTCGCGAGACTCGACGTCTCGCGAGCTTCTCGAATCTCGAAAAGCTCGCGAGCTTCTGGACACTATTTAACGTCGCAGAAATAGCGGTTTAGACGTACTACGTTGTTTTATAGCTTGTTCTGATTTTATGTATTTACTTACATGTGTATTCTGCATTATAATTCAACCATTTTGGGTTGTACATATTTCAAAAAAAGAAATCCAAATCTGTTTGAGAAATTTTGAAGTGAAATATAATTATAAGTTAATAATTTTAAATTTTTTTCTTTCCAATGACATCCGATAAATTTTTGATATTCATATTTTTTTGACACAATACACATAATAAGTTATCGAGAAATCCGAGAAACGAGATTTAATCGAGAACCCGAGTCTCGGTTTTCTCGATCCTCGAATTTCTCGACACTGCTCGAGATCGAATCGTAAGCCCTAGTACGAAGTAGGTACAACAAACAATACACACAACTGACCTACCCAGCATTACATTTGGACCATTTTTGCGACAATTGATCTACCCAGCATTACATTCAGACCATTTTCGGGACAATTCACCTAATTAGCACTACACTGCATTAATTTTTGAAACTCTCTTTTGTCTACTTACAATGCGACTATACCTAGGGCTATAAGTTTAAGACAATTGTCCCCATCGTTCCTTCAGGGTATGTGCTTATAATACATACATACATACATATGTACTATATGCAAGCTGCAAAGCTCTTAAGCCAATATTAAATGTAGCATGAAAATACAAAAGCGATTAGAGAGACAAAAGTTCAACAATTCAACCACAGCATACAAATACACACATACACGCATTTACGCACTTTATCAATACATGCAAAAAGAAAAAAGAAAATTGAAGAAAAAAATGGACAAAAGCCAGGCAGGCAGGCAGGCACTCATCGACGTTGGGCTGAGTAGACCACGAGCACTTCAAAACGACCCCCTGGAAAAATCAAAAAGGTGGCAAGCACACACACACTCATAAGTATGTATGAAGATGGGCTGTTTTGCAAGGAATTGGTGTGGTGGAGTGAGTGTGAATGTGTGATCTGTGAGCATCGTGAGAATTTCAACACATTTTTGGCATTTTAAACATGCAACAATGGCAACAACAACAAGAACAACAAAAGCAATTTATGACAACAGCAAATTGTAAAAAATGCTATAGAGCAAATAACAACAACAACAACAACCACAAGAGTAACAACAAATTACAAAAACAGTGCTACAATAATAAAATTGTGAACAATTTTACGAGAAGCTGATTGTGCCAACATTCTTGGCTTGGCGTGGGTCATACCAGATAGCCACGGACCATAAATGATGATAAGCAACACGAGCGCGGCAAGCAACACAAGAAGGCAGGGCACAGAAGGGAAGAGCAGAAAGGGGAAGGGAAGAAAGCAGATGAGGAAGCAAGAGTGGGCGGCGAAAGAGTAGGCGGCGAAAGTGTAGGAGTAAGAGTAGCGATCGAATGTGTAATAGTAATAGCGGATTACATGCATTATCCTTGCAACTCTTGGCATTAAATCGCACCAAATGTGTATTGACAATCAGAAATGATGATTATCTTGTCACAAGCGGTAGTAGAAATTGGTTGGTTGAATGGTATTGAATGCATGAATGTTTGTGTTGTGTTGAATGTTGATGATAATGTTGGCAAGGTTTTTGTTGTTGTTTTATTGCTACTTTTTTGTTTTGTTGTTTCACCAACATATCGTAATGATGCTTGAAACCAATTGTATGTATGTCAAGAAAGTAAGTTTTAGTATCTCTATAGAAAACTGAAAATGTGGAAAGGAATAGGTAAATATCAGTGGCGGACCTAGCATAAATTGCCTGGGCAAGCCTATGTGTGAAGCATAACCATTAGCCATTAATGTAATTCCCTTTGCTGTAATATTTAAAAGTCTGATTGCGTTCCGTCATTGCCTTTGATTTAGAGTTCTCGATTTCTTTTTAATATTTTCGAGTGGCCCGAATAAATGCTTTTCAATGCTCGAACGCTCGTTTGTTTGTTTATTACGCGTATGTTTGTACGGGCATTTGAACAATTCGGGTATTTGAAGATCGTTTTTTCTCGTTTATTTTTTTTCATATGTATTTTTTATTTTTGTTTTCCTGATACACATTGTTTTGTTTGTATACTCAGAGAAAAGGAATCAAAAATAAAATTTTTATTTTTATAATGCGCGTTTTAAACCAAGTCATTTTTATTTTATAAATGAAAATTTTTAAATTAAAAATTAAATTTTTTAAATTAGAATGTATTTGGGATTTAAAAAGAAACATGTTTAAATTAAAAATTAAAATTAATGGAATAAAAACGAAAGTTATTCCTTCAAAATCTCATAGTGCTTAAAATAAAAATAAACATTTTTAAATTAAAATCGTTTTTTCTTGATTTTGCAATTTTACTCTGAACATCTCTAAAATAAAAAAAATTTCGTATTTACATAATTCTTAAATATAACAAGTAAGGAAGCCTAAGTTCGAGTGGAATCGAACATTAGATACTCAGCTGTATGTTTTCATTGTTTGTTTGCGTTTGATGGAAACACGGCGTATTTTACATAAAGCGAGTGCCGCATAAAGTGGGCGTAGCCACGCCCATTTTCAACATTTTTATCAGTCATCCAACTAAGCATATGAATATTATTCTTTGTGCAAAATTTCATTCCTTTTTGATTTATAGTTACAAAGATGTCACGTTACAAATTCCCAAATTCCAGAAATATCTTTGTTAAAAAGTAGGCGTGGTCATAAACCGATTTCAATAAATTTTTGCGTGTCTATTAACACAAGCTGTAAAAGTGTATAAACCAAGTTTCGTTATAATATCTCGATTATTTGTCGAGTTATAGGCTAAGAAATTTCGTATATTCCTTTGTCTAAAAAGAGGCGGTGCCACGCCCATTTTCCAAAATTTTTATATCTTTTGTTTCCGGTGTATTGTGGAACTCATGCCACAAAATTTCAATGAATTATCTTTATATTTGACAAAGATAACGCTTAAAATGTTTTTATTAGGTCACTTTATAGTTCCCATGTATAAAAGTGGGCGTGGTCGTCAAACCGATTTCGCTAAAATTTTGAACATGTATTACCACAAGTAATAAAAGTGTACACACCAAGTTTCATGATTATATATAAATTATTTGTCGAGTTATGGGCTCAGAAATCTCCTATATTCCTGTTTCTAAAAAGAGGCGGTGCCACGCCCATTTTCCAAAATTTTTGTGTTTTTTGTTTTATGTCCATAGTTGGACTCATGCGACAAAATTTCAATGATAGATCTTTATATTTGACAGAGATATCGCTTAAAATGTTTTTATTAGGCTACTTTATTAGACCCATATATAAAAGTGGGCGTGGTCGTCAACCGATTTCTCTAACATTTTTAACATGTATTACCACTAGTAATAAAAGTGTACACACTAAGTTTCGTCATTATGTATAAATTATTTGTCGAGTTATGGGCTCAGAAATCTCGTATATTCCTGTTTCTAAAAAGAGGCGGTGCCACGCCCATTTTCCAAAATTTTTGTGTTTTTCGTTTTATGTCCGCAGTTGGACTTCTGCTATAAAATTTCAATGATATATCTTTATATTTGACAGAGATATCGCTTAAAATGTTTTTATTAGGCCCCTATATAATACACATATATAAAAGTGGGCGTGGCCGTCAACCGATTTTGGAAATTTTTTGTCCAAATATTTCCCTAGGTAAGTATATCACGCGTACCGAATTTCATCGATATATTTTCAACGGTTTCTGAGTTATGACATATAAAACTTTCAAGGTTTGGCCCTTAATAAGTGGGCGTGGCACCGCCCATTTTCCAAAATTTCATCAAATTTCTTCCTAGGGGCCTGAGCTCAACACGTGGGTAAAATTTCATCGCTCCAGCTATATTAGTGACTGAGATACCAAATTTCCGATTTTTTCTATATAGGAAAAGTGGGCGTGGTCATGGTCCGATTTCGCCCATTTTCAATACCAACCGTCCCAGTCTCGATACCAACTTGCATTTCAAATTTCATCAAAATATCTCTATTTTTGCGCGAGTTAGAGTATTTACAGACGGACAGACGGACGGACAGACGGACGGACGGACGGACGGACATGGCTCAATCGATTTCTCTTTTCACCCTGATCATTTTGATATATATAAGTCTATATCTATCTCGATTATTTCATTCTGTTACAATCCACCGTTATGTGATTAAAACTATAATACTCTGTGTACTAGTACAGCTGAATATAAAAATGTGCGCTAGGGAAATCTTACACGAAAGCGCAGAGGTATTTTTAGTTTCCTTATACCTACCGACGGAAATTTCAGCAGTAGCAAGTGTATTTGCTTATTGCCTAAAAAATGGGTGCTTTAGTGTTTGAAAAACTGAGGTCCAATTTGATTTCCACAGCTTTTTAAAATTATCTTGATATTGTGCCAATTGCCGCCAAAAATCACAATCAACCCTTTTATAATCTGGTATTTGATATTTATGTTTGCATGCACATGCAGATGTAAGAAATTATGTGCATAAGTATGTACCTACATGCAAACGAAAATCAAATCAAATATGCATATGGCTGAGAATACTGAACTTTTGAATGCCGAAGCCAGCTTCATATTCGCATACAAATTTGATGTGAAAAATAAAAAAATATGCTTTGTAAGTTTTTTTTTCAATTTAAGTCTGAAAATAAGCAATTGGTTTCTCCTTAGCGCAAGCGAGAAAACAAGCTATGTTATTCTGTTTTGAAAGCCACGTAAAAGCTAATGTGTGGAAACGTTGAAGCATGCTCACTGTGCTGTGATTGGCTGTACAAACAAAATACACATTGTGAGGTGGATTGGTGGTGTATTTGCGCTATTTTCTTAGCAGGCTTTTAGGGGCATGTTACAGTGGGGGCTATATTATTGAGAACTTAAATAGTAAACACATTTAAAACGTAAAATAACCAGATTTTAAAGAATTTCGTATGAAATGAACGAAAATGTGTACGCAAGCCGGAGTTCTCGGCTTGTATGAAGCGACCGCCTCTGGTACATATGTATGTATGTGTGTGTACGCCGAGTGATTGCAACATTGTAAATATGTATGCCTTGAGGGCGCTTTCAGGGCGATTTAATGACATTTTGCACTTTTTTTTCCTAGTAAAAAGGCGATTAACTAACGTTGCCGTAATGGCAAATAATGCTCTTAATAATTTGCAGAATTTCGCTAGTACGATACAAATTAAAGGCTGAAAAGAAGAGCACGTACATAAGTTTGTACCCGGTTCGTTATTTAAGCACGACTATCGTGGAAAGTTTGCCTTTGACAGGTTAGGTTAGGTTATGCTAGACTGGCTGACCGTTAGTGGCCTCACATAGACTGAGTGAACATGTCTACATTAAAAGCCTTGACTCAATCCAGTAGGCCCAAAGGTATTACAATCATCAATACTATCTTACTTACATTTCCTTTATGGAAGCTAACAACTTCCATGACTATGTCCCTTGACTATCGCACGGCGATGGCCGCCTTCGCATGAATGACTTTGTATAGTAAAAGAAGCAATGAAGCGAAAGCACCCGACACTTTTTTCATATGTTCGTTATCATACTCTTGTTAGGTATTCAGCATGAGTGGTAGCAGTATTGTTGTGCTGAATATACAGCCGCCTGCCATCTAACTTTGTTATGTACTTCATTCGTATAATTTTTCTGTTTCGGTTTACACTTCCCAACTCCTACTTTGGTCAGTGAAGAAATGATCTGTGCTCAATTTGTAAGTGTCGTTCTACATACTTTAGGTGTACCTGCGGTATATCCAACAAAAAGCAAGTATATTGGCATGAAAAAAAAATCGCATCACCTCACAAATGGGCCTAGTGGGAGACTGAAGAACAACCGCGACAACAAAAGTTTCTTTACCAAAATGTCTATATCTGAACAATCGGTTGTATGGGAGCTATATGTTATAGTGGTCCGATCTTGACAATTTTCGATAACCCCGTTTGGGCCAATATGGGTACAAATACTTCAAAGTTTCACGCCGTTAGCTGTTAAAATGGAGGAGTTATATACCAAAATGTCCATATCTGAGCAATCGGTTGTAGGGGAGCTATATGTTATAGTGGTCCGATCTTGACAATTTTCGGTAACCCCGTTTGTGCCAATATGGGTACAAATACTTCAAAATTTCACGCCGTTAGCTGTTAAAATGGAGGAGTTATACACCAAAATGTGTATATCTGAATAATCGGATGTTGTGGAACTATATGTTATAGTGGTCCGATCTTGACAATTTTCGGTAACCTTGTTTGGGCCAAAATGGGTACGTCTACTTCAAAGTTTCATGTCCTTAGCTGTTTAAATGGGGAAGTTATGCACAAATTACATCCAAAAATTTCATGTATATCTGAATAATCGGTTGTTTTCTATATGTTATAGTGGTCCGATTCGGCCAGTTCCGACAAATGATCAGCTGCATATAACAACATACCAGTATTCCGAATTTCATTCAGATATCTCAAAAACTGAGGGACTAGTTTGCGTTCACACACAGAGCCAAAAGGCCACCTAAAATGCCCTATAAATTAGAACAAAGTTTAGCGGATTTCTCTACGCTTTCTCTCCAATAAGATGTCCGTCTTAATATGACTGGATGTCTCATTTTAATAAAACTAAGTAGATAATCAGTAAAACTAACATGAAAAACTTTTCAATATAATTAAGAAGATGACCCGTGGATTTAAGATGAAAACCTCTTATATAAAATTAAGAAGATGATTCCTAGAATAAATATGGAAAGCTTTTCACATAAATTTAGCAGATAACCTGTAAAATTAAGAAGAAACCCTGTTTAATATTATTAAGAAGAGAATCTTGATTTTCATGGGAAACATAATTAGTCAACTAGTATTTTCCTAGGACTTATTCAGACAAAGGGCAACATTTCATTTCATATAAGTGCAGATGGACATAATAAACTCTTTATACCAAGTGCTTCACTAATCGTTTGAGAATTGTAGAAATGTGCAAAGCCGTAGTGAAATTGACGAACGGAGGAAACACATACGAGCTCTTTTAAAAATAAAAAGTTCTCCCTTTTAATTTGTTGAACATGTTATTGCACACATACAAAAAAAGTGGCTGATGCAATAACTGTTATGCATATTTCTAGTATGTACGAGTATATCCATACATGTACGTACGTTAAGACGTTTATAGTAAAATTTTAATTAGTAAGGGCTCTTTTAAAAATAAAAAGTTTTCCTTTTTAATAAATTCAAAAAGGTTCTATTAAAAATTAGAGGATGTCCTTATTGATTTGCTTTATAAAAATTTTCTCATAAAAACAAGCAGATCTCTTCTAACAATTTAATTTTTTTGACAAAATGACATAAACAATTTATAAATAAGAAGTTATCTCCTCGTTTTCAGACGATATCCTTTTCAATAAATTTAAGAAGAAATTCAAGCTAAAATCTAGAAGATTTTCCAGCAAAAATTTCTTCAATTTTGTCCCCTCTCACTCTCCTCGGCCATATAGCATTTTTAGATGGCAGTCTCTTTGATTATAGGTGAACTTTTTGGCTCTGTGCACAGACGGACAGACGCACATGGCTTAATCGACTCAGCTCGTGATTCTGATCATATCGGTATATATTTTGGTGGGTCTCCCACGCTTCCTTCTGGTACTTTCGACAAAAATTTTTTGGCACTAAGTTATAATACCATTTCATTCTCATGAAAGGTATAAAAATCCAATTATTGGGTTTTTTAAGAGCAGCGGTCACCTCACGGCAGTGGGCGGCATACCCTCCGAGTGTATTTCTGCCATGAAAAAGCTTCTCACAAAAAATGCATTCGCCGTTCGGAGCCGGCATAAAACTGTAGGTCCACCCAATTAGTAGGAAAAACAAAAGGAGCACACCTCGAATTGGGAGAAAATCTCGGCCACAAAACTCGTCAGAGTTACAATAGCGCCATTGTATTATTATTATTGTATTCGAGATCACTGAATACGTCTTCCCCTAGTAACCGAAGTTGTAGCATGTAAAAGGCTGGAATAGAGCAGAGATAATGCTCTACCATTACTACTTATAAGTACTATCGAACTTACAAAGTAAACTCAGTACGAAAAAAGACACTGAAGATGGCTCATATTAGCCGGAATCGGTTTGTTTTCAAACCAAAATGGACAAGTGATTGTGGAAAATCGTTTCATAATACATCACATTCCTACCCTGTCGGAAAAGCAACCAACCAAAAAGTAAGATATTTATTCAATGGAATTAGAAAATAAACTAAGTAGGAAAAGGAACTCGGAATGCGGCAATTCCTTTTTTGGAATTGTGGGTTACGTTTATTAATTCCTCATCCCGGAATTGCATTGATCTGGACTAAGTATATTCCAAAAAAAATTACTTTACAACTCTGAACTTAGGGCAGATTTTCTTATCAAAGCTAATGGAGCTCTATAGAATTTCACTTTATAGATCTTGAGAAAAATTTTAATATTTGTGGAGTGCACACGATGGTTTACAATGGGAGTTTCGGGATCTGAGTGTGCAACCTTGCCTAACCTGAAAGCTCTGTTGAATTTGGTCGCTGAAGTTCGACGTTAAGCTTTCATGCCTACAGGTGTTTTTTAAATCTTTAAAACCCTCTTATTTAACTCTGGAGAATATACTTAGTTAATGTGCAGCTTTGCATTTTTATTACAAGCTTTTATTTAACTTCACTTTTTGTATGGGTGTATGTCGTGGAATTTTGCAACGAACATTTAAGATACTTCTAGTTGAGCTAGGTACTTGAAATTTGGAACATAGTTGAGGACCCGAAGACAATGCAATGTGAAATAAAAAAAAATCCGATATATGGCGCTGGTGTCGAGATATTTGTAAAATTCGTATTTACCGACCGAATTTGTTCATATTCGGTATATATGTTGCCTATGGGAAAGTTAATACATCCGTGGAAAAAAATCGCCGCTAGGTGGCGCTGGTGTCAAGATATTTGTAAAATTCGTATTTACCGACCGAATTTGTTCATATTCGGTACATATATTGCCTATGAGAAAGTAAATACATCCGTGGAAAAAATCGCCGCTAGGTGGCGCTGGTGTCAAGATATTTGTAAAATTCGTATTTACCGACCGAATTTGTTCATGTTCGGTATATATATTGCCTATGAGAAAGTAAATACATCTGTGAAAAAAAATCGCCGATAGGTGGCGCTATTGTCAAGATATTTAGAAAATTAGTATTTATGAATCAATTTTGTTCCTATTTTGAACACGTATTACGAAGTAATCTATTCACAAAAGAGTATAGTAAAACCACTTAAAAGACTCCACAGGAATTGGATAATAAAAAAACTGACTGAGCAGAAACCATCAAAATGTTAAACATAGTGCACTTCATATTAAAAACTGTTGGACTATATTGATAGTGGGTGTGTTGACAAATATTAGATGTAATATGCATTGTAAAACTAAAAAGGCAAAAATAAAACAAAGTAAAAAAATTTTTTTAAAAAGCTTTTATTTAATATTAATATAAAAATTTACTAAAAAGGAAAAAAATAAATTTTTTATATTTTTGAACAAGATTTATATTAGTCCTTAGTTTATTTGGATCTAAATTTCAATCTAAGCATACATTTAACGTATTTCTTCAAAGCATTTCTGTATATGTATCAACATAAATAAAAGCGCGGGTACTCATTAGATATTCATGTTATAAAACAGTATTGGTGAAATGGAAGGAAGCGATAAAAACTTTAAATTCCAATTACGTAAGATATGCATTACGTAAAGAACACCCGCGCTTTTATTTATGTTGATACATATACAGAAATGCTTTGAAGAAATACGTTAAAGGTATGCTGAGATTGAAATTAAGATCCAAATGAATTAAGGACTAATATAAATTTTGTTCAAAAATATTAAAAATTTATTTTTTTCCTTTTTAGTAAATTTTTATATTAATATTAAATAAAAGCTTTTTAAAAAAATTTTTTTACTTTGTTTTATTACTAGATAATAAATACATTTTTGTATGAAAAGTAGAAAGATTACCAAAGCAAATCGTGAGTCAATAAATAAAAATAATGTCAGCAAATGGCAAACAAATTAGGCAGTTTAAGCGAGTAGACAAAAATAGAAACGCAAGTAATAGAAGAATGCATAAAAGAGGGATGTGGCTTACAAAAAAACCAATAAAAGCAGACTAAGCAAATAAAAGAACAAGAAGTGAAGAAAAGCAATAAAATTAAATGCCAAACAAAAAGCTGATAGGCTGAATGGAGCCGAGAGTACAAAGAAAATATTGAAGAAGAAAATGGCGAGCACAAAGACGGAATAAAGGAAGTGAAGTCCAGTGGAGAGGAGGATGAAGTGGAGATGAGGATGAAGTTGAGAGGCGGATGAAGTGGAGATGAGGATGAAGTGGAGAGGAAGACGAAGTAAAGTGGGGGTTACTATTGGGCAGCAGAAGGTTAAAGTTTGGAGAAGAAGAGGCAAAAAGGCACAAGCAAAAGGCAAGAAAGACGAGGAAGGCGCAAGAGTGCGACTGAAGATGCAGCAGGGGCTTGTGGTGTACAAGGCATAAAGACATATCAAAATGAAAAATAATATATTTGTTGACGGATGACAGCTTAACTATGTCTATACATATATGCTGGCAGATGCAGCCAGTAAATGAAAAGTAACGACAACGACAAAGACGACGATGAGCGCTTTCAAGTGAAAAATGATGATGATAATGATGATAAAGAAATGAATGGCAAATGGAAAAAGAATTGCAGATAGGAGGAGCGCTGAAGGCACATATGTGCGCTTGAGTGAATTGTTGACACCAAAATGGATCCCCAACATCATTTGTCAATATGCCGCAAAGCAGCGAAACAGTCGAAAAGCAAATGGTGGTCGCAACAAGAAGGGCGTGTATTTTAAAGAAAAAATGGCGCTATGGCGCTTACTGAGAAGCCAACAACCATCGTAGCTTTTTTTTCGTACTTGTTCTTGAAAACTCGACGTCAACGAAGTGAGTTATTATGTAGAAAATATGAAAAGACATGCACGAGAAATTTTTTTTGTTTGATTTTTTTTTATTGCCACACTCTTTGTGGCTTACAAATGCGGCAAGAAAGCAAAGAAGAGCTAGCAAACCTCTCCCGAGCCAACCCATTCCACTTCGCTTTTTCTACTTCATCTTCCCACTTTTCTTTTTGTGAAAATGTTAAAAAAAATCGCTGCTTATGCTAATGACCTTTGGCAGTTCAGAGAAAAGTAAGAAATGTGAAAAGTAAGTGGTAGTGAGAAGAGCAAGAGTGAAGTGAAAAAAAACGCTTGACACAGAACTTCCGGAACCACCACCATCGTTACTTTCTTCTTCGGCACTTGAAATTTTATTAACGTTATACAAACATAAATACATAATAATATTTTCAGTTGTTGTTTGTTGTTGTTGTTGTACTATTTACGCGGTATTTTAAGCGGATTTTCATATTTTACAAAATTCATACAAATTTATTTGAACAAGGATTTTTTGTTGTTACTGTTGTTGTTGTGCTACTGCAAATAAGCATATTATGCCATTTATCATTTGTATACTGGCACTATGCAAAAGAAAATGTTTATTTCTATGTGTAAGTATGTATTTATGTATGTATGTATGTAATTTGAGTTTGTTGAGATCTTTATTTCGTGGTATTTGGCATTTCATGTTGAAAAGTGATGTCAAATGATGCGTTAAAATATCCACAACAACAGCAACAACAACAGCAACAACAACAACAACAACAACAACAACAACAACATAAGCAGCAACACGATGAACGTGATGATGAGTTTTAAGCTGCGTGTCATAGCTAAAGAAAAATTAGATTAAGCTCATTTACAAAAGGTAAATACAAAGAAATAAATTATGATTGTAAGCTTAGTGTAAGTTTGTTAAATAAAATGTAGTTCATATTTTGTACATACATACACTCAGAAAAAAAATCATCAACACGATTCATGTAAAATTAACACGATCGATCTTTACACATAGAACAGCAACAATTTTTTCAAATTACACGATGTTTGAAACATGAATTTGGCTTTGTAACTGTCATCTGAAAATTTGGTAAATTCAACCAAATTTTATTGTTGATACAACATGAAGAAATTTTAAAATATACAAGATGATTCAAATATAAAATTTTATTCCTAAATGTCATTTGAAGTTTGGTTTATTTAACATGATGATAGTGTCAATATAAACTAAAGAAAATGTTAGAAAAATGACGTCCCAATTTTAGTGTTAATACAACATGAAAACAAATGTGAAAACAACAAGAACCACAATTAACAATAAAATTTGGTTGATATAACACGAAACAATGTTCAAACATAAACGTCATTTGTAATTTTGGTTTATTCAACACGATCATAGTGTCAATGTAATCTAAAAAAAAGTGTTAAAAAAGAACGTCAAAACTATTTTGAAACATACATAATTTTTTTGATCATTTGAAGTCTGATTTTCGTGCAAAACGCAAATTATTTTTTTAAAAAAAAAGGAAAATTTTGTGCGGTGGCAGTGATGCGAGTTTAGCATCATTGTCAGTTCGCGATAGTGGGTTTTCGATTTATATTTTCAGTTTGCAGGTGAGTTAAAAGAGGATTACATTTTTGTTTCTAAAAGTATTTAATGTTCAATATTTTACTTTTCCTCTTCATAGGTTGCAATATCACGAGGAGGTTTTTTAGCGAATGGGGGTTTGCGTGCAGCATGCGGTTGTTGCATTAGCGGCCAAACATTACTCGGTGCAAGTGATAGTACTATCGCCCATGTATAAACTATCGCCGGTACATTTGTGTTCGTATGAGAAGGACGCCTTCAATTTGGTCAGTTGTGCGGGTGATGTACGAATGTGCTTAATTGAAGTGATGATTATATATTTTATGTTTTATATGTTTTTTATTTAAAAAAATAAATTGTACAATCAACAAGACTTTCTAGTTAATTTAACAATAAATTTAATGTAAAATCAAAAAGATGTTATTGTTAATTCAACAGGACCATTTCATGTTAATTTAACCAGCTTTTATTGTAAAATTAACTAGTTAAAATTGTAAAATCAACAGGAAGACTCAATACTTTTTAGTGTTAATTCTACAGTTGTCATCCTGTTAAACTAACACTTGACAGTAGTGTTAAATTTACACGATTACATGATGGCATACATTAAGCATCGTGTTGAAAAAAATTAACCACAAAATTTGTTGATTTTTGGTTGATTTCACACTATTTTTTTTCTGGGTGTATAAATTGACTACTATACATTTATTCTACAATACAATACAATATAATACTAACAAAATCTATAGACTCGGTGTTTCATTGTTATAATCCATGGCGTAGAAAAGTTCGCTACACAGAACTGTACTCCAGATTTGCAAGGTTGCCATGCTTTAAATGTCTTTATTTTATTAATTTACCTAACCGAAATTTGTTAAGAGGTGGCAACCCTAACAAAAATATCAGCAGCGATAAGCTTTTTTAAACGCGTTCAATTTGATACCCATATTGTAATATTTAAATAAGTTTTTACAAATTTATGGAGCTAAAAAATTATAAACAGGTGGCAACACTAAATTTTTTTTTTCGTTTATTCGAGAAAAACACGATATGCCATAAAACTTTTGTTTTATTAACATACCTAATGAAAATTTTTTAAGCAGGTGGCAAGCCTAACTAAGACATTTCCAGCGTTCAGATTTCTTAAACACTTTCAGTTTGATATCCATATTGTAATATAAGAATAATTTTTTACAAATTTTATGGAGCTAAAAAACTACAAAAATAGTTACAAACAAGTGGCAACACTAAAAAAACTTTTCTACAAAGAAAAGGACAAACAGTTGGCAACACTAAAAAAATTTTTTTCGCTTCTTCGAGAAAAACACGGTATGCTATAAAACTTTTATTTTATTAATTTACCTAATTGCCATTTTTAAGCAGGTGGCAACCCTACAAAAACATTTCCAGTTTTCAGATTTCTTTAACATCTTCGATATATATACCATATTTGTAATCTTTAATTGATTTCTAAAAATATAATTGAGCTAAAAGAAGGTGGCAACCCTAAAAAGTTATTTCGTTTCATCGAAAAAAACACGATATGCTATAAAACATTTATTTTATTAATATATCTAATGGAAATTTTTTTAAGCAGGTGGCAACCCTAACTAAGACATTTCCAGAGTTCAAATTTCTTAAACACTTTCAGTTTGAAACCCATATTGCAATATTAGAATAATTTTTTATAAATTTTATTAAGCTAAAAAACTACGAAAAAAATTATAAATAGGTGGCAACACTAAAAAAAAAATTTTTTTCATATCTTCGAGAAAAACACGATATGCTATAAAACTTTTATTTTATTAACATGCCCAATCGACATTTTTTAAGCAAGTGGCAACCCTACAAAAAAATTTTCAGTGTTCAGATTTCTTTAACATCTTCGATTTTATACCATATTTGTAATATTTAATTGACTTCTAAAAGTCTCATTGAGCTAAAAACTAGAAACAGGTGGCAACACCAAAAAATAGAATTCGGTTTGCAATTAGTTGCTACATTTCTTCGAAAAAATACACGGTATGCTATAATTATTTGTTTTTATTTTCATTTTATTTTTTTAACTTTTCATATTTTTTTATTTATTTATTTATTTATTTATTTATTTATTTATTTATTTATTTGTTTACTTATTTATTTATTTATTTATTTACTATTAATTTTTGCTCACTTGAAAAAGTTGCTCAAGCCACTTTTGCTAGTATTTATTTAGTGCTTTTCCTTTGTTGTTATTATTTTTTATTTTATTTTTTTCGCCTACTGTATTTATTTTTTCAGGAAATATACTTTTTTTCTACTGCTGTGACTGCAACTTCAACGGTTTTTTGTATACATATGTATGTATGTTGTTTTATGTTATTGTTCTTGTTGTTATTTTTGCCGCTGTTATATATTTTTTTTATTTTTTACTATGCCGCAACGCATCAGAAAGCCGAAACTGTCCAATGTCATGTTAAGAGTTGATTTTAAAATTTTTTAATCCGCTTGTATGTCAATTTAACCCAACATAACAGAAAGAACAACAGGAGGGGACTGCGAACAGCTAGCAAGGCAGCCAGCCAGTGAGTCAATCAGTCAAATCAGTCAGTCACCTATGTATGTATGTTTGTGCATATACATATGTATATATGTATGTATTTATATAGGATGTTGCAAAAGGAGATTTATTTGCTCTACATACAAGTCTATCACCTGGGCTGTTGTGCAGCAAAAAAGGCATATAAAGGCACAGAAATTCTGTATATAAAGTAAATGTACATACATATATGTATGACAAATACTAGGATATACATATAGCTGTAGATACACATACATATACATATTATGTATGTACGCACTGTGAATGAATTCCCATCAAAGTGAAAATATTCGAATGAAAAAGCTGACTTCAAGCCTTTCAGAGTCTCTTTACAAAATAAATGCAATTGCAATGAAAATATTCGAATGAAAAAGCTGACTTCAAGCCTTTCAGAGTCTCTTTACAAAATAAATGCAATTGCAATACAAAAGTAGGTATAAAGTACATAAATATAAATTGATATGTACATAGTATGTGCGTCAAAAGGTTAACATTTATTTGTTTAACGAATGGGGGAATACTTTTGACATACACACAAACATGCATTCATACATAGGTACGTATGTAGGTACATTCACTAAAAATAAAATTTCGTAAAATAACTACGAAACACTTTCGTAGTCTAGAGATTCGTAATATGTACGAAAGTTTCGTATATATTACGAAAGCATTTTTCTCAACAAAATCTAATTTTACGAATCTTTCGTAAATATTACGAAAGGGCTTTCGTAAACCATTTTCTAATATTTTTTTCGTATATATTACGAAATATTTCGTAAATATTACGAAACACTTTCGTAAATTTTCAATTTCGTATATTGTACGAAAGTTTTCGTAACATTATCAAAGGATTAAAAGATTTACGAAATACTTTCGTAATATATACGAAATACTTTCGTACAATAATATTTTACTGTACAAGTCTTCTTTCATTGTAAAGTGTTGAGTCGGTGCAATAATATCAAAAATTATTTTAAGTAGTAAGTGCGTAATGAAATAATGCGTAAAAAAATAATGCATTGTATATAAAAAGACAATATTGATATACAAAATAAACTGTGATATTTTCCAACTTAATTAAACTTAAAGGTGAGTACATTAGTTGCATTTACTTTTTCCTTTTTTCGGTCTTATGTATTTTCCTAAATAAATACTCAATAAAATAATATAAAGAGATATTTCTACACTCAGAGAAAAAATTTTAAAAACATATGAAAATGTGCTTAAAATTGGCAAAAACGTGTTTAAAAGTGATGTAGATACGACCATTTTTATTTTAAAAAGGTTCATTGTAAAATTGTAAAATCAGGAACACATTTTAATTTAAAAATATTTATTTTTAATTCAAGCCCTATGAGATTTTGAACCTGAAATTTGCGCTTTTATTCCCTTCATTTTAATTTTCAATTTAAAAATTATTCTATTTAATCCAAAATACATTTTTATTTCAAAAGTTTCATTTTAAATTTACAATTTTCATTTTTAAAATAAAAACGACCTGGTTTAAAACGTGCATTATAAAAATAAAATTTTTTTTCTCCGAGTGTAGCTGCTTGAATTTTAAGGTTTTAAGTAGTTTCCCTTTATCTTTATCTTTATCTTTATCTTTATCTTTATCTTTATCTTAGTCCTAATCTTAGTCTTAATTTTTAATTTATTTTTCTTTGTTTTTTCATTTTCTTTTTCTTTTTCATTTTCTTTTTTTCTTTTTCTTTTTCTTTTCCTTTTTCTATTTCTTTTTTTCTTACTTTTTCACAGGGGTATCTGTTTAAGTGGATCGGAACGACGTCCACATTTGCAAATTGCGATTTCCAAAGTCTCCTATGTTTGTAAGAACACGTATAGGCAATAAGTACCTCTTATTTTATTAGTTACTAAAATTAATATTAACATATTGTTGGGGTAAGTGGAAAAAATTCAACAACTATTTACAGCGAAGGTTGAGTGTATAGCTATTTCACGAAAAACCATTTTCGATCATCAGCACTCTTTTCGGAAGTGGAAGAGGATTCACCGGGGATTGAACCCGAGTCCATTCCATCTTCAGCCGCAATGACCCAACGCTTAACACACTCGGCCATTGAGACTCTGTGCAAGCTGTTGGATTTTCACCACTTTTGCCTTTTTCATTTTCAACATTTAACGTTAGTGTGTATATGCTTTTTGCATATATTCTACCCAAACGTGCTGAATTTTTTGTTGGCAGTTCGCAATGAACATTTGTTGTTGGTATGTATTTTTTATATACCAACAACGTTAACAATTTTACTTGAAAGAGTTTTTAGTGCTTAGCACGAAATTTTTATTTTTAATTCAATTTTTAATTGTTGGGGTAAGTGGAAAAAATTCAACAACTATTTACAGCGAAGGTTGAGTGTATAGCTATTTCACGAAAAACCATTTTCGATCATCAGCACTCTTTTCGGAAGTGGAAGAGGATTCACCGGGGATTGAACCCGAGTCCATTCCATCTTCAGCCGCAATGACCCAACGCTTAACACACTCGGCCATTGAGACTCTGTGCAAGCTGTTGGATTTTCACCACTTTTGCCTTTTTCATTTTCAACATTTAACGTTAGTGTGTATATGCTTTTTGCATATATTCTACCCAAACGTGCTGAATTTTTTGTTGGCAGTTCGCAATGAACATTTGTTGTTGGTATGTATTTTTTATATACCAACAACGTTAACAATTTTACTTGAAAGAGTTTTTAGTGCTTAGCACGAAATTTTTATTTTTAATTCAATTTTTAATTGTTGGGGTAAGTGGAAAAAATTCAACAACTATTTACAGCGAAGGTTGAGTGTATAGCTATTTCACGAAAAACCATTTTCGATCATCAGCACTCTTTTCGGAAGTGGAAGAGGATTCACCGGGGATTGAACCCGAGTCCATTCCATCTTCAGCCGCAATGACCCAACGCTTAACACACTCGGCCATTGAGACTCTGTGCAAGCTGTTGGATTTTCACCACTTTTGCCTTTTTCATTTTCAACATTTAACGTTAGTGTGTATATGCTTTTTGCATATATTCTACCCAAACGTGCTGAATTTTTTGTTGGCAGTTCGCAATGAACATTTGTTGTTGGTATGTATTTTTTATATACCAACAACGTTAACAATTTTACTTGAAAGAGTTTTTAGTGCTTAGCACGAAATTTTTATTTTTAATTCAATTTTTAATTGTTGGGGTAAGTGGAAAAAATTCAACAACTATTTACAGCGAAGGTTGAGTGTATAGCTATTTCACGAAAAACCATTTTCGATCATCAGCACTCTTTTCGGAAGTGGAAGAGGATTCACCGGGGATTGAACCCGAGTCCATTCCATCTTCAGCCGCAATGACCCAACGCTTAACACACTCGGCCATTGAGACTCTGTGCAAGCTGTTGGATTTTCACCACTTTTGCCTTTTTCATTTTCAACATTTAACGTTAGTGTGTATATGCTTTTTGCATATATTCTACCCAAACGTGCTGAATTTTTTGTTGGCAGTTCGCAATGAACATTTGTTGTTGGTATGTATTTTTTATATACCAACAACGTTAACAATTTTACTTGAAAGAGTTTTTAGTGCTTAGCACGAAATTTTTATTTTTAATTCAATTTTTAATTGTTGGGGTAAGTGGAAAAAATTCAACACTCAACCTTCGCTGTAAATAGTTGTTGAATTTTTTCCACTTACCCCAACAATTAAAAATTGAATTAAAAATAAAAATTTCGTGCTAAGCACTAAAAACTCTTTCAAGTAAAATTGTTAACGTTGTTGGTATATAAAAAATACATACCAACAACAAATGTTCATTGCGAACTGCCAACAAAAAATTCAGCACGTTTGGGTAGAATATATGCAAAAAGCATATACACACTAACGTTAAATGTTGAAAATGAAAAAGGCAAAAGTGGTGAAAATCCAACAGCTTGCACAGAGTCTCAATGGCCGAGTGTGTTAAGCGTTGGGTCATTGCGGCTGAAGATGGAATGGACTCGGGTTCAATCCCCGGTGAATCCTCTTCCACTTCCGAAAAGAGTGCTGATGATCGAAAATGGTTTTTCGTGAAATAGCTATACACTCAACCTTCGCTGTAAATAGTTGTTGAATTTTTTCCACTTACCCCAACAATTAAAAATTGAATTAAAAATAAAAATTTCGTGCTAAGCACTAAAAACTCTTTCAAGTAAAATTGTTAACGTTGTTGGTATATAAAAAATACATACCAACAACAAATGTTCATTGCGAACTGCCAACAAAAAATTCAGCACGTTTGGGTAGAATATATGCAAAAAGCATATACACACTAACGTTAAATGTTGAAAATGAAAAAGGCAAAAGTGGTGAAAATCCAACAGCTTGCACAGAGTCTCAATGGCCGAGTGTGTTAAGCGTTGGGTCATTGCGGCTGAAGATGGAATGGACTCGGGTTCAATCCCCGGTGAATCCTCTTCCACTTCCGAAAAGAGTGCTGATGATCGAAAATGGTTTTTCGTGAAATAGCTATACACTCAACCTTCGCTGTAAATAGTTGTTGAATTTTTTCCACTTACCCCAACAATTAAAAATTGAATTAAAAATAAAAATTTCGTGCTAAGCACTAAAAACTCTTTCAAATTAATATTAACATAAATATAAAATATTAAAATAAATAAAAAAACTTTTAAATGAATTGAATAAATTAATTTCAGTAGATATTTAACCCTAAAATGAAATTATCTAAACTTATTTCTTATGCATATATAAAACATCTTTCTCTTAGCATTATTTTATTGATATACATATTTTGAAAAAGTTTTCAAATTTCGTTGAAATATACATCATATGTACATAAATATATGTATGTAATAATTAAGGTATTTTTAACTTTAAGCTAAAAAATAATTTGGTCAATTGTACAACAATTTGACAGCTCTAAGAGCCTTCGTAAATGTACGAAAGCGGTTTCGTAATATTTACGAAATCTTTCGTTGCTCAAAAGTACGAAAGTATTTCGTAAATAGTACGAAAGCCTTTGTAAATACTACGAAAGTATTTCGTAAATACTACGAAAGTATTTCGTAAATACTACGAAAGTATTTCGTAAATACTACGAAAGTAGTTCGTAAATACTACGAAAGTATTTCGTAAATACTACGAAAGTATTTCGTAAATACTACGAAAGTATTTCGTAAATACTACGAAAGTATTTCGTAAATACTACGAAAGTCTTTCGTAAATAGTACGAAACCTTTCGTAAATACTACGAAAGTATTTCGTAAATAGTACGAAAGCCTTCGTAAATATACGAAAGTATTTCGTAAATACTACGAAAGTCTTTCGTAAATAGTACGAAATAGCTTTCGTACTATTTACGAAACCATTCGTTGCTCAATTTTACGAAAGAATTTCGTAATATGTACGAAAGATTTCGTAATATTTACGAAATATTATTTTGAGTGTTCAGGTTGCACAACTGCATAAGAGCTTGGGTGTATGCTTTCAATGGACTCAAGGCACTTATAGCACCTAGTACATGCTATGGGCTTTCTTTTTAGGTATGTATATATATGTAGTATGTAAGTATATCACATATACACATAAGAAAATCCTTTTATACCTATGTAGCGTGCACAGTAAAAAATGATAGTTTATTTCTAATATCATTTGGTACTTAATTTATCATTCTTGGAATTAAATATGAATTTTAATACCAAAAATTCTTATTTTAAAACTATGAGAAGTTTTACAATTTTATTTAATCCAAAATAGTTTTAAAATAAAGTCTTGAAAAGTATTAAAATTCTCTCTTTCTCACTTTTGGTTTGAAATCAAAACCAAAAAAATATTAGAAAAATTTTGTTAAAATATGTATGTAAATACAAAATGTTTTTTAAAATGAAATAGGTACGATGGAGAAATTAAATTTAGTAAAACAAATTACCCGCAAAGCGAATTTTACAAGCCTGATGGAACAATTGTATCAAGTAAGTAATACAGGAGATTGAGTGAATATTTTGAGGGTAAATTTTGTTTTATTTATTTTTGTTTTTTTCAGTCTTGAGGCAGCTACACCATCAGCTTGATACCACAATATCCCTGCAAGACTGCGACGGTGCCGAAATTTCTCTGGCAAAGGCCAGTAGCTGTTGCAGTTTTTATACGGACTGACGGTGGTACAATTCGACAAGGGAGCAGCCCAACCTAATATCGAGGAATAAAAACAACAAAAACTATCTGATAATTCCTATCTTTGTAATATTATATATCATAGGTGGCCAGCAATTAAGCGTAAGGGAGCCACACGACAACAACATCAATAAAAATTGCAACAACCTTCTTCTCGGAATTATAAAAATATTATTTTGCCAAATAACGGTTTATTGCAACAACATGTACTTATCTATGTATGTACATACATAAAAAATCATCTCCCATGAGCACTTAAACTTTCTATTCTTAGATGTCGTTTTGAAAAGATCAAATGTACAATGTAGGTACATACATACATATGTATGTATAGATATGCTGCAGCTAGGCATTCAAATATTTTGCTAAACAACATAAACGAGGTAGCAGATATAAATGTACAACCATACATACATATGTACATATGTATCTATTTATGAAGGCGTAACTACACAATGAATGTCGGTCGAAGCTGGACCGTTAGGTTTGAGTGCTCGCCGCGACGACGATTTCTGTGAAAAAAAGAAATGTGCGTTATTCTGTCGAAATTGATTTGCTTGTTGTTGGGAGCCACTCGGAGCCACAGCGATGTTGCTGGGAGACAAACGGAGTCACTGGAGCCATTGGGTGGCCATCTATGTTATATATTGTATACGTATTAAATTAAATGAGCATTTCTACATATTTTTGGTTTTGATTTAATTCCAAAAAAGTATAGAATTTATTCCAATTTTCGGATAGAAAATTATTCTAGAAATAATTAAAATTTGGTTTTGATTTAATTCCAAAAAAGTATTAATTTCACACCAAGAATAATTTCTGTCTCTCATATTCTCTTCTTTTTTTAAACCGGAATGGTTTTAATTTTATACTTTTTGGCATTGTTATATATAAATATCAAAATGGTATTAAAATTAAACTAAAATTTTTACTGTGTGTATATGTTTGCTTCATATATGTAAATGTAAACCACCTTAACTATTCCATTCCATAGCCGCGCCGCCATTTAAAATCTCCTATGAGCACCCTCTGCATAAAATATCAATGCAACAACAACAACAACACTATACTGCCCCTTCTTCACTCCAGTCCCTCATTCATTCGTTTATGTACCTGCAGCCGAAAAGTAAGTAAAAGTGACAAAAGTGTCACGGTGTCAACATTGAAAGCGGATTTAAAATCACTCATACGCCATGGTGGCCGTGCTGGCGATGATGATGATGGTGCAAGAATGCAATGGGAATGTTGCGAAAATGCTGCATGTAGGTAGTTAAAGAGTTGATGTGGAAATTGCTGTAGTGTTGTAGACAATACAAAAGTACATTGTGTGCGTGTAAAATTACCAGGGGTACATATATTTTTAATTAAGGAACGCACTTCTTTGCAGTTTGAAGGCACTTGCACTCAAAGAAACATTAAATAATGTAAATTTTCTAAGCATTGCTTTTAGTTGAGTTTTAGTAACTCTGTAAGATATTATCGAATTCGCGAACTACTAGATCTTTATATAGCGACATTCAACCCTCGTTGTTCGATATATTTTCGATCACTTATGCATAAGAAATCCATCTCATTCTCGAATGGCAATTTTAATTAGGCAGAGAGAGAGAGAGCGGTTGTCATAAAACGCGTCACTTTTTCCCTGTTAGTTCGCATTTCTTTTCAACTGTATTATATTTCAAAAAAAAAAATAATAATAATCTTTCCTGACTACACTATATTTCCTGACTGCTTAAAAAGGGATCAAAATAACCCTTTCTTGGGGGTGCTAGATGGCCAAAATGTTCAAGAAAATTATTCAGCATAAAATTTCAGTAGCGCTCTCTTCAGAAAAAATTTTTGCATAATGAACTTAAAAGACCACAGGAAGCGAAAAACTTATATACCTCGGAATGTTAAATCTGTTTTATTTGCGGTTCTACTGAATCGATCGAAATACTTCTTTTGCAAAGAGTTAATGTTCTTAGACGACGTTTAACATGCTGGCAAAAAAAAGTTACACTAAGGTGGTATAAACTAAGTACTGGGTGGAACTGACCGCAATGGCACACATAGGGTTAATACAATTACAAAGTGGAAATCCTCAGCTCAAGCCAAAGAGATTGGTGTATCAAACATAGGCATCGGACCATAAATACCGAAGATATGAAAAAAATGAATTTTAGCGACATCTAGCGGCGTCAAAAAAAATAAATAAAAAATTGTTCCAGAAAGGTTTTCGGAAGAGAAATCTTATGACGGGGCGTACGGCGACATGTTTTTTGCGATATGCTCTAATGCGCATATGTATAGCCATTTATGTATATTTATATGTGTGCCTATATGTAAATATGTAGATATCATTTACTGCATGCATGTAAAATTTACAATTTACAAATGAGCGACAAAGTCTCAAAGTGCATTTGTAATGATTTATTAATGCAGCTGGAAGCCATTTTCATGTCAACACAACATTCATTTTTACATAGTAAGTACTAGGGCAACAGAAGATATGCAAATGCATATTTTTCTGTTGCAGTCCTATTTACATATGATAAATATATATCGGCGTTTTAGTTCAAGACGAAGAGAATAAGCCTAACTTGTTAGGGCATATTTTCGCATATTTAGGTGAAAAGGCTTATTTTTGCATATCTTGACTTATTTGCATATTTTTGGCATATTTGGCTATAAATTCATATTTTAGCATAGTATTTCGTCGTATTTTTCCATTTTGCTCGTAAAATTGTTTAATATTTTAATTTTTGTACTCTGGCAACTTTGTTTTGTACTATTGCTAGTCCTCTTTGTCTGACAAGTTCAAGGAGAATTTAATAATTTTCGCAATGCTTCATTCAAATGTGCTACACGAACCAGCTGTGTATCTACATACATAGGCATACTTCAGACGGTCAATATTGATGAAATCCGAGGATCGCGATTCATATTGATAGTGTAGCATCGAGTATTGATGGCTCGCGATTCTGGATCGCAAAATGTTTAGAAATTTTGAAATCCGCGATCCGGATCGCAATATTGACAATACGGATTGACTGTGTAGCATGAAAATTTTGCAATCCATCAAAATGCGTGCATATTTAGAAATTTTGAAATCCGTGATCCGGATCGCAATATTGGCAATAAACGAATTGGAAGTGAAAGTGCCGAAAGGACGGAAGTAAAATATTTTGAACTTCAGAGCGAGAAAAATATCGCAATATTCATATTGAACGTGTAGCACTACACGCTACACAATGTCTGAAATTCTTGCTTTTAAATACGCCCCGATACCTTCAGTTGACGTGGAAAGATCTTTTTCTACGTTTAAAAACTTACCGCGACAATCGACATAGTTTTCTATTTGACAATTTATCGCAAAATTTCGCCGCTTGTAAACTTTACCCAAATTGATTAAATTTTGTGATAATGTGTCGGCCGACGGATGGCTTCAACTCAAATAAGTCTCAAAATTTAATTTGAGTATCTTCAACTACATTTTTTTTAGCAAATGTAAAAAAAAAATTTAGGGATGACTATCTAAAATCAAAATTGCGGAGGGTCAAACTTCATTTTAGAACTATGCTCCTTTGTACTTTTTTGTTCAGAATTGGCCAGAGAATGCAGCTGTGGCCGAAACAAAGTAGGTTTTTTTCCGTCAGTACAAATTGACCCGCCCTAATATATATAGATTTTCGTATGTAAAAATAATTGTTTTCTTTTGGTAACGAAGATGTGTTTCGCAAATGTGAATTTTTTTATTTCGTCTTTTGTACCTATAAAATGCGCCTTTAATAAAAATAATTTTTTGTTACAAAAAGTACTATAATTTAATAAAATGTGAATTTTTTATTTCGCTTTTGTACCTATAAAAACAAATATGTACCTTTAATAAAAATATTTTTTTATTACAAAAAGTGTTCTAATTTTATTTAAAACTAATTTTTGATATTTGTCCGGGCCAGGGTTTGAACCTGGAACCTCTTGCAAGAAAGGGGAGCACACAACCTACCATGCCGTATATCTTTTTATTAAGTATATAAAAAAAATTTTAAAGGCATATTTTCAGTGCTTAAACCAAGTTTTAAGAGCATATTTTTAGCGCTTAAACCATATTTTTAAGGACATATTGTTAGCGCTAAACGAATTTTTAGGGCATATTTTCTGTTGCCCTAGTAAGTGCATATCGTCGGCCTCCTGCCAGAAACACGAATGTGAAAATTTTTTTAAGTGCGATGTCTGCCCTTTATCGGGTATATATTGATGTAATAGCAATTAATATTTGCATAAATTCTTGTGTAAACATACATGCATAATATATAAGCATATATACAAATATTAATTGTTATTATATCAATATATACCCGATAAAGGGCAGACATCGCACTTAAAAAAAATTTCACATTCGTGTTTCTGGCAGGAGACCGACGATATGTATGTATGTATATAAAGTGACTGTGCAACATCAGCAAATTACCGCAACAATTGCATGCGTGCAAAAAAAAATATATATATACCTTTATATGTATGTATCACAATATGCATACCTACCCAGCAGGGGTTTTCCATATTTTGGTAATGGCTTGAACTTGTATTCAATGAAATAACGCATTACAAATAGCTAAAAAACACTCCTTCCCTTACTTTGCTCATTACTTGTAATGCGACAGTTTTGAAATTATTATTTTTTCGCTTACTGGTAATCCAGAAAATAATCGAAAAGGTTTGGAGTACTGCCGTTATTTTTTTGCAAACGCTTTGCTTTGATTTTAATTTTTCTAAATAGCAGTTTTTAAAGCAAATTACCTCCATTCTCGTTTATTTTGCCAGTGTTCATTATAAAACTGTCGTGGTTAGTCGCGTTATTCCATCGTTAAAATTTTTTTAAATAAGCCAATAGCTGTGCAAAAACATAGCGTAATAATTTTTATTCAAATATTGTTTTTTGCTTTTAAATACATTTTGCAAAGAATGTTTTGATTCTTTATTCATTCTGTATGCTATTTGTTTTCGGCACAAATTGCTCACTCATAGTTTTAAAATTATTTTTTCGCTTACCGGTATTGCATAAAACAAACGAAAAGATTTGGAACACTGTCGATATATTTTGCAAAGCCTACATTATTTAAATTTTTGTAAATAGCAATTTTGTAAAGCAATTTACCCTCATTGTCGTTTATTTTGCCAGTTTTTATTATAATACATTATAGATTACTATACTGGATTGTGTGATATATGCAATTACTTATATCAGTGAAAGAATTTATTACTTGTAACAGCTTATTTTTTTGTAATATTAGTAGCGATTATATAATGCATTATTGTCCACAACATTGTAAGACAATACCGCCAATGACATGCCTATGTTAAAGTAATGCAATCCGTATTCGAAAGTGTAAGCGATGGATCAAGATCTCTCGATGATTTTACCCATTACATGTAAGAGAAAGCCCTGCTGGGTACAATGACAAATGCCCTTTGGGCGGGAAATGAAGTACATCCCAGCAAAAAACACGATTACCTCGGAAATGAAAGTAGAATGGAAATAAACTCTGGCAATCGCTTCCCCACTCGCTTACGGAATCCATTATTTTAACACGGGCATGTCATTGGCGGCAAGGTCTAACTATCACCTTACGTGGAAGCGGAGACGGAATGCCTTGATCTATAGATCGGAATCTTATTCTACTATTCATTACTGGTAATGCATAAGAGAAGGGAGAAAATCTTCAGGCATTCTATGGCAATGCATTCTGTCATGCAATACATGCAGCAGCGATTACCAAATTTTTGCTGGGATATTAAGCACTTTCACACTTATACATACATATGTATATATGTATTTACGCAATTGCATATTTGTAGTACAACAGCCATAACCAACAGGCAAACCGACATACATACGTGCGACGAAATCGGGCCTTTGTGCGGTTTTGTAAAATTTTCGCCAATTTTGCAAAATGCCTGTGAACTAAAGTACTAAATTTACACTTACACGAATGAACATGTTAATGCACTTTCTTGTTGATATATACTGACATGCATATGTATATACATATGTACATATATACTATATACTGATTAACATAAATCTATATTTAATATAATGATAGAAAAATACTCAAAGAATTGCAAAAAAGAAAATACAGCAAAAAATCATTGACATGAACATTTTTCAATCCTTGAAATCTTCCTTTTATCGAAATTAACCCACCCGAGCAATGCTCACGAGAATGTGTAAGATCCGAGACTATGTAGTATATGTGGCGAACTCTCAAGGTACGCGAAACTAATGTAAATCTCGTATGTTCGCTAAATGTACGTTTCTTGGTGGGGTTGGGATGCTACTACTAAGAATATAATTATTTAATTACTCCTAGTTGGGATGCTACTACTAAGAATATAATTATTTAATTACTCCTAGTTCATAGAATTTTCTATAGTCAATCAAGAAAAACGAGCAAATCTTTTGGTTTTTTTGTAGTGTTCTACACATGCAGTTATAGATAAACTTCTTTGCCGCCACCACCATATCTATTCTCTCTTCAACAGAAATCGTGTGCCTTCGATTTTCTTTTTCTTCTTAGTTGCTGTACAACTCTCTAAACGATGTTTGCTGAGTCCAATAAAGTGCGCCACTCCTTTCTCTTTCGTTCTACCTGGCGCCAATTGGAAACACCAACGCACATAGATAGATTTTCATGTTTTATGCGGCCAAAATTCAATTTTGTGAAGTTTTTACAATTACAGAAAAAACATACCCACATATTGGAAATAGACTGGGGAACAATAATCCATCGCTTTTTTCCCGACCCCATACTCTGCACTTGCTCCCAGATGGTCGAAACTTAGCATATCTAAAGTTAATATTTTAATTTTTTTTACATATTTTTAAGTGCTCGTTTCAACGTGAATATTTATTATTTAAAGCATTTCATTTAAGTAACCGTTATGGATCCTAAATCTTCAAGTAATTATTAACACTTTTCAATAATATCCTTGATTTCCAATAATTCTAAGTTTTCAGTTTTAAGCTTTTAAAGTTGGGATATTTTAAAAAAAATTTCAGTCTTTTTTGTGTTCAAAATTGATTTTGTTATATTGCTCTGTCAGACTCAGTCAAATTAACCCTCGGACATGATATCTAGTACAATTAGTATTTTTCCGCCAAAAAATTACGTCGCACAAAGCCGCACTTCACTACTAGATACAGGGTTTTTCATATGTACCTACAATAATTTTCTTTTCTGTGTTTTATATTTGATTTTAATGTTTATATTTCTAACGCATATCTTGGTTAAAGTAGGTGATGCTCGAAAGTAACCGAGATATTTATCAGCGATTATTGTTAACTTTTTAAGCAGTATTTTTAGTATTTCCAATTTTTCAAAGTCAAGGAAATACTTATTATAAAAAGGGGCTAAGAATTCTAAAGCTACATTTTTTTTAGAAGATTTTTGAGTATGCAATTTTGCAGCTCATTAAATTTTAATATAATAACATGCAACATTCAACTTTTTGAAAATTTTCATTGGCTTTTCGGAAATTTTAATTGGAACGGTCTCACGTATATAAGGCAAACACCCTACAGAAAAAAACTTATAAAATCGACGGAATTTTTCACAGCATTAAGAATTTAATTTTTACACTAAAATTGGTTGGCTACATAACAGTACACTTAGAAATCTCCTAAAAATCTTCTATAAATTCTGGCCGCGCTTTGAAATTTTTAATCCACTTTTAGAAATTTCTACGATTTTTCGGATTTTTTCCATAAGCTTAGAAATCCTGCTTAAAACGATTTTTATTGAAAAATTGTATATATTTTCAAACGAAAATAAGAAAGTAATATTTTCGACAGAACTCTTTGAAATAAATTTAAAAACTCTGGCGTATGATTTTTTTTTGGAGTCACTGTATATATTTTTCAATAAAATCGACTTTTAACACAAATTATTAAAATTTTGCATTAAACAATCAATTTGGAATAGATGTACACTCAGAAAAAAAATCATCAACACGATTCATGTAAAATTAACACGATCGATCTTTACACATAGAACAGCAAACATTTTTTTCAAATTACACGATGTTTGAAACATGACTTTGGCTTTGTAACTGTCATCTGAAAATTTGGTAAATTCAACCAAATTTTATTGTTGATACAACATGAAGAAATTTTAAAATATACAAGATGATTCAAATATAAAATTTTATTCCTAAATGTCATTTGGAATTTGGTTTATTTAACATGATGATAATGTCAATATAAACTAAAAAAAATGTTAGAAAAATGACGTCCCAATTTTAGTGTTAATACAACATGAAAACAAATGTGAAAACAACAAGAACCACAATTAGCAATAAAATTTGGTTGATATAACACGAAACAATGTTCAAACATAAACGTCATTTGTAATTTTGGTTTATTCAACACGATCATAGTGTCAATGTAATCTAAAAAAAGTGTTAAAAAAGAACGTCAAAACTATTTTGAAACATACATAATTTTTTTGATCATTTGAAGTCTCATTTTCGTGCAAAACACAAATTATAATTTAAAAAAAAAAAGGAAAATTGTGTGCCGTTGGCAGTGATGCGAGTTTAGCATCATTGTCAGTTCGCGATAGAGGGTTTTCGATTTATATTTTCAGTTTGCAGGTGAGTTAAACAGGATTACATTTTTGTTTCTAAAAGTATTTAATGTTCAATATTTTATTTTTCCTCTTCATAGGTTGCAATATCACGAGGAGGTTTTTTAGCGAATGGGGGTCTGCGTGCAGCATGCGATTGTTGCATTAGCGGCCAAACATTACTCGGTGCAAGTGATAGTACTATCGCCCACGTATAAACTATCGCCGGTACATTCGTGTTCGTATGAGAAGGACGCCTTCAATTTGGTCAGTTGTGCGGGTGATGTACGAATGTGCTTAATTGAAGTGATGATTATATATTTTATGTTTTATATGTTTTTTTTATTTAAAAAAATAAATTGTACAATCAACAAGACTTTGTAGTTAATATAACAAATATTTAATGTAAAATCAAAAAGATGTTATTGTTAATTCATCAGGACCATTTCGTGTTAATTTAACCAGCTTTTATTGTAACATTAACTAGTTAAAATTGTAAAATCAACAGGAAGACTCAATACTTTTTAGTGTTAAGTCTACAGTTGTCATCCTGTTAAACTAACACTTGACAGTAGTGTTAAATTTACACGATTACATGATGGCATACATTCAGCATCGTGTTGAAAAAAATTAACCACAAAATTTGTTGATTTTTGGTTGATTTCACACTATTTTTTTTCTGGGTGTAGACAATAAAATATTTTTGGCCGCATAAAACTTGAAAATCTACCTATGTGCAACGGAAGCCAATTCGCTCTCCATCTGATCTCTCCAACACAGTGGAGGTCTCATTTTCTGTTGCCTTTAGTGGGTTTGGAAAGAAATCGACCGGTCTGCGTAAAGCTCATACAGCTCATCTTTAAATCTCCGTCGATACTCGTCGTCGCTAAAGCGCAAATGCCCATAAATGTTCCGAAGACTTTTTCTCTCGAATACTCCAAATGCGGTTTCATCTGATTTTGACATCGTCCGTACATGAGGATTGGCACGTTGAACGTCCTGTAGAGTGTGATTTTTGTTGGTCAAGGCGGCGAAATTTAATTTTCAATTGCATACTAAGTCCAAAGCAGCACTTATTGCATCTCCGTGCGGACAGCATTTTTGAGCTTTCGAACAGTTTCCATTGGATCGAGAGCAAAAATTTGGCTCGCTTTGACTTTTCTATTTGGCTGCATTACACTTACACATATATGTACATATGTATATGTAGGTATGTACATATGTATTCTCTTATGAGCTCTGAACTTTGAACTCTATGCAGCTGTTGACAAATTTCAACAACTGCAACAACATTGCAAACTGCATCCTTCTATTATACTACATATCCACATTAGAGCGTATCGCAAAAGAAAAGTTCGCCGTACGCCCCCCTCCCCTCCTCACATTCCCATAAAAAAATTTTTATTTTTTTTTGACGCCGCTAGATGTCGCTATATTTTTTTTTTCATATCTTCGGTATTTATGGTCCGATCCATAAGGTTGATACACCTATATATTCGGCTTGAGAGGAGAGTTTCCAGTTTATAATTGTATTAACCATATGTGGACCATTGGGGCCACTTCCACCCAGCACTTAGTTTATACCACCTCAATGTTACTTTTTTGTCGGCATGTTAAACGCCGTCTAAGAACATTAATCTTTTGCGAAACAAGTATTTCGATCGATTCAGTAGAACCGCAAATAAAATACATTTAACATTCCGAGGAATATAAGTTTTTCGCTTCCTGTGGTCTTTTAGCTTCATTTTACAAAGATTTTTTCTGAGGAGACCCCTACCGAAATTGTATGGCGAATAATGTTCTGGAACATTTTAGCCATCTAGAGACCTTAAAAATACTATTTCCGGACTGTATAAAAAGGGGTCAAAATAACCCTATCTTAGGGCGTCCAAAAAAATTTTTTTTCTGGATTTTTCTCCAAAAAGAAATCATAGGGGGGGAGGGGGCGGTACGTTGCACTTTTTTTGGTCCATATAAGGCGAGACGACCTAATGTACATACACACATATGCACATACATATTAGAGCTCTAATATATTTACAGAAACATTCAAGAAGTGTAAAATACGCTCCGTATGATTATTAAAAAAAAACCGGAAAATATTAAGTGCGAGTTAGAAACAACGCGTCGTAAACAAAAATCAGTCGATCCCGATCTGAAAGTTGTGCGCGCATGTGATAAAACTTGCGATTAAGATAAGAAAAACATAAAAAATCTTTATTAAAACTACATATATGTAAAAACTTCGTGAAAATTTGACTGGAAGTGTTCAAGAAAGAGACAGCAAATTTACGCGGAAATAAGAGAATTTCTCAGTGTGTAACTAAAGCTGTTCTTGTCACGCAATAGCGAGACAGATGATGCAGCAGTAATCAGCTGATTTGCACTGCACACAGAGAGAAATAAAGAAGCAAATATAAGAACTATAACAGGGTGGTACACATGAAAAAAAATTTTGAATAAGTGGTAGAAGTGTAATAAGGTTATAAGGGATAGGTTATATTATTATTACAAATTGAATAAAATAAATTCATTGGATTTAAGAAAAAAAAAAAAAAAAAAAAAAAAAAAAAAAAAAAAAAAAAATAATAATAATATTCATCATTAGATACATATACATATATACATTTCTTATATACCCTATACAACCCATATACCCTATAAACATCCCGAAGGCGAGAGAATAACCCAAATTAGAACTAATACTAATACAATTATACTGATCGTCATTATTATTATTAATGCGGCAGTAATAATAATACATAATACATAATAATAAAATAATAATAAAAAAAATAATAAAAATAATAATAAAAAAAAAAAATAATAATAATAATAATAATAATAATAATAATAATAATAATAATAATAATAATAATAATAATAATAATAATAATAATAATAATAATAATAATAATAATAATAATAATAATAATAATAATAATAATAATAATAATAATAATAATAATAATAATAATAATAATAATAATAATAATAATAATAATAATAATAATAATAATAATAATAATAATAATAATAATAATAATAATAATAATAATAATAATAATAATAATAATAATAATAATAATAATAATAATAATAATAATAATAATAATAATAATAATAATAATAATAATAATAATAATAATAATAATAATAATAATAATAATAATAATAATAATAATAATAATAATAATAATAATAATAATAATAATAATAATAATAATAATAATAATAATAATAATAATAATAATAATAATAATAATAATAATAATAATAATAATAATAATAATAATAATAATAAAAATAAAAATAATAATAATAATAATAATAATAATAATAATAATAATAATAATAATAATAATAATAATAATAATAATAATAATAATAATAATAATAATAATAATAATAATAATAATAATAATAATAATAATAATAATAATAATAATAATAATAATAATAATAATAATAATAATAATAATAATAATAATAATAATAATAATAATAATAATAATAATAATAATAATAATAATAATAATAATAATAATAATAATAATAACAGTAATATAAATAATTAACAATAATACATAATATAATACTAATAGTAGTTATACCTATAATAATAATAATAGTTCTTTTGCCTGGTTGGTTCTAAGGGAGCTTTTTAATTAAACCTCCCTAAACAATTTATGTATGGATAGAACACCACCACCCGTGAGTGCGGGGTTAACTGAAAATGCTGAAGTCGACCCATTTGCGAAGCGGTCGAGACTAACACAGTCTCCCCCGCGGTCAGCTATCAACAATACAGCGATGCCCCTAAGTAAGAAAGACGGGGAGACATGTTCCCAAGAAGAGCTCAACGACGACGGTGATGCTTTCATTAGTCTCGGAAAGCTTATAAAAGAGCTGAACGAGATCGTAATGAGCGGAAAACGTTCTATAAACCAGAGCTTTAGAGAACTGGTAAAAGCGATTGCGGTCTCATACGACGAAGCGAGCGTCATACTAAATGAGACGATTGTGAAAGACACAAAGCAGTCTCAGACGACACCTTCACTGAAGCAGCAGCAGCAACAACGGGCAAAGCGGGGTAGGGAAAGGGCTTCTGGTGCTACACCATCCCCGGAAACGCTCCCAAAAAAGATGAGGGAGGTTCAAAGGACTACAGCCACCGACACCGAAGCTACCACGTTGAAAATGGCTAAGGAAATGGAACCAAGCAAAGAGGGGGCATGGACTAGAGTGGAAAAGCGAAAAGGTCTAAAATCTAAGGCCCAAAAGCCAAAGGCAGTGCGCCCTGATGCCATTATCATAAAGCGCACGGGCGAGTCTTCTTATGCCGACATTTTGAAGGCAGTTAAACAAGAGGACTCGCTGAAGGATATGAGCGCATTAGTCCGCAAGATAAGGAAGACGGGGAGCGGAGACCTCCTGTTCCAGCTCTCCAAGCAGTCGGAGACTGACACAGCGAAGCTGCAAGCAGCGGTAGAAAAGGTTCTCGCAGGAAAAGCAGAGGTAAAATCCTTGAAGGAAGAGTCGCTGTGCGAAATACGTGACATTGACGAGGTAACGACAAAGGAGGAAATCTGCGAGGCGTTAAGCAAAGAGCTGAATTCCTACGACGTGAAACCAATGTGCGTGCGCTCCATCAGGAAAGCCTATGGAGAAACGCAAACAGCCACTATTTCCTTACCAACGGAGGTAGTTAAGAAGCTATTGGTAAGCGGCAAAGTCCGGATCGGATGGGTTGTTTGCCGGATTAGGGCAAAAGTTCAGCCTAAACGGTGTTTTAAATGCCTCGACTATGGTCACATTTCGAAGAACTGTACCAGCAAAGGTGACTTTAGAAGTGCATGTTTTAAATGTGGTGCTGCAGGGCATGTAGCGAAAACATGTAACAATGTACCAAAGTGCTTATTATGCGTAAAAAGGGGAACTAGCAGATACGATCATCCTACAGGAGGAAATCAATGTCCTGCATACAAGGAAGCAATACAGAAGATGACACAGCGATGAGATTCCTCCAACTAAACTTAAATCATTGCGAAGCTGCACAAGATTTGCTAGCGCAATCTGTGCTTGAGCTGAAAGTAGATATTGCGCTACTGAGTGAGCCATATAAAGAAAAATCAGCAAACTGGATACAAAGTGTTTGTAGCAAGACCGCAACTTGGTCCTGCGGACAACAGCCTTTACACGTGGAAGCCGTAATAAAAGAAAATGGATTCGTATGTGCGAAAGCCAGTGACATATATGTTTACAGCTGCTATATACCACCAAGCACTCCGCTAGACAGATTTGAAGAAATCGTCGAGAAAATAGCCATGGATGCAACTAACAGACCGCGCTTCATGATCGCAGGAGATTTCAATGCCTGGGCAATAGAATGGGGCTCAAAGCGGACTACTCCAAAAGGCAGAGCTCTGCTTGAAGCATTCGCTTGCTTAGATGTAGTCCTGCTAAACACAGGCAGTGAAAACACCTTTTCTAAAAACGGCCGCGGTTCCGTAATCGATATAACATTTGTTAGCTCCAACCTTTATAGGCTTTCCGATTGGAAAATCAGCGAATGTTACACTCAAAGTGACCACTCGGCGATATTAATAGATGTTACAATGAGCGAGGGAGAACGGCCAACTAAGAAACCCCGTGCAAAGCGTCAAGGCTGGAAAGTAAACACATTCGACCAAGAAGTATTCATGGAAATGTTCCCTAGAACTGAGCACAGCGGGCGTGCGAATGACATGGCTACTGCAATAATGAACGACTTACGGGCGGCTTGTGACACATCAATGTCACGGAAAATGAAATCCAGGCATCAATCTGCCACGTACTGGTGGAACGAAAATATAAGTTCACTACGAAAGGAGTGCATCAAAGCTCGAAGGAACTTTCAACGTTCAAGAGGTAGAGCTGATTTCGAGGAACTAAGAGCAAAATTCAAATCGGCTCGACGCTCCCTCAAAATGGCTATCAAGCAAAGCAAGCGTCAATGTTTTCTAGAACTTTGCGATGATGCAGAGAATAACCCGTGGGGGACCGCATACAAGATTGTGACTAAAAAATTAAAAACAGGCAGGGAGTCTACACCAACATGCCCTATGTTCCTGGAGCAAGTGGTAACAACTCTTTTTCCTGTCCAAAGGAAACTAGTTTCCTCTATTTCGAGTGACATAATGCAATCATTTGGAGAAGTAACGGACGAAGAAATTCTCCAGGCAGCCAACGGGCTCAAGGAGAGCAAGTCACCCGGACCAGATGCGATACCTAACAAAGTACTTAAAGTAGCATTTGAACATGCTACACCAGTGTTCACGAACCTGTTTAATTCGTGTCTAGCAGAAGGTACATTTCCAACGATATGGAAACACCAAAAATTGGTACTGCTACCTAAGCCTGGTAAAGATCCCACTGTACCATCTAGCTACAGGCCCATATGCCTACTCGACTCGGCAGGCAAAGTCCTAGAGAGAGTCATCTACAACCGCCTCGAAGGGGAAGTATTGGCATTAGGAGGCATATCTGAGAATCAGTTTGGCTTTAGGAAAGGAAGATCCACCGTTCACGCAGTGGAGGCGGTGAAAAAGGTAGCCCAAGATGCCATAAGTGGCACCCGATGGCTGTCAGGAACCAAAGAGTACTGTCTTATAGTAACACTGGACATAAAGAACGCATTCAATACTGCCAACTGGGCAAAAATACTAGATGCGCTTGATCGAATCGGAGTGCCAAAATACCTTACAAGGTTAATACGAAGTTACTTCGAAAATCGAACGCTAGAGTACGAAACGTCGGCCGGCACTAAGAAACTAAAGGTTACAGGCGGCGTTCCACAAGGTTCAGTGCTAGGCCCCCTGCTATGGAACATTATGTATGACGGAATTCTACGCCTTAGATTCCCGGAAGGTGTAAAAATATTTGGCTTTGCTGATGACATAGCCCTGGTTGTTACTGCTAAGCAACTAGACGATATACGCACAAAAACAAACGAAAGTATAAGCAGCGTGAAAAGATGGCTGGACAAAAATGGCTTGCAGCTAGCGGAGCAGAAGACAGAGTCAGTGCTGATATCAAGCAGGAAAAAAGTGGAGCACACTATAATAAGAAGCGGTAGTCACGATATCGTCACACTACAAGCAATAAAGTACCTGGGGATTATGATAGATCGAAGACTGTCGTTTAAAAATCATATTGAATACGCAAACGAAAAGGCATCAGCGACTGTGACAGCATTATCACGCATAATGCTGAACTCACGTGGTCCAAAGCAACGGCGGCGACAACTACTTGCGTGCGTCGTAAGGAGCCAAATTCTCTACGGCGCTCCTGTGTGGCACCACGCTATAGAACATCAGTCGTATTTTCGCTGCATCAAGTCGACTTACCGTCTGTGCGCGCTGAGAGTATGCTGTGCGTTTAAAACCGTATCGGATGAGGCCGCACTAGTAATTGCCAGTCTATACCCTATAGACATACTAGCAAAAGAAGCTGCAATTATTGCACAGAACGATGTCCAGCGTTCCAAGGCGAGAGAAGCCAGCATGCATAGCTGGCAGTTTAGATGGAGTAACTCCACGAAGGGACGCTGGACACATAGATGCATACCAGATTTGAAATGCTGGTTGGAACGAGCACACGGCGAAGTCGATTTCTACCTGACGCAGTTCCTATCTGGGCACGGTTGTTTCAAGGCCTATCTCTTTCGCTTTAAGCACGAGTCGAACCCAACGTGCGATCACTGCGGGGGGCAAGCAATAGAGGATGCATACCACGTATTCTTTGAGTGTGCGAGATTTTACGAATCTAGAAACAAACTCCGTAGAATATTTGGAGGTGACTATACACCTGAGTCGTTCGTGAAGCATATGCTAGAAAGCAAGGCAAAATGGACTGCAGCGAGTAACGTAATAGCAGACACCATGAAAACACTGAGAAGCCTAGAGAGAAGACGGCGAGCAAACGGCGACTAAATGAGCACTAATTGTGTCCTTCTAATCATAGGCACGTCTAACAATGACCACCTTGTGTGGAACGGATACGCACAGGAGCTCGGCCTCCTGCATCCGTTACTGATACGTACAGGAGCTAGTCCTCCTGCATCCGTTACGCGCGTGGTGCGGAGCTTTGGCCTCCGCAGACCACCTAACATTAACCACTTCGAGTGGAACGGATACGTACAGGAGCTCGGCCTCCTGCATCCGTTACGGATACGTACAGGAGCTAGGCCTCCTGCATCCGTCATCGCGTGTGGTGCGGATCTTTGGCCTCCGCAGACCACCTAATATTGTGAACTTTGAATGAAACGGATACGTACAGGAGCTCGGCCTCTTGCATCCGTTACGGATACGTACAGGAGCTAGGCCTCCTGCATCCGTCATCGCGTGTGGTGCGGATCTTTGGCCTCCGCAGACCACCTAATATTGTGAACTTTGAATGAAACGGATACGTACAGGAGCTCGGCCTCTTGCATCCGTTACGGATACGTACAGGAGCTAGGCCTCCTGCATCCGTCATCGCGTGCGGTGCGGAGCTTTGGCCTCCGCAGACCACCTAATATTGTGAACTTTGAATGAAACGGATACGTACAGGAGCTCGGCCTCTTGCATCCGTTACGGATACGTACAGGAGCTAGGCCTCCTGCATCCGTCAATGCGCGTGGTACGGAGCTTTGGCCTCCGTAGACCACCTAACACTGACCACTTTTATAAAAATATATGGGTGAAGCCTTTTAAGGCAGACTGAGGGCAATAACGCGACCATTACGGACTGTGAGCCTAGTGCTCAACCCACCTCCCGACGGTAGCTTGACGGTAGTACCGGGGGGTTCGGTACGATGACAGTAGGAGGTTTAGTTCGGGTTAGAGTCCCACACTGACGGGGTAAAGGCTTTCGATGCTTCCTCCTCGTAAAAAAAAAAAAAAAAAAAAAAAAACATATTAGAGCTCTCAAAACTATTCGAATAATTCGATTAATCGATTATTCGAATATTCGATTTTCAATTTTTGTACGATTGCCAATCAACTTTCATTATTCGAATAGTTGACTTCTTCCGATTATTCGAATAATCGCAGCTCCACGATTTTTGAACCCAGCAAAAATGTAGGAAAAATATATTGTTTGCGTTATGTTTTTTTTTTTTTTGTTAAAATGAGTGACAATAAAGGAAAATAGGTGTGGAGCTTTTTTATAAAAGGCCGTGAAGGCAAACAAGTTTCCTGCTCCATTTGTGGATCTGTTTTAAATTTTCACAACTCTACCTCCTCGCAGAGCACGAGCGGGATATATTGACACCCCATAGAGAAGTTGTTTATTAAAGCAAAATGTAAGTCTTTCAACATTCCTTCCCAATAACTCCTGTTATAGAACAGAGGCAACTAACCAGTTTTTTTTTAATTCGTAGGAAATTAAGGATTTGCGTAGCTGTTCTTATCTTCGTCAAACATAATGAACTTACAAATGCAGTTCCAATATATCACTATTAGACGATGTCACTGCATCATTTTTATACTCAGCTGTACTAGTACACAGAGTATTATAATTTTGATTTCATAACGGTGGATTGTAACATAATGAAATAATCGAGATAGATATGGACTTATATATATCAAAATGATCAGGGTGAAAAGAGAAATCGATTGAGCCATGTCCGTCCGTCCGTCCGTCCGTCCGTACGCACGATAACTCGCGTAAAAATTGAGATATTTTGATGAAATTTGAAATGCAAGTTGGTATCGAGACTGGGACGGTTGGTATTGAAAATGGGCGAAATCGGACCATGACCACGCCCACTTTTCCTATATAGAAAAAATCGGAAATTTGGTATCTCAGCCACTAATATAGCTAGAGTGATAAAATTTTACCCACGTATTGAGCTCAGGCCCTTATGAAGAAATTTGATGAAGTTTTGGAAAATGGGCGGTGCCACGCCCACTTATTAAGGGTCAAACATTGAAAGTTTTATATGTCATAACTCAGAAACCGTTGAAGATATATCGATGAAATTTGGTACGCGTGCTATATTTACTTACCCAAATGTGTGAACGAAAAATTACCAAAATCGGTTGACGACCACGCCCACTTTTATATATGGGTATTATAAAGTGACCTAATAAAATCATTTTTAGCGATATCTCTGTGAAATATAAAGATAATTCATTGAAATTTTGTGACATGAGTTCTACAATAGACCGGAAACAAAAAATAAAAAAAGTTTATAAAATGGGCGTGGCACCGCCTCTTTTTAGACAAAGGAATATACGAGCCTATTACTCGACAAATAACTGAGATATTGTGACGAAACTTGGTTTATGCACTTTTATAACATGTGTTGATAGACACACAAAAATGTATTGAAATCGGTTTATGACCACGCCTACTTTTTAACAAAGATATTTCTGGAAAACCCTTTTGGAATTTGTAACGTGAAGTCTTTGTAACTAAAAGTCATAGAGGGATGCAATTTTGCACTAACAATAATATTTATATGCTTATTTGGATGATTGATACAAATTTTAAAAATGGGCGTGGCTGCGCCCTGTTTATGCAGCACTCGTTTCATATAAAATACACCCTATATCGAACAAACGCAAATAAACAATGAAAGCATACAGCTGAGTATCTAATGTTCGATTCCACTCGAACTTAGGCTTCCTTACTTGTTAAATGATCAGAATAACGGAAATGACGAATCAAATTCTTTTAATATTGGTATTATATGAAAGGTTTTTCGCAACGGCTAATACGTGTCAGAATATTTTTATTTCTTTACAGAAGTACATATTTTTTTCTGTGTATCTTGTTGTATTGTAAAAGCAAAAGATATTTGTTTCTGTTCTATCATAGAAGAGTTACTTGGTTTTGTTGTGGACTAATTTTAACCCATTAGTACATTTAAAGTTACTTGGTTATATTTTTGTTTAGTTTAAGGTACTAAGGAACAAGATAGGAAAAAACGGATTAAAGTCACTAATAGATGTTTTTATGAAAATTCCAAAAATAATGAGCACAACAAAAACAAGTAACTAGCAGTTACTTGCTTCTGTTCTATTACAGGAGATGAACACGAACTCTAGATGAATTCGAGAAGGAGAATATAATTTCTCAGACTCGTTTCGAGTTCGAGATGGACTCGAGAATAATCAATTCTCGCAATAGCATTTTCTTATTTTGCTAAATCCTGGTTTGCACGCAAAAATTCTCTATTAGGCTTAAATTTACCATTTAACCCTCTGCTCAAGAAACTCAAAAGATAGGATGACATCGTTGCTAATTCGTGTATTCGCCAATAAACCTAAATCTCGCGTGCATCACTAATGACAAATGACTGGCCTGGAATTCGGTTTCGCTGATATATAGTCGCGAAGCATCGCCATGATAATATAACCAGAGAACCGAACTCTTTTCGAGGCGAATCCATTGTGTTTATTGGGTTTATAATAATAAGCGCTTCATGAACGATAATGACGCTACTGTATAAATGGGTTTCCGGATATAAACTGTATTATGCATTCAATGTGAATTAAAATATGTAAAAATAACAAAAAATAATAGACAGACTGTTGCTTTTGCGTAATAATTATAATAAAAAATTTCTAAAAATCGAACACATTCAAATTTTATATACATACATATGTGTATGTAAATATTTCAAGAATCGAATAATCGTGCAACAGCAATTATTCGAATAGTTGACAACGAGCGATTATTCGAATAATCGACATTGGACAATTATTCGAATTCGTCTAATCGAATTTTGAAAATCGATTTCATGGTATTCGAATAATTCGAATATTCGATTTTCACGAGCTCTAATACATATATATTTTGCAGTCCAGTTGGCAGCGCAATGCGTAACCGTTGATGCGTAATGCTATTGCCAACAGAGCAGCAACAACAATAACGCCAGCAAACAACAAGTCAACAATATATACTGACGACGCATTGAAGCATGAAAATGCATTGAGGGCATTTAACAAAAAGCCGCATGCGTTGAGGCGTAAATTTAGCCAGCCACACCCACCACTCACTCAGACACCCCGCATCCAACATCCTACACCCACATTATACACACCCGCATTCCACACAGCCCACAACAACGCATAGCATGTACAACACTTTGCTGCAACACTTTTAGTGTGAAATACGTGTATATACGCCTAAAGCTATACTTCAATAAATGCGTGCTTTGTAAGAGTACTGAACTGAGTGCGTGCGAGTAGTAAGTGAATGTGTGCTGAATGCAGTCAATATGTGAATTTAAATTCAATTAAATTTAATTTAATTTAAATGTGAATATAATGTCCAGTAAATGTGAAAACAAGTGTAAAAAGCTGGCCGTAGCTTCTATGGTAAAGTTGGAAATGTTTGTTGTTGTACGCACGCTTAAGCAATTAATGACTTGTGAAAGCATTTCGTGCATTCGTTCGTACACAAAGTGCGAGTTCAGGTGAATTGTGCTTTATAAGGGCACGTCATGTGTAGCAGATATCCGACGAATGTACCGAAATGTAACAAACGCTAAAAAGATCTTCACATCTTCTTGTAGTACTTGAAAGAAAAGCTTTTTGAAATATTTATGAGCCTTTACCGACGAATACTATGTTAGGTTAGGTTGGAGTGGCTGCGCTACCGATGCACTTACGCCATTATGGATTGTGATACTGCGAGAAAAACCAGATTACTCCTACTTTTTGAGCCAGTTAGAGGACTTGATGAATTTCACTAGATTTTCTACGTCAATGTTCGCAACTATACATCGACTATCCAGAAAAGGAGTCCCGAAAAAGCGCCGTTGATAGCTGGGCAGTGGCAAATGAGGTGCTCGATCTTCTCCCCTTCCTCATCATCCTTGCAGAATCTGCGGTAAGATGCACCCAGCCTCTCTGCATGTTTCCCAATGAGGCAGTATCCTGTGAGCTCCCTCGCCAGGTTTAGTAATCTCTTCTCTCCTTAGCGTGCATATTTTACGAGATCGCTTGTGATTCCGTTTTAATCAAGTTTGACTTGATGTTCGACATGTTGGTTTCTGTTGCTACCTATCACTTGCTAGTTTATAGATGTGCTGTTTAAGCCTTAGCTTGCATGTGGCAAAGGGCATACCTCGGGCTCGGTAGTACTTTGCCTTGCTAGTTCATCTACCTTACAGTTACCATCAATATCTCTGTGTTCCAGGATTCAAACGAGGTGCAAACTGTCTGTTGGGCTATCGTATGTTTGGCTATCTGTGGACCTTGCTTAGCAGTTTCAGTTTTTAGATATCGAAATAGTTTAGATAAAAAAGATTTAGCCGATTCGGTCATGCGAAAGAACAAATATTATCCGGCTCAGAACGTATTTCATTCAGCAATCAGTGGAGACAGCAGACTAATGAAACGGCAGGCCTCTACTTCATTGAAAAGACCAGAAATTGGATTAGACTTGACCTTTCAACATCAAGTAACTTTGAACTTGTTTTGTCTATGTCACGGTGTAAAGAAGGCATATGAAAGACAACTGAGTCGATTTATGGGTACACTAAAAAAAAAAATTTCTCTCGATCAAAGACATAATTTTCCTTATTTTGAACACGCGTCCCAATACAAAATTTTCTTTGTTTTGTGTAAATTTTCTCAAAAATGTGGAAAAAACATAAAAAAACATTCAAACAAATTCGTTGCCATGGGGATTTGTATGGGAATTTAATTTCTCAAAATTAAAGAAATCAAGTTTTCAAAACAAGGAAAGTTGGGAATGGAATGGCGCTTAAAGAATTTTTCATTATTTTAATGTATGAATTTTTTCAAACCAAGTATATGAAACCATGGTAACGCATGTAACAACAATATTTTATAAACCTTTTAACATGTTTTAAGGAAAATTTACTCAAAACAAAGAAAGTAGTGTTCAAAATAGGTAAACAATTTCTTTGACCCCTCCATATATTTTTTTTCTCTCAGTGTATTGACTACTTTTATTCCTCTTCTTAAAAAATGGAGACTGTGGGATTTGATATGCATATATGATATATCAAGTTTGATAAAGGCACAAGGTTCAAGTATTGGAGTACTCTTTTCCACCAAATCTCTAATACCTAAAACAAAGTCCGTGGTATAAATTTCAAACCTCATGTAGATCTGAAAAAAATAGTTTTCAAAAATTAGTTCAACCAAAAAATCAACTTTACGAGTACTTGTCCGAAAACACATGCATACCCAAACGCGCTCTTTCCATTCAAAACTTTTTTGTGACTTTTGCCTTTACTATTCCCAGCCACAAAAAAAAAAAAGAATAGCCTGGGGTGCGACTAGCCTTAGAAGACATGTGATAACTTTAGAAAAAAGAAAAAACCCAGCAGTATTTGAGGTAAGGAGGTGCATATTCAATAGAATATTCATTATGAAAAATAACCTGAAAGTAAGTTCAAATTTCATTGCTGAAAAAATAACTGAACACGCAGTGAAGACATCAGGTGTACTGAAATACATGCTATGGAAGTTCTCCCTGCGTATTCAGGCCTTTTTTCCTACAGAAACTCTCCCTTCTCGTTCGGCAGTTTTTAGGTAGTTGATTTTCGACGCCACCTCTATATAAAAACGAAAGGGAAAGTTCAGATATTAGAACTACATCTCTACTGAATATTCAGTAGGAAATATGTGCTGTTTTCCAGCTGATAAATACTGCTGGGAAATAACAAAAATATTGCAGAAAGCACACATATGTATGTATGTATTGCACTCGTATGTACTGAAACATTGAAACAGCCGCCAATCCTTGCAGCGAGATAAATACTAGAGCTTACGAGTAAAAGTTTATGCCACAACAACCAGAAAATAATAACAATAAAAACAACAACAAGCGTCAAACAATAGCCGAGAAGTGCCAAAAATAACAAATATAATAAGAAAATATCAAAAAAGCGAGAAGCGAAGAACGAAGAATGAGAAAAAGGCAACTAAATACATATGTACATAGATGATGGCAATAAGACGCAGCTACTAAAAGTGGCAATAAATAGTAGCTAACATGTCGAAACATATGTAGAAGCGCAAATACACATAAGCACAGTCATAGCCCAGCAAAGATTTGGAATATTCAACGAGTCATAAGAGATTCATTCGTCTTAAAACGTTATGAAATGAGCCATTTATGAGTCCAATAGCAATTTCTATGCAGTTTATCAGTAATTTGCGTCAGTGAACAATTACGAGTTAAAATGAGTTATAAGACATGAGTCAAAAAAGAGTCATGAACCCAAATTTATTTATTTGTTTATTTGTAAAAATTATCTAGAAATTATAAATTTCATAGGGAATATGGGCAAATTAAGAATATATATTTAGGTTAGTAAATCATTTATGTTTGAATTAAATTTATACCACGAGTCGAAATATTTCAATACCATAATAATAGCCTTAACAATAAAGAAATGCCTGAATACAAAAACGAAATATAAAAAAATTAACATTAAAGATCATGAGTCAAAAATACTCAAAAAGTCACAACAACGTTTTGAGCTTTTCTAAAAGTTATGAATCAAAAAGTTTCATGCGTTTTGAATCAAATGTAGTCAGGAGTGATGAATCATATGATCATACAGCTTGTTTTTGGCTGATTTAAAAAAGATGTATGAGTCAATATGAAATTATAAATCATAATGAATTTAAAAGGTTACAAGTCATGAATAAAAGGTCATTACTTAGGTAAAAAGTTTTATAAGGACATACGTTTTTAGCTAAATTAGGAGCTGTTGATTAGAAAAAAGTTGTGAGTTAAAAAATATTGAGAGTCATGAATCAAAATGATTCATTGGTCAAAAATAATTTAGAAAATTATAAACTCTTTCTGAGTCTATCTAACACAAATAAGTGCACAGAAGAGTAGTGAGTCATAAATATTTACAGATGAATCAAAGAGAGTCATAAGGTCATAAAACCACTTTGAGCTCATTCAAATAAAAAAAAAATTATATTTTCTGGGTTGTTAGCATCTTCCCGGCCATGTGTGATGTTTGTTGTTGCTTTATTTTTGCACTTTTGCCCGTCTTGCTTTGGCTTTTGTTGTGCGAAAGTGATGCGATGTGAGCGAGCAAGCTACAAGTTAGTTGTTGTTTACTAGTCCTTTGTTATTGTTTCCTTCTGTTTTTTCTTGGGTAATATTAGACATGCTGTTTGCTTTCGTTGTACATGTTTTATTTTTTCTTGTCTCTTTCTCTTTTTTTCTTTTTTTTTTTGGTGGGCGTAAGTTAGTTGCATACCTGGGTAATACTGAGTAGTAATTGGACTATTACGTACTTAAATACTTTATATTTTGATCTTGAAGTAATGAGTCCGTACCAAGTACTTTCAGAATATTCAAGTACTAGTACAAGTACAAGTACTTTCAGAATATTCAAGTACTAGTACAAGTACAAGTACAAAGAATTGAAAAAGAATTGAATTTTTAGCAAATACTTCAAAGTAATTGAAAAGAATTGAATGTACACTCATTTGTACATACATTCATTTGCTAAAAATTCAATTCTTTTTCAATTCTTTGTACTTGTACTTGTACTAGTACTTGAATATTCTGAAAGTACTTGTACTTGTACTAGTACAATTCTTTTAAAATGTACTTGTCACAAGTCGTACTGGTATTTGATATTACCCAGGTCTGGTTAGTTGGTACTTTGGTGCTATTTTTTTGCTGCTCGACACCAGTCAGCTTAAAAATATGAGCATTACATGCGCTGAAAAATGGCAAGTGTTTCGGCACGCAGAGCACATGTGAATGTATGAGTCTAATTTTGAAATTCCCACAAAATGTTGTAGCATACCTAAAGGCGCATAAAAAAGTATTTTTATATGTCACAACTTTTGGCTTAGAAAACTGCATAAAGTCGGTTATACGATACTACAAACATATGTGTGTTCTTATAAGTGTTGTTGCTTGACTGCTTTTGCTAGTTAAGACTCATGAAATGGGTGGTAGTCTGGGAGTTTAATGTTTCTAGCTTGGGATGATAGAAACCTCAATATCCTTGCTTCGTTATCGACTATCTACAAAAACGGACAAAGAATGGCACATACATACTTTGGAACTCCGAGTAATAGACTACTTAATCTCCGCGCTGGAGAACACTTTTGAAAATGTAAGCCTGTTGTAGAATGTTTGACGATTCTTTTGAAGTAAGCATAACCTATTTGCTCATTTAGTAAAAGGCTCAAGATGTTTGAGAAGGCCATTGGGTTCATTATAATCGCACTGGAATCGATGCCGTGATACTGAAGAAATAATCAAGTAATCTTAATCTAGTTAAATCAATTACTTCATTTAGTAGTACCTACACTCAGAGAAAAAATGCATTGTAAAATCAAGTACGATCATACTTAATCTTACAATGCTAAATTTTTATTAAAACAATCTTGTTTTAACTATGAACAACTTAGAATTAAAATTGGCAATTTTGATTTAAAAACTCATTTTTAATTCAAGATTGTAGCCATCTTAAATTAAGGGTGAGCTATTTTGATTCAAAATTGCGATATCTTAGATCAAGTAGAACGTGCTTGTTTTAAAATTGCCATGCTTAAACGCGCTGTGTTTTGGATATTCTGTGCAATTTTCATTCACTAAAAAGCAAGCAAACCCTACGGAGTGAAATATTTTGATTATTTAATATTTTCATATCAAAATGATAGAAATACAATATATTGTGTACACAAGTGAATTAGTGGAAATGGACCCCGAAATTTTGGTAGCTGAATTCCGTGAAAAATTGTTTACTTGGAGGAAAACGGAGGTGGGTATTGATGATATGGATCATTAAGTATTACCCTAAAGATATTTTCTTTTTTTCTCAGTAACTATGGAATTGACGATGAAACTATGTCTTTGTCCGGTAAGGTAACCGAGTGGCTTACGCATAATTAATCTATTTCATAAAAGAAAATTGTTATAAATGTGTGTACACATGTAAATATTTAAAAGTTTATCAAATAAATTCGCAAGTTCATATGCAAGTAATAATAAGGATTTTTTTGGGTAGGTTTCGTGGTGAAAAATAAATTGGTTGTGGGGAATATGAAAAAGAAAATGGTTCAATGTTAAATTAAGAACATTCTACCTTAAATTAAGATTGGACGTTTTTATTTTAAGATTGCACGATTTTATTTTAAGATTGAACGATTTTATTTTAAGATTGCATACTTTTAAAATAAATACGAATCAATGTAAAATGAAGCATGAACCACGTTAAATTAAAAATGTTAAATGTTATAATTCCATTATAAAATCAACATTGTCCATACTTGGATTAAGAATTTTCCATCTTAACTGGAAATCATGACGGTTTATACTTGATTTAACATTGTTGATGCTTGATTTTAAAATGTTTTTCCCTGAGTGTACAGCGAGACCACAAAAAATGCAAGAAATTTTACTGCCGGAAGGTATTCCGAGTCTGATAAATTATCTACATTTATAAAGAAACAAACCCGGTAAAAATAAACTCAACGAAGTGAGAGCAAAATATGTAAGTAAGTAAATAAATCGCCTAATATACCAGAAATGTTGTTTTGATATTTGGAATTTTTGGTCGATTAGGATCTTCAAATCAGAGCATTTACTGCGTTCATCGCCTATTGGTTTTTAATTTAAAGTTATGTAGGAATTCGTATTGAAATTTAGAGTAGTTAGTATAAATAATGAAATCACTTGCGTTGTTTGTTGTCGAGAACATTTTTATTATTTTTGGCCTTCTGGATAGGGTACCCTTTATCTTATCGAGTCCTTATCCAGAAGTCTAAAGAATGTTCTCTCAGGTGTTCATGAATCATTCTTAACGAATTAGTCACTTATTAGCTGCTCCTTTTGAGGACTTTTCCAGATCCCTTGCCTTCAGCTTCTTTTATATTCTTGCTGAATGCCTTGAGGGATGAGACCGGCACTTTTTGAGAGTAGTCTTCCCTACGTCTCGGGCTCTGTTCCAACTATGCAGTACTCTTTGTGACTAGTACACTCGGGTACAAGTCCCTCACACTATCCCGACTGTTGTGCTTACGATTTTTTTTTTTTTTGCCATTATCAATCTTCTAGGCTGGTGGATTTTAGTCGCGTCTTACGATGGGCATTCTTTATCACGGGTATATTCTAAGCCCCTTAGCCCGCTGGGGATATTGATTACCCCGTCATATCGTTTGCTTTTTCGCAAGTATACCCATAGTTCTAATTTTTGCGTCATCCCTTGAGTCATCAAATAATCAGTTGCAGTTTTCTGTCAAATATGAAAACAGATCGTCTCCTGCTTCTAAGCCAACGCGTGGTCAAATGCTACAAACCCAACCAAGCACTTCAAGTAACTTGGCACCCCTGCAAAACACGCGCCCCTCATTATTTAACCAAAATAGCAAATGAGCACCCATAATGAACATCTTTGTTATCTAATGACTATTTTAAATGCCAAATAAGTACTCATTCTAATTATCAATACACAGTTAGGTACTTTCTCATTCAAATACCTTTTCACCCTCACTGCATGTGCGGCGCTGCGCTCCCTCTCTTCAAGGTAGGTAATTTTGTAAATTTCGCTACCGCAACGAATCACTTCAAGTGTTTTTGTAATTTCACGCTTTATTTTCGCATTTATTTAAATATAGAAAAAGGAAACAAACAATAAAATAAAACCAAATATCTGACTAACACACAAAACCCTTGAGGGAAGCGAGCGCGCGTGCTGCACAGTGTTTTTGTTTCATTAAGTTTGTGAAATGAGAGCGCAGAAATCTACATTTTATTTACTCATTGATTTGAAAAATCTAAAATAAATAATCATAAAATTTGATAACAATAATAACGTGTGGGTAATTATTGCATTTGGGTATACTTTGCATAAGTTTATCACGTGATTTGACTTATTTCTTCTTCCGTTTCTATACTCATTTGCTCTCTTTCTCTCTCTCTCTCTGTTTCTGCAGTCCTTAGTCTTATGCATGTTTATTTATTTATTTATTAAAATTTTATTTAACTGTTTTTATTTATTTATACTAATTTGTGCGAGATTAGTTTGCGCAAATTGATTTTTTTTTATTCGGGATCCTTGCAATTCCATTGCAATTAAGATCGCCTTACAAGCTGTGCATCCCTTACACTCACACTCAATCGCATCCTGACCTTTGAGCTCATCACACGCACCCTTAGTATAGTTGTATGTGCGTAGTTCCATGGTAATTTCTTCATCTCAATAGCTCACCCTCTTTGTTTACGGCAATCATTCACCGCCCTTTATTTTTATCTTCGCCCTAGCATGCTGATCACTCGCGCACTTCAGCTTCTCGCCTTCACAGTTTTTTTTTTTTATTTTTTTTTTTTTTTGGAAACGCTCACACTTTCTTACACTCACGCAATGTCCGTGTCCAAACACAGCAACTCTGCCGCGAAATTATCCAACGATTCTCTTTTGTGCCGCTGTTCTGTCTTCCATTTGTCCAAACAAATCAACTCGTCGCTGGCCAACTTTTGTTCATTATGTTTTGTTCTGGCATTCTTCGAACGATCTGATTGGTCACTGGCGATAAGAATTGCTGCACAAAGCGTGTTGTCCGAGCACCGACGACTTGGTGCCCCCCTCCTTTCCTCGTCGCCTTCTCACCCACAAACGAACAAAAGCAGCGGGTTGCTCAACTTCGTGTCTCCGTGTTTGGACGTCGACAATTCGCGCGTAAATGCCTGTGAATTGAGCAGCTGTTTCGTATACTCGCTTCAGTTCATCATTGCTTGGCTCTATTAATTTTATGCTTGTACGCGTTTGCCTCATCGCTACTCTATCTACCCACTTCTTCACAGGCGCTCTTTGATAACTGTAAATCTCGCACGAGGGCTGTCCGAAATGTGAACAGAAGATGGTGTTCTGAATAGTCTGTGTGTGCCTTTCTTAAGCCTATTTCCTGAGCTCAAATGCTCGTCCGTCAACTCTTGTCCGACCTACATGTGCTAAATATAATCAGCGACCAAACCTCCCTTTGTAGCTGAAGAGGAACTGCAGCTGTCACGAGAGATCGTCACGAGGGACCCCGCACAACTTCCTTCTAGATTCTGTAGCCTCTCTCAACTGCTATCGGCTCTTAATCCAGCCCAAAATACTTAAGGTAAGTCCGACATGTGGCGGATATATTCTTGACGTCTTCGACTGTTGAAGCTGAAGAGGAGCTCAACTGTCACGAGAGATCGTCACGTAACACCGGCAGAACTTTCTTCTGTAAGCTGTATCACTCTTACATACTCCTATCGGCTCTTAATCTCTCTCAACATATATAATTAACGTAAGTCCGACATGTGGTGGATCTCTCTTTGTCAGCCAGCCATATCTTCTACTGTTTTCACAAACCCCAACTCAGTTAACACTGCTATCTCTTTGGTGTCCAATTAGATTGGAAAAGAACGTTTTCTTGACTGTGGAAATTTCTGCTACAACAACAAAAATAAATCAGCAAATGATAAAAATATCTTTAGAGTTGAATCGGAACGCCTTGGTTTGTTCAGTTCCACTGCGATTCTTCTCTTCTTCTTAATTGGCGCGTAATCGCCTAGACGATGTTAGTCGATTCCAATAAAGCGCACGCTTTCTTTCTATTTCAATGGAGGACGAGTCACTCTTCACCTGATCTTCCCAATGCAGTGGAGGGGCCCCTTTTCCTCTGCCGTCTTTAGCGGGTTAAGATAGAAATACTTTGTGGACCGACGCTCATCTTCATCCATTCACACGACATGAACTGCCCAATGCAGCCGCTGGTTCTTTATTCGCTGAAAAATGTCGTTGGTCTGCGTAAAGTTCGTACAGCTCATAATTCAATCTCCTCCGATACATACCATCGCTAACGCGTAAAGCTCCATAAATATTCTGAAAAACTTTTCTCTCCAATGCTCCAAGTGCCATCTCATCTGATTTTGACATCGTACATGTTTCTGCGCCATACATGAGGACTGAAGCGATGAGTACTGCGATTGCGATTTGTTTTTTCTTTTGCCTTTTAGGCGACTTTTGGCACAACCCTTGTAATTGCATGGCTTTTCGCTCACTTCCTATAACTTCTTCGTTTGCTTCTTCTGCCTTTTCGTTTTATTTTTCTTTCTTTTTTGCTGTGCTTTTGCCTATTTTTTCTTGCGGTCTTACAGCATCTACATATCTCCCTCAGCCAACTTCAATCGCTTGACAGCTGCACTTTGTGGCAAACTGACAAAATTAGCGTTTCCTTTAACCCTCCCCACCCCGCAAACTTTTCACAAACATACAGACCTCCTATCTTTATGTCATTTACAGTTATTATCTGCTTGTGTTTTGCGTTTTTTGCATGTTTTTTTTTGGTTGTTCAGTTCCGCTTTGCTAATTTCTTCCTAATTCCCAATTTTTTGTGTGCTTTGCGTGGGCGTTTGTTTAAGGGGTTTTCCGGGTTAACACATATTTTAGCATTTGCCATTTATATTTTTTTTACTCCCCCTCACTTAAGCTCTACCATGCCTAATTAATTGATTAGCTTCGCTAAATCGGTCAATATGTTTTTATGGTCTTTTGTTTTTTTCGGGGTTTCGGTTCGCTTTTGGTTTTTCAACACGTTGGCTCTTTGGTGTTTTGTGTCTTCTTTGTCTTGTGTTGTCTTGGTTATATATGGCTTTTCTTTTTTCATGCGCATCTTGTTTTGTTTTTTTTTTTTTTTTGTTTAGCCTTTTTTGTAATTAGTGGTAGGAGCGTAGAGGGGTTAGGTAATGAGCTACTAATTAGATTTGGTAAATGCTACTTTTTCATTTGAGTATCTGCCGATTTGGTTATTTGGACTATTTGGGATATTTGGAATGGTGTGAAATGTGGCACGTGCTCTATTTTCTGCGTTTTTTCGGCATGAAGTTAAGCCAAGTAAATGTAGACAGCCCATGAGTTTGTACTGTTACCTTGTCGAATCTTCAAGCACATAGTTTTGCTTTCTCTTATTCATTTCAAGGGAAATAGTGTTTAAATGGGATGTCTTTCGTTATGGAAATTGACTCACCGGATTTTTTCACACGAGACATTGACTTGTATCAGGGCCGAAATTATTTCATCCAATTCATTGAAGTGGATCAAGAGCGCTTCCAAGACTGGCTGTTTTTAAGTAAATTCCTTGCGTGATCTTGACATGAGGCTAACGAAAAAATATAGTGAAGATGGCACATCGCCGCAACCAGTTTATGTCAAACAAGGAATCACGGAAATTCGTTCCACAATACATCACCTGCTATAACTGGCTTAACATGTTAAAAAGGTTGTACAAAGCTTAGAATGATTCGCTTTGATCAATATTCAACCAAATATACTGCATACAGAAATAGCGGAACTGTACGAGTAGAGGAAGTACTGGAAGTATGTCCACAAGGAACGATTGCTGTAGACCTGGGCATCCCAAAGTCGTTATCGCACAAGCCAATTGATTTATAAGGTACTTCATGGGTACCAAAGCAAGGTTTTCTACACTATTATTAGTAAATTTTAATCTAGAAAAAATTACCTGAGTGAATTTTTCATATCCGCCTAATTGACACCGCTAAAATGAGTTATATCAACCCTGAATTCATGACGCTCAGCTCTGTCGACCCATGCCCAAAACTCGAGTCTTGGGAAGCTGTATATTCTAAGGCCATTTTGAGCTCTGAAATCGTAGAGCTGGGCGTCGCGTCAGAATCAGGGTTGGAAAATATCATTTTTGGCACAAGACGATTAATATGAGGCCTCAATATCAGCCTCTTATTGTTAAATCAGCTTTAGGCTAATTTCCTGGCAACATAACAATTTTGTTAGTCTTCCAATGAAATAATAAAAAAACCTTGCTTAAATATTAAACCTTTTCTCATTCTTTGTCCTGTCTTTTCTTATTCCTTCTTTAATGAACTCTCATTTCTGTGGAATAAGCGGAAAAATCCAATTAGCTCATACAGCGATGGTAGATGGTTGGAGCGTAGGTTCAAAGCCTGGTGTGCTCCCGAGAAGATGTCTGATGATGAAAAAAGTGGTTTTTCTTCGAAATAGCTATCACATCTACCATCGCTGTATGAGCTAATTGGATTTTTCCGCTTAGTCCAGTGTATAAAAATTAATTAAAAAATAATAATTTCGTGCTAGACACTAACATATCCAATAATGTTGAACTCTTATTTCTTCTAAGTGAACTTTCTCAACTTTTCGCAAAGTTCATTTCTACCTACATATGCCACATTGCCAAAATTGTCTAGAATTGGGAATTTCGTGAAACTTAATTAAATAAATAAATAAATTTGCCTTCTTAAGAACATAAATTAAGCCGATTTTATTGACTAACTTAAAAGGCAAAAAGGTTAAAAGCGTGAGAATATCAACATTTGTTTTGTTTGGCTTTATGTTTATGTATCGTATGTTGCTTATGCTTCTGCATGTGATGCCTGTGTTGCTTAGTTTATTAAATTGGAATTCATATGAGACTTTATTTGTACACACATGTACTCTGAAAAAAATACCCGTAGTTAAATCAACAACTTTCCGCTGTTGAATCTCCGTATTTGATTCAACAGCAAAAGTATTTGTTTTAACGGCAAAGTTTTTGATTCAACAAATTTCCGTAGTTAATTCAAAGACGTGCGTTGTTGATTCAAAAACTTGCTTGCTGTTAAACATTTTTTAAGTAAAAAGAAAGAAGGATTTGAAAGAAAAAATCAAAAAAAAAATAAACAAAATTTTTCAAATTCGTTCAATTCGTTTCAATTTTAAAATAAAATAAAGAAAGTAATATACATACATAAATAAAAAAATTAATTAAACAAAAACTAATATCTATTGATAAACTCAGCTTTTTTTGATGTCGTGAGAGTTGTCTGCAGATGTACTGATGCGTTTGGAAATGGTGAATGGATGAATGACTAAAGTTCGTTTGGTGACGGCGGGCCTTAGTATTAAATTAATTAATTATTAATATTTCTACATATCGAGCCCTAACCGCCAAAAAGTGTATCCAACAAAAATTAAATTTTACAGGTCTTTTTTGTTATTTTCTTTTCATACAGTTGGTAATCAGCCTTGAAATTTATTTATGGCCGGTTTCACAATCTGCGGTTAATTTAATCGCTGGTTAGTTTGACGTAAATTGTATGGCGAGCTGTCAAATAAATTGGTTCACCGGGCAAAAATCTCTGGTTAAGTGCTTAACCGGAGGTGGTGAAACCGGCCTTAAGTCTATGAAATTATGGGAGTTGATTAAAAACGCTTTTTAATTTTGTTGGATACACTTTATGGCGGTTAGGGCTCGATAAGTAAACATACATATATTATATGTATAAAAAAAATAAAATAAAATAATATCTATTATATTAAAAAAAAATACCATTTTTACAATTTTCTTGAGGTTAACTTAAATGCGTAAGTATTTGATTCAATGGTGCCCGTTTTTCGACCAAAAACTTTTGCGGTTAATTCAAAAGTAAACGTTGTTAGCTTAAATACGAAAAGTATTTGAATCAACAGTGCTCGCTTTTGGACTAAAATTTTTTGCTGTTAATTCAAAAGCAAAAACTGTTAACTTAAATGTAAAAGTATTTCATCCAACAGTTTCTGTTGTTAACTTAAATACGAAAAGTATTTAGATCAAACACGCTCGCATCTTTGAAACAATAACGGAGCGTTGTTAGGCACATTTCAACTGCGGAAAGTTGTTCATTTAACTGCAAAAGTCTTTGTATTTACGTTTTTTTTTTCAGAGTATGTATATAACTATAACTTTTTCGATTTACGCGGCCACACACGAAAAGGAACTACTTATGTATCTTCTATATAATAGAAACACACATGAAAATTAGCACATGCGAGTGCCCTGCAGAAAATTTACGTCTTATTGGCGGCTTATAAAAAATGCCACAAATTTCTAAAGGACATCAGTCAAGGCTTACCATGGGTAATAAGGCTTAGATATGTATATCTTTATAATATTGGCCTATTTGGAGTTTAAATAATTTGTAAGGTGGTCGATTTGGTGTAGTGTGTAGCGTGCATACCGGGATCAACCCTTAACACTAAAAGTTGAATTTAGTTAATTTTCTAAAGCATTAAAACCCAATTATTGGGTTTTTAAAAATAGCGGTCACTCCTCGGCAGTGGGCGACATACCCCCGAGTATATTTCTGCCATGAAAAAGCTCCACAAAAAATGCATTCGCCGTACGGAGCCGGCATAAAACTGTAGATCCAGCCAATACGTAGGAGAAACAAAAATTAAGAAGCACGCCCCCGAATTATTTATTTATTTATTTATTTTATTTATTTATTTATTTTATGATTCCATAAGTTAACAAATACAATCAATTAGTAGTTAACTTAATCTATAATCTAGAAATTAATAAATTTCATTCAGATTAATTAACTATATACTTACTTACATAAAATTAACTATATACTTACAAAAATTAACTATATACTTACAAAAAATTAGGGAGAAGCTCGGCCCTAAAACTCTGTGAAATAGGCTACAGAAGTCACAATGTTTAGCAGGTAAATATCTGTAGTGGAGTTTATTTTTCCAACAGCGTCATTCATAAAATTTTTCTTAAGTGTACGTCCATTAGATCGTCTCGCAAAAAAAAAACGCTCGCCTAAAACAGACCCCGGGGCATTTTGACTCATCTGAGTAGCTGAGAAACATCACGCACATTATAAACAATTTAGCGTAAATCGATCTGCGCTCTCCCACACGATCTATATCATAATTTTTCCGAGGTCTGACCTAAAACCTCTTTATATGAAGTATTTTTTTTTTGTTTTTACCACACCTGCTGTCGCCCAATTGTCATATCTTTGACACATGTAGTCGGATCTTAAAGTTTGATACATAAATATTTCTGTCTCAAGAGATGATTGACAAACAACATTGACATGATGACAAACCAAGACACATTTTTCTGAGATTAACAGCTAAGTACTTCCACTTCAGCAAATATTAAGTACAATTTTTTTTTGATTCGTGATATTTGGACTATTAGCTGTCATCTACAATATATTTTGATTTTAAATTCGAAGGTGACTTTGTCCAGCTAGCTTGTTCTATTCGATTCACTGTGCACTGATGTACTTATGACCCATAACTGAGTTGGTGCGAACCTAATGTATGTTTTCAATGCCAGCATATAAAAGTCTGTTTAAAATAAAAAATCTTTGGCGAAAGAAGTAATTAGATTAATTCAGAAAACCCTACTTTTATATACATACATATATTTTTTTTGATACGGTCTAATGTGCATATACCCTGTAGGGTCGCTTCTAGTGCGTTTTTCGCAACTACTAGTGGGAGCTAGATCTCTTTTGCATGTTATGAACTGGCGAGCTTAACACGGCGATGTCCTAGGTGGTGTCAATTGTCACCCTCTGCACTACATTTTCGATAGTTCCGAACTAGTACTAAATTCTACGGTTTGAGCTAGTTATAGGCCCGTCACATAGCATACGTCAATCCGTCTACGTCGACGTATGTGACTGACAGCTCAGTAAACTGTGGGCATTTAAATGCACATCGGTACAAGTACGACGGATCCGTCGCCGCAACGTACCAAAGTTGGCCAACACTCAACTTTCGTCATACGTCAATCCGTCGCTATGTCAGCTGATTGCTTTTGATCCTTAACCTTTAGCTACTCTTGAATTTTACTTTTTTTGCAATTTGCTTTTCGAGTTTTTTCTCATTTGTAAAACATTCCTCCATAAAACCAAAATGGTAAATAATTATCAGGAGATGTGAAGTTACTGAAAACTGAATTTCAAGAGGGCAACTTAAAAGAGAAATTAAAAAATATTCTAAAGAGTTAAATTTTTGCCACCACCTCTGTAGTTAAAGGTTAATCAAACAGCTGATTTATGTATATCCGTCAACGTTTCCTATGTGGCGACCTCTCCGTCAAGTACGTGAGCTGTCAGTCACATACGTCGACGTAGACGGATTGACGTATGCTATGTGTCGGGGCTATTAGTTTGTTGACAGAATTTCGATAGTTCTGAACTAGCTAAAAATTCCTACAAATTCCACCGTTTGGCTACTGGCTAACGCGTGTTACACTCAATCTTGTGAGCGTAGGTTCGAATCCTGTCGGTGTCGAGGTGGATGATTATTTATTATATTCATTTCATACAGGTGAAGATGCAAATAGAAAACTCTTTACATATATAAAATGCTTCACTAAACGTCTCAGAATTGCAGAAATATACAAAGCCGGCGGAAATTAAACGAAGTAAAATTTTTCATAGAATTTTTGTCACTTCGAAATTGCTTACAAATCAAAGTGTGCCTTATAATGGTCACTCAAATCACTCCTTATGAATTGGTGAGAGTCTAGCTTCAGTTGATCTAGTTGCTTTTTGACACCTTTTCGCTAGTTCGGAGCTAGAAATTTTTCTCACTAGTTGTTAAGTTCCCTCCAGGGTACTTGCCACTATTACATAAGTATTTCACATATGTATGTACCATGTACTAATATTTTGCCAAAATATCTCTACGTGTGAATTTATTCAATAGTCACACACTCTATCCAGTAGGTGTGTTGTCCTGGTGACTTTTATTTGGCGTTGTTAATTAAGTGCTTTTGTGGCGAGTGGGTTTGTATGTGTAAAGCGATTGTTTTTATGCATTAGTATTTGTATAAAAAATACACACACACATATGAGCCGCCACCCTGTAAAAAAGTGTGCGACGAGTCTCTAAAAAGATTTGTCCGGGAGCGCTCTCTTTCGGGTACAATTAGTCTACAATTGTTCCCAATTGTACCCGAACGGGTACATATGTATACTAATTGTAGACGAATTGTACCCGAAAGGGTATCAAACGGGTACAATTAGTCGCACAAATGGATGTGTCGCATTTGCTACCTGTTCGGGTACAAAACGGGTACAATTGTGCGCTTTTGCTACCCGTTCGGGCACAAACTGGGTACAATTAGTCTCTTCATAGGACATGCTCAAACAAAAGAGAACACTTCAACCCATATAAAGAGATACAAATGGGTAGTAATCGCATGCTCCCTTGCGAGTTGTCCCGGATGTATCCCGGAGTGATCGCATTTTTTGCAGGGCAATGAATTGACAATACACACAAACATGTCACATATATTTCCAACAAATAACAGGGATGACATTTTAATCCATTGCTAATCGCCTACGTGCACAAGTGAAGTGAAATTGAAATTGCAGGCGTGTTGAAAGGACTCACATGACAAAGCAAAATATTTACTTATATATAATACTTATAGAGGTGGATTAATACAAATGTATGTACATTAAGCCGTATCACGAAAATAAAGTTTGCGTGTGTCAGTTTTATTTGAACACTTACGTCGAAAAAATATTTATGGTGTAAAATTTTTTTTTTTAGGCCCGCGTTAAAAACAGCTAAATCGCGTTTTTTGTAATAACTTCCTTATTTGATGTTCGAACTCTATGATCTTAATGTCGCAGAAAAGGTCTCGCTCAGCACTATATTTGGCCCATATAAAGTTTCGACCTCAAAGGTTGTTCTGAGTTTTACCTTTAAAAATTTTGGAGTTACTATCCCTAGATTTTTTTATTTTTATCACTAATACAAAGCTCTCAAAAAACCATGAGGACTCCGCTAAAGAAGTTGTAGCCTTTACTCACAAACAAAAAAGTTATACCGTTTTAAAATCAGAGAACCTGTTTTTTGAAAAATTATCCCAAGTTCTTATTTATATGAGGCAGTAACGCCATATAGTATGAGTTTTTGATTAAAAAGTATTCTAAGTCCTCGCTTGACTTGAGAATGTTGTACCGCGATGGAACAGCTACCAATACTGGATACATGATATGCCAAAAATTATTGATGATTGGACTATTCGTGCTGATCAACGTTATTTATATTGAATGATAATGGCTGTAGTGAAGATTTGGTAAGTATTCAAGTGGGATCTCTAAGCACAACGCGCTGGCTTACAACGGCTTCACGATTTCTGCATCCGTGCGTATCGTAAAATCATCCAAGTTATTTAGAAAAACTGCTATAGTTCGTTGTAAAATTATACGCGCCTAAGAAGAGACAACGGAAGTCTAAATGTATTATCAATACTTGCGCTGGATGCGTCGTCTGCTCCTAGAAATGCAGTTAATTATTCAGCCTACAATTGAAAACAAGACACTTTACTTTAATCCCCAAAACATCTTCTTATCTATGATAACCGAGACCAAAAATGACGATGTCCTCCAAATTTAGAGATATTTATGAAAGCAGTTTCAGAGCTCTGAAAGTGAATTCTTCGTCGCTTATATTACTTTGCTCACACTCAAAAAAAAAATTACTCAGATTATGGAAAAATGAGAATGATTCGCCGCTAATGACATATTTTCATTGTTTTGAATAAAATTTTCTTTCAAAACGTTGTTTTTATTCCTTGATTTAAAGAAAGTTGTACATCAAAACAATGAAAATGTGTCTTAAGCGCCGAAACATTCCCATTTTTTCCATAATCTGGGTAAGTTGTTTTTTCAGTGCAGGTTTCGAACGTTTAAAACAAATTGGAATTTATGTGCAGGGAATTCTCTTCCTTCTCATATGCATTTTATATACATATATGTACGTATAGTTTTTTCCCCTTTTCTTTATTTTTATTACCTCAACAATAGTTACTCATACGCCCCCACATCGGATCGCTTTGTATGTGAAAACTGAAAATGTTTTCTTAAATATCTCGAAAATGGGAGTGCATACACTTAAGTTGACGTGTTTCGCCGTTTCTCTGTGGTAATTTTAAAAAAAAAAAAAAAACAAGTGTTTCATTTTACAACGTTATAACTTTTTTGTTTGTGAATAAAGGCTAGAATTTCTTTGGGGGATTCCTCATGGTTTTTTGAGAGCTTTGTATTAGTGATAAAAATAAAAAAATCTAGGGATAGTAACTCCAAAATTTTTAAAGGTAAAACTCAGGACAACCTTTGAGGTCGAAACATTATATGGGCCAAATATAGTGCTGAGCGAGACCTTTTCTGCGACATTAAGATCATAGAGATCCGACATCAAATAAGGAAGTTATTACAAAAAACGCGATTTAGCTGTTTTTAACGCGGGCCTAAAAAAAAAATTTTTACACCAAAAATATTTTTTCGACATAAGTGTTCAAATAAAACTGACACACACTAAACTTTTTTTTTGTCCATATAACGTGATACGGCTTAATGTACATACCCTGCAGGCAAAACAACTAGTTGCATACTACAATTCTACCAGTTGGAAAATGTCGGCATCTAGTTGCCCAACTATCCATTTTACTTGAAAGCAACTGGTAGTTTTAACGTGGCGATGGCCTACGAGATGGCAATTGTCTTCCCTTGCATAAGCTTCACACAGAAAAATACCACTCAGCTTCATACTAGAAAAATACCAGTTAAGGGTATACTAGAAGAATACCAGTCAGAATAATACTAGAAAAATGCCAATTCGTCTAGGTGAAAAATAGCATCTTAGTTCATTTAATAAAGCTCACTTTAATTAGATCATTACTTTCTAAAGTTACATTTAGTGCATATTACATACAGTACACGCAAAGATGTATAGTAAGGTAGAATAATGGCTTCGTGTTACTGCGGCAGTTGGCTGATAGAATCTGCAATTTGGATGAAACCAAATCAATTAACTAAACTCTCTTAAACTCTTCTTGCCACCTGCTGCAAACATATATGTAGGTATGTAATTGTTCTTGTGTACCCTGGCACAAAAATAAATGAATAGCCTTAAAAATATTTATTTTGTGAGAAATGGTTGTTTTTTTTTGGCGAACTGGTAATAACTATTCTGACCCTTTTGTTAAATAATAGCGTAAATTTACTTCAAAATCGCCAATAAAGCTTATGGCGTTTTCTTTTCTCGAAATAATGTTGCCCTGTTTGATTTTCTTAGCTATTTTGTAAGATTGTCTGGTCCTTTCACCAAATATTGTCTTCTAACTAAGTAAGAGGCCACCCTTATCTACAAATTCAGCCATTTTATAGAAAGTCAGGACATGTAATTCGATAGTTGGGATATAGGAGGGCAACATTTTTTCGTAGAAAAGAAAACGCCATTAGTTTTGTGATAGAATTGCACAAACTGCTATATTCAGTTAATAAATAAATTGGTATATTACTAGTAGAATATCAAATAGTATGATTTTGTCTTTTTGGTTGATCTACTAGTAGATAGCTCAGTGGCGTAGCTAGAGAATTTTCGGGGGGGGGGGGGGGGGGGGGGTCACAGCCAATGTAAAAAATTTACCAAAATTAAAATTAGAAAAAAAAAACTACAATTTTTTTTTACAAATGATAAAAATCGCTAGCTTAGAATGCAAATTGTGTAAGTCCTTTTTTAAACTTTGTAGGAGAGACAAAAAACAAAAAACAAAAAGAAATTCGAAATGAAAAAAAATTTCTGTTCATATAAATATTTTGGACTTACACAATTTTTTTCGCTTTTTGGACTTACACAATTTACGTATCACCGAATAAAAACGAGTAGAAATATGACAATTATCTCAGACTTGTTTAGCGCGGTGCGTATTTGATTTTTCTAGCGTTCTACATAAAAATACACTTTTTCATAAAAGTGGACTTACACAGTTTGCATTCTAAGCTAGCGAAATGTAATTTTTTCAGACTATAATTTAACATTTTAGTACACAAATATCGCTTATAATACATATATCAAACTCCTAAGGCCCTTGGCCACTTAAAATCTGGAATGTTAAGAAGTGTATACATATGTGTGAGTGTCGGGTGATTGACGCAAATATCTAAAAGATTTGATTCTCATCAACGCGAGCCCGAACAAGAACGTGTAGCACGACGACTGCCGATTGCACTAACACACACAAAAAAACTCACACGTACACACTGCTTGACATGTCAGATTGTCAGTTGCCAAGGGCCTTTAACTATACTTCAAAAGTAAGTATCATATTCTCTTCTGGAAATCTACGCGCATAGGTAGATTTTCAAGTTTTATGCGCCCAAATTGAATTTTGTAAAATTGTTACAATTACAGAAAAAAAACATACCCACATATTGGAAATAGAATGGGGAACAATAATTCATCGCTTTTTTCCCGACCCCATACTCTGCACTTGCCCCAGATGGTCGTAACAGCATATCTGAAGTTAATTTTTTTGTTTTTTTTCTTACATATTTTTAAGTGCTAGTTTCAACTTCAATATTTATTATTTAAAGCATTTCATTTAAGTAATCGTGATGAATCCTAAAGGTTCAAGTAATTATTAACACTTTTCAATAATATCCTTGGTTTCCAATAATTCTAAGTTTATAGTTTTAAGCTTTTAAAGTTGGGATATTTAAAAAAAAAATTATCACTCTTTTTCATGTTAAAAATTGGGTTTGTTATGTTGCTCTGTCAGACTCAGTCAAATTAACCCTCGGACAAGATATCTAGTACAATAAGTAGTTAGCCGACAAAAAATTACGTCGCACAAAGCCGCACTTCACTACTAGATACAGGGTTTTTCATATGTACCTACAATAATTTTCTTTTTGTGCTTTATATTTAATTTTAATATTTATATTTCTAACGCATATCTTGGTTAATGTAGGTGATGCTCGAAAGTAACCCAGATATTTAGCAGCGATTATTGTTAACTTTTTAGGCAGTATTTTTAGTATTTCCAATTTTTCAAAGTCAAGGAAATACTTATCATGAAAAGGGGCTAAGAAATCTAAAGCTACATGTTTTTAGAAGATTTTTGAGTATGCAATTTTGCAGCTCATTCAATTTTAATATAATAATATGCAACATTCAACTTTTTGAAAAATTTCATTGGCTTTTCGGAAATTTTAATTGGAACGGTCTCACATACATATAACGCAAACACCCTACAGAAAAAAATTACTAAAATCGACGGAAATTTTTACAGCATTGAGAATAGCACTTTTTACACTAAAATTGGTTGGCTACATAACAGTACACTTAGAAATCTCCTCAAAATCTTCTATAAATTCTGGCCGCGCTTTGAAATTTTTAATCCACTTTTAGAAATTTCTACGATTTTTCGGATTTTTCCATAAGCTTATAAATCCTGCTTAAGGCGATTTTTATTGAAAAATTTTTTACATTTTTAAACGAAAATAAGAGAGTCAAATTTTCGACAGAACTGTTTGAAATAAATTTAAAAACTGGCGTATGATTTTTTTTTTGAGTCACTGTATATATTTTTCAATAAAATCGACTTTTAACTAGAGCCTAGATACCCGGGTATCGAGCAATTCGATCTGATCGTTTTTGTTTAAAGCCCGTTTGTTGTTCCCCGTTACTACGCCACTGAGATAGCTAACTAGTATAACTTTGTCCGTTTCATACCAGTTGATCAACTAGTAGAAAACCAACTAGTTGAATTTTTTCCTTTACATACCAGTTGATCAACTAGTTTATTTGCATACTAGTTTAATTTTGCCTGCAGGGTATGTATGATAGCACATGTGTGGTGAGCTGTTTATACTCAAGTGCTTTACATTGTGAATTAGAGTGCAAGTACTTGTTGTGACGCCAATTGCGCTCTCTAAAGGGTTACTTATGTAGCTGTTGCTGTCAAGCATCACATATGAGTTTGTTCGTGTGTGTGTCCTGTGACAAATTACATACAAATAATGCGCATCAATAGCATAAACACTTGACATTATTCTCACCTTTGTGATATTAATCGCTTTTTTTTGTTTTTGTTTTGGTTTTTGTTTTTACCGCTTATCCTCTTACTCTTTTTTCCCCCTACCTTAACTTTTGTTTTTCCTCACTACCTTGCCTGTGTCTTTCTTGCGCTTAAAGTCTGCTAAGATCTCCACTCTAGCCATCATCTTTTTCATCAACTGCCTCAGTCTGTAAATCTCTCATTTATCATACGTTCATTGGTAATAAATTGTTGTGTTGAGTTCTTTGATACTCCTTACAAACAGATTGCTAATGATATTTGTTATTTTTGCTTACTTTACTTGAGCACTTTTCAGCATATAAAATACATTTGTCTTTTGGACAAGCATTTGAAGGCAATAGAAAAAGGTATTAAGCTCTTTAAGCTAATAGATCAGCGCATCAAATATAAAACACTTTGACAATTTGTCTTTGTTATCTTTGATATAGAAAGTAAGTGGATCTGTGAAAGTGCAGCTGAGTTGCTTGAGGCTATTAACTGGTGAGAAAGGCTGACCATGGTAAGTATGGTCTCCAGTAGGTATGTCTCGAGCAGGCCGTGGGCTTAGCTAGTTGACATAGCGTATCTCTGATCTGAATTCCGGGGCACCGAGATGTTCAGGGAAACAAACAAGGCTCAGCTCTTGATATCGCAGATCCGGAGGAGGTTCTTGCGCCCTGGGTTTCATCAAGAGTCGAATCTCTCAGCACTGGTTCGAGGAAGCCAAAACCAGATAGCAACGGTAGAAGTCTTTGGCCATCATACAATGAGATGCGATCCTCAGCAAATTCTTAAGATGTGTAGGAGGGATATTTTCCGCTTAACTGCAGTATTCACAGGACATTGGTACCCATGCGGTCCGATTGAGATTGGATCACCCAAGCGAGTTAGGAGGCTTTGAATAAACCCGTGGTAAGGAATGCCTGTCGTAAGATGCGAATAAAATCCACCGGCCTAGAAGGTTGATAATGGCAAAGAAAAATCGTTCGCACGACAGTTGGGCTAGTGGCAGTAGGAACTAGTACACAAGCGTGCCGGATTTATCCGGTAAAGGACTGTTACTTCCCCAACACTCCCCAAAGCCTTCGGGGAGTGTCTTGATGGCAACAATAACAACAAAAAATTTGGGATTGGACCATAATACTTTGCTGTAATTTTCCTTCACCGGAGGAGACGATGGAGCACCTGCTATGCAAATGTTCTTTGCACTGCCAAGATAGAATTAAATTCTCTTGCAAACCATTCTTCGGCAACCTATGGGAACTCAAGAACGTCAGGAAAGAGAGGCTTCTTAAATATTTAAACTCAAGAGAACTTGAACTGCTTTCCGAACTGCTTATTCTCTTTTATTCGCTCTCTCACAAAATTATCGTGCAAGAAGTACCAATCATGTTTAAGTTTCAGAAGAGTCACATAATCCAGAAAATTCTGTAGCAACTCACTTTTAAATGATATCTAAAATTTTGATGATAGATTTCTTCTTTTGCCTCGTCCTTTTGTCACACACACCAAGACACAAAACAATTGTATACGAGCTTCTACTTGTTCTTCTCCTTTCTCATTGAACTCAGCTGCTCTCTTGGGTATACTCATATTAAAATAATTCTTAGAATTTTCAGCTCTACACCTATTGACTAAAACAAAGCCGCCGCAGCAACGAAAGCAAAAACGGATCCTCTTAAGTAGCCACAAAAGCCGTGGTTTAACCACAAAACATGGCGACAACAAGGCAAATAACAAGGTGGTGGCGAACTTGCTGTTAAGCACCAAGAAACCCCCACGCCCCCAGCAATCCTTTCTCATGCCAAGAATCACAAATTACTTAGATTTTAGCTAAACAAGTAAGTAAGTTTGTCTTTCCTGTCTTATGAAGTGCCAAGTTGTAGCTGACGAGTCGTGTAAGCTTTGCTGTTTTGTCGAGTTCAAGAGTTCAAAAGCTTAAGCGCCTAATAGTATGCAACAAGAAGTATGTATTTTGGCAATTATTTACTTTGTTTGTGTGATATTTATGTACAAGAAGGCGCTTGAGTTAAGAAGTAAAATATAAAAGGACACAAAGAAGCATACAGATATAAAGCAGGCCAAACAGGAGTTAAACAAGAGGAAGAGCAAGAGCAAGAACAAGAAGGAGAACAAGAACAAGAAGAAGAACAAGAACAACACCAAAGACAAAAGCAAGTATAAAACCAAAGTCCACACAAAATTAGAACAAGCACAAGTGAAAACATAAGTTCAGCGTTATCTATAAACAGAATGTTGGCAGGACAACGACACAAGGTGTGTAAACAAGTAGCAACAACAACAACAACAACAACAACAGCATGTTGGTTAAGTAAAGGACATTATGGCATTTTAACAATGACAGATGACAAAAACAATTACAACGATTATAACAACAACAACAAACACTAAAACAATAACTATAACTACAATAACTAAGCAGCTCTCAACCGAACGTCTTATTTTCGGTGACCAGTCAGTCGTTCATGCCAAAAGACAATATGATTTCGCAAATACATACTTTCCTATATACATATGTACATACATACATATATGCTTTCTTATAAGTCCGACTACGTACGAGGGTTGCTCGATATATTTTTAGCCTAATAATGAAAATGCGAATATTAATCATCAAAAATGGTTTTACTATTTTTTAAAGTATTCTCCAGCATGACATATACACTTTTGCATGCGCTCAATCCAATTGTCGAAGCACTTTTTCCACTCCGATTGAGACACCAACAAACACATGGTTTTTGAACGCTGAACAGCATCTTCTGGCGACGAAAATCGTTGACCACGCATTTTTTTCTTGATGAGCGGAAATAATAAGAAGTCATTGAGTGTCAAGTTAGGGCTGTACGGTGGATGACCCATCAATTCGACGTTTTGACCGTCTTCCGTTGCTCAAGCAGAACAGTCGCCACATGACCAGATTTGCCGAAGAAACAGGCGACCATTTGCTTCGAAGTGCTTCTTCCACGAACAAATTTCGTTGGATTTGGCTCATTTTCGAAGACCCACACGGTCGATTGTTGTTGTGTCTCGGGCTCATGCGCATAGATCCATGATTCGTCACCTGTGACGATCTTATAAACGTCTTTTGAAGTACCGCGATCTATTTTTGCAACATTTCTTTGCACCAATCGACACGAGCCTTTTTTTTTGAGCGACAGTCAAATTGTGCAGGATCCAACGAGAACAAACCTTTTTTACGGCCAGGTGTTTATGCAATATCGAATGTATGCTTGTGGGAGAAATGTCCAGGGATGTGTCTATCTCACGGTATGTCACATGACGATCTTGCATTATGAGTTCACGCACGGCATCAATGTTCTCTGGCTCAACGGCCGTTTTTGGACGACCTTCACGGAATTGGTATTTGAGCGAGCGTCGGCCACCATTGAATTCATTATACCAATTTTTCACAGTGCCATAGGATGGTGCTTCATCGCCATATAAAGATTTAAATTCATCAATGCACTCTTGTCGTGATAATCCACGTCGAAATTTGTGAAAAATGATCGCACGAAAATGTTCACGAGTTAATTCCATTTTTTTGCAAAATTAAATTTTCCAAGTCACTGTAAATAACACAAATGATGGTCATACGCCAAAACGTTCTGAGTACGATTATGCTAAAAAATGTCAGACTTTCCAATGGAAATTTCAGATTTCACCTGGCAACACTTTTTCATTGTTAGGCTAAAAATATATCGAGCAGCCCTCGTACACGCAGAAATGCTTTCTTGACCAGAAAATTCTTCTCTTCCATTACTTTGCATTTCACATGATAATTTACTTAAGTTTTAGCACATATTTGCGCTTTGCTGCATTTTCTTTTTTTTCTGTTTTCGAACAAAGTCTTTTAGTTACTTGGGTAATCAGTCATTTGCGTTGTTTGCAATTTGCTTTTACTTTGGTGAGTCTGCATTTGTTTTTGGTTATTTTTTTGGGTAAGAAAAAATTAGAAAAAACCGTTTTTAAGAAAATCGTTCCCAAAAAGTCAAGTTTTAGTACGCTGACTTCGGTTTGGTTGAGGGAATATCGTAACAAAGGCAGATCATTGTAACCGCGACTGAATTAAGTAGTCCGGAGTATATCCAAGCTTTAAATAACAAAGAGTTCGCTCGTAGGGATTATTTAGCTACACCAAGGCTCATATCACGCAACAATGTTCCAGACAAAACCTTTCTTCGGCAACCTATCAGAACTCAAGGACGTCGGGCCAGAGAGGCTTCTTAAATATTTAAACTCAAGAGAACTTGCCCTGCTTTCCGCACTAGCTCCTGATTACGGGATTATGTCAGGCAAATATACAAATTCGATCTTGGCAAAGAACAATCTACAAAACCTTATGGGTTTCTAACCAGACATTGCACACTCCGAAATAGAATGCGTGGACTAGTCACTCTTCCAAGCGGCATATGTTTTTTTTTTTGTGACCAGTGCGATGCTATCGCTATGGAATGAAGAAACTTCCTTGTCATACTGTAGCCAGAAATATACTCTTGTCTTGTATTAGTTTGTTCAACCGAAGGTTATGGTTTTGAATGGAATTGTGTAAGGCCGGGAAATTATGTCTCAGACTTTCTCTGCCAACTTCCCAGACTCTCTCATAAATCTAAGGGCCGTTTTCACCATCTCCGGTTAATTTAACCGGTGGTTAATTTGACGTAATTTGTATGGCGAGCTGTCAAATAAATTGCTTAACCGGGAGAAATCCTCCGGTTAAGCACTTAACCGGAGATGGTGGAACCGGCCCTTAGAAGGTCGTTGAGTCGTAAAGAATGTGCTTCCGCCATTCACAATACAACTGACCGGAGAATGCGGACAGATGCAGAGAAAAGGCTGTGCGCCGTCGTCGTTCTCCTCCAGACAGGATAGGCATAATGAGGACTCAATGATGCCTATGGTGATAATGTGCTCTCCCCATGCATTGTGTCTTGTAATCAACGCCACAAGGGCCCGAAGCTCCCTCTTGTTCTGCTTGAGAAGAAAGTTTGATACCTCCTGGTTTTTTTCAGGATATGATCTTCAACTTATAAGGCAGCAATTAGATTAGACGCCCAAGATGCATTGAACTCTTCAAATTATATTCAGTTCTATCCTATTAAAAGGTCATGTGGTAAATCTATCAATAAAGTCTTTAAAAACAAATCTGGTTTAAAAGAAGGAACTCGAGCTCTTTTAAGCTTCAAAAACTTATATGAGAACTATAGAAAAGTGTTTCGGATCCTTCGATCGGGGGTATAAGTAAGTAAAAATATGAGCAGAGCTATTTTAAGCCTATTCTTACTGCTGTACTCTTATTGAACTCTTGGAAGAACTAGCCGCAGACTAGATTAACAATCTTTATTTTATTACAAGTTCCAAGGAAAATATACTGTCATTAGAATACATGGGTCGATAATTCCGACCCCTCCACTGAGAAAAATTTTATTCCATCAATATACCTACATATCTGCTGTTGTTTTTCTGGCAATAATATTTCATTGTAAGTCACCCTATATTATATTGTAACTCGGAAGCATATAAGCCAGCACATAAAAGCCGTAGGACTTTCAGACTGCCACCAATCTTGTTTAATGGAAATTATCTTTATCGGCGGCTGCAACTCTATCATTGGCGGAATGAACAGAGAGCGGAAACTGCCTTCATATTTGCTCATAGCAAAGCTTGGTCAGCGTCTATTTTTGGAACCAATTTCAAAAGGAAGCATAAAAAGCAAGACTTAAAAACCCCTGAAGTGTCTTACTCATATTTCCATTCTATTTATAACCAACACTACCCACCACCCATCGCACAGCCACACACTCTTAGCACACCCTAACAGCAAACAAGTCATACAAAAAACTTCTGCAAATAACTTCTTGAAAAGCCTCAAAGCCTTTTTGGAAGATCAAATTTTTCAATTACGCTAAAATGGCGAGCTCATAAAATTTTCACACAGCCAACTACGATGAGCTGCGCTGCATATAAAATATACCACCATACTCTACAAGGTAGTACCCACAAGGCAAGAAAGGACAAGGCAATGGTAATGAGGTATGGGGGCGAAGGCAGCAGCAAATGCGGTGAGCCGCGCACAAAGTGTTGATTGCGAAGACTTTAGGCAGTTTTATGAGTAAAAAGCAATGAAATAAAAATCAAGAAAGCAAGAAGAAAGGAGAGAAAGAATTAAAAGACAAAAAACTTAAAAAATAATAAAAGAAGTGCAGGAAGTAAGATGAAGGAAGAGGAAGTAGCACAAGGCAAAAGAGGCAGCCTAGAAAAGTTAATATAACAAGATACCACGCCAAAGCAGTTTCTTCAAACAAGTCATCAAAAGGAACCCTGCAGGGAACTCAATCAGTAGTGAGCAAAATTTCTAGTGCGAAAAGCTGTCAAAAAGGAAATGGCGAAATTTTAGTCAGACCCTCACCAGTTCAGAAGGAGTGAATTGAGTGACCATTATAAGACACACTTTGATTTGTATGCAATTTCGAAGGGACAAAAATTCCATGAACATTTTTCGTTCGTTCAATTGCCGTCGGCTTTGTATATTTCTGCAATTCTCAGATGGTTAGTGAAGCACTTTATATAAAAAGTATACTATCTCACTTTTATGAAATGAAATATTGCCCTTTGCTTTCCTAGCACTTGAAAATACTGGTTGACTAGGGATGGCAAAAAAAATGATATAACCGATTAACCGCTTTTTAGGTTAATCGAAAGCGTTCGATTATTAATCGCGAATAATTGTGGGAAACTAACCGATTAAAACCGTTTTCGATTACAATTATTCCTTTAAAAAAAATATATAATATTTTTCGTTTATTTATTATTCCGTAATTTATTAGGAAAAATCGTCAAAATGACAATAAAATCGTCTATTCGGGAACTGGAGGGAACATTTATTGCGAATCCGGACTCGGATGAAAAGGCGGAAATTTTCAACTTCGATTATTTCCTTTCCGTTATTTTTGACTTGAGAGGAAAAAGGTTAATCGAAAAAATAATCAAAAGGAAAAAACCGTTAACCGAAAGAAATTAACCGATTATAATCGTTTTTCCGGTTATTGTTGCCATCCCTATAGTTGACTAGAGATTTTCCCTACAGGGAAGTGTTGGCAATGAGTGAAAAATGGATGTAAGGGAAATGGTGTAAATTTTATTTTTGTTGTTGTTGTTTTTGGCTGACAACTTTTTAACCCTTTCAAGCACGAGCATAAACGTAAGTAGTAAGTAGGTGTGGCATTTGCCACTTCAGCAGTTGCTTTTTTTTGCTCAATTTTTTCAAACTTAATTGCAAAGTGTCTTCTTTGCTGCCTTTTTACTTCAGCGCACTCAGCTCTCGCTTATATGTGGTTTGGTTGGGCAAACTTGACGAAGACTTTTACTTTAAGACTTTGTTGGAGTGTGCGCAGAGTAGAAATTTTATTTTTGGTGTTTAATTTGGAATTTTTTTCAATTTTTTTAATTTTGGTTTTTTTTTTTAATTTTGGTTTTTTTTTATTTTAGTTTTTTTTTTTTTAATTTTTTTGTACTGTGAAGTAAAAGCAACTTTCATGCTAAAGTAAGTTTTCTTGGCAAACAAAACAAGGAAGAAACTGAAGCTGAGTGTAGTCAAAGACTTTGGTTGAAGTTTTATTCTTGGTTTTTTTTTAATATTGTAATGTTGCTGGAAGTGGGAGAGAGAGAGAGAGAAAAAAGGAAGGTCAATTTAACTACGCCACCAAAGAGTTAAACAGCTTTGCATTGCTCGTGTTCTGGCAACAAATTTTCAGCTTTAGAAATTATTATTTTTTTTTCAGGTGACTAAAAAGTGGCCGCTGTGGTGCAGTGGATAGAGTGCTCGTCTGCCACACAAGAGGTCTCGGGTTCTAAAACAATCTCAGAAGTTTGTCGAGTGGTAGAGAATGTGCATCCGCCATTATCAGTACATCTAACCCGAGAAGGCGCAATCGTAGTCTAGCGAAAGCCGGACAGATGCAGAGAAAAGGCTGTGTGCTTTCGTGGTTCTCTTCCAGACAGGTGGCCATGTGTTCTCCCCATGGATTGTGTCCTGTAATCCATCCCATAAGTAAACGACGCTCTCTTCTTCTCTGCTTGAGGAGGAGGTTTGCTAGCTTCCTCTTAGGTTTTACTTTTACAGTATAGTAAAAGAGTTGGGTCGCATCTAATAATAGCTATTCAAAATTACACCATTCATGTTATTAAAAATTAGAAAGCATCACAAATAAATGCCAACAACAACACGCCGCACCCACATCGTCATCCAACAACTCAAAGCGCTCTCGCTCACTAAGCATCGAGTTCTTGTTTGAGTTTCCGTCAACTTTTTACCAACTTTCGATTTGCATACTGCCAATTTTATGTGCGTGTGTGTGTGTCTACTTGATTTTCCATTTGTTTTTTATTTGCTGCCTTTTCTTTTGGGCGCGTGTACAAATTGGGTTGCAGTTGCCTTTTTGCTGATTTGGCGCGCAAACAAAGAAGCACACAAACAAACAGACACGCACACACTTAGACATATATTTAGGTACTTTCAGCCTCTAATGCACCCACAGCCATTTTTCCTTCAAGTCAATCAAGCTCTTTTTTTTTGGGCTGTGGGAAAAAGCAAAGCGAAACGAAACTGGCAAAATGCAAATTCCGCCAGAAGTGAAACACGCACAAAATCAATTCAAGTGTATAATTGCGATAATCTGCTTTTAAGTAGTTAAATAAATAGAAGTTGAATTCCGAAGACGATGATGTTGATATTTTGGAGTATGTATGTACATACTTAATTGCAGAGGGTATAGATATAGAGTGGGAAGACTGAGAGTGTTTGGAGGGGGTGTAAAAGAGATTGCGGAATCAAAGCGAACTAAAGCAGTGGAGTGAAATTTCAAAAGCTTGCTGAATTGTGTTGAAGATTTTAAAAAAGAAGAAGAAACAAAAACACAAAGAAAAAGGTTTGAATTTGAATTTGAATAAGAACAAGCAATGCATACATATGTATATGTATACCCTGATGTGAGTTTTTAAATATTTAAAACTTTTAAATTAAAAGTAAAAAGTGAAGATTATAAAATAAGAAATGAAGATAACAACAAGAAAAGAGCTTTAACTACACATGCTAATACTGACAGAACATCTATTTATGTATGTATATATGTATACCCAAATGCGAGTGTAAATAACTTAAAAAAAAATAAAAAAATAAAAAAAACCGAAATTATAAAAAATAAAAGAGGAAAAACCTTGGAAAATATCTTGAATGAATATCACACTCAACTTTTTATACCCAGTTGTAAGTTTTTTTTATTAAATTAAATTTTAAAAAGTAAATTTATAAAAGCGGAAACAATAAAAAATAAAAACGAAAAAGCATGTTAAAAATTTTAAACAAACAATAAATTGTATATACCCAGTTTTGAGTTTTTTAAATTAAATTAATTGTTAAAAAGTAAAGTTATACATAATAAGAAATCAAACAAAGAACAAAGAAAAAAGATAAGCTTCTTATGAATATACATCCATACATTGTATACCCAGCTGCGAATTTTTTTCAACTTCTAAAGTAAGAAAATAATTCTATAGTAGTAAAAAATCAAAATATAACCAAGAAAAAAGTTTAACCTCATGAATAAATATTTTATACCCAGCTGCGATTTATTTTTCAACTTTAAAAGTAGGAAAACCAATTGCATAGTGGTAAAAAGACTTATAATATAATAAATAAAAAATATAAAAATAAAAACACATGAATAAATATTTTATACCCAGCTGCGATTTTGATTTACTTAGAAAATTAAAAAAAAATGTATAAAGGGGAATGACAAACAAGAAATAAGCAAAGAAAAAAGTTTAATTAATGCATCATTCTTTGTTATATAACCAGCTGCGGACTTAAAATCAATAGAGAGTTTGGTTATAAGACAACAGCACAGAATAAGTGCTAAGCTTGGTTTTATAGAAACTTGACTAAGAGATTTGTGGAGTAAACAAAAAAAAACAAAAAACAATGCAAAAAGGATTTTGCGACCGGCCCATATAAAAATCATATCGTCGCACATAGGGATATTTTATCAATCTGGGCGGCCAAAACCTCATTTCCTAAAACTAGCCCGATTTCCAAAAAATAAAATTTTTTAGTAGGCCAGGACCCTAACGCATCATTTTCAATAAACGTTTATTCTCAAAACTCAAACACAAAGTTTTTACAGTCAATGAAAGTTTGGTGATTCGTGTATTTCTCGCGGCATTTTATAACGTTCTTAAAGTTTCAACATTTCCAATTAATATTTTTACGGTTTTAAGTGAAGTTTTTTAGAATACTGTTATGGATTCTTATAATACAGGTAATCGAGTACAAAATTCATGTTTATTGAGATTTAGTTAGTTGTTAGCGTCTTCTTAATTACGTTTTTAAAAAATGATGTATTAAAAAAAAAATTTCCCAATTTTTTGTTTTCAAAAGGGTTTTTGTTTAGGTGCATTGTCCGGCACTGACTCTTTTTTTTCTAGATAGTCTGTTCCCTGTTATTTTGAGTTCAAGAAAGATCGGTTCCGGTTTTTTCCGGTTTTACGAAAAAACAGGCGATTTTTCACGTTGGGAAAAATGACCCCACCACACAAAAAAAAATTAGTTGTTTGTGGATTCGAGAACACTCATCTAGGAATATATAAATCGACGTGCTCCGAATCCAAAGTCCGCTTGTCCAATATACCCCCAAAACTTCGAGAAAATTGCGAAAAGCTAAAAAAAGCCCCAAATGGCACATTTCATCGACCTGACCTACTAACATCGACGCTTCCAAACAATACTGTACTAAGGCGACTTAGTACATTTTGCCGTTTTTGGTGTTTTCAAGTAGAGCGTGTCTTAATTTAGATGCTGTCAAATTTTGGTATCAATCGGACAATCCAATCAAAAGTTATAAGCAAAAGTGTACATATAATACAACTCGAGATTTTTACAGAATAAAAACTTTGAGAGCTTGCCATGAAAAACCACGTAGCAAATTTTTATTTTTTCTTACCGTTTTATATGAAGCATACCTTAACTTTGATATTGTCGAGTTTTGGTGTTAATCGTTCAATCCAAACAGAAGTTACAAGTGAAAATATACTTAGCATACAACTGAAGTTTTATATCGAGTTTAAACTTTGAGAGCTTCTCCAGCAAAACACAGTTTTCAGACTTAGTACAGTTTTGCTTGGAAGCGTCGACATGTATTTCGACGTTCTGAATCCAAATCTGAGGTCGGTTTGGTCTCACTAAATCACTTTTTAAAAATGTAAAGCCACATTATTTTCTATGTTAAATCGAATTGAAATCACCGTGGGTAACATAATTAACAATTTAAAGCCAAAAAAGAGTTTTGGCCGCCCAGATTGATTAAATACCCCAATGTGCGTCGACTAAACTTCATAACGGTCTAAGTGAAATTTTCATAACCACCTAACCGACACTTGTGCTAAAAAAGATTTTTTCCTAACACCAAACTCTCTCTTTGAGCTTGGAAAGCTCTATATTTCCTCCTAAGATCGTTTTGAGCACTGAAGTTGTAGAGCTGGGCGTCAGAAATTTAGGGTTGGTGATTTTTTTTTGCACAAGTATCGGTTAAGCGGTTATAAAATATAAGAAATGAACTTTTCTATGTACTAGTCTTTCAACTTTCATTTAACTAATTCATTAACTAACACCTGCACTCTAACAACTTTTTAAACCACTTAATTATTTTACTCACCACACTTTCTTCTCTTTTTCTTTCTTTGCAGCCGTTCAACATGAACGCGGCCCACGCAAACCCAAACTGCATCCCCAACTGCACCATCATCATCCCCATCATCCGCATCACCATCATCCCCATCATCATCCACATCATCCACACCACCACCATCATCCGCATCATCACCATCACAACGGTTTGTCGGCGGCCCATCACGCCCATCATTTGCCCGTTTCGTTGGTCACCAACGTGTCGGCCTCCTTCAATTACACCTCACACATTTCAACACATCACCCGGTGCAGGGATTCCAACCACCAGCACCGCCACCAGCAGGAGCAGGAGGGGTAACACACCACCCAACCGCCTTCCATCATCCCGGACATGCGCTGGCGCAGCATAGCGCTTTACAAAATGGCGTGCATACGCCATTACCTTTTCCACCACACCTGCTGCCGCACATGCATCACAATTTGATTGCGGAGGCAACCAGTAAATTGCCGGGAATTGCAGCCGCTTCCGCAGCATCGGCTGCCTCAGCTTCGGCGGCGGCTGCGGCGTCAATTGTGGGTGCAGTGAATGCGGCTGCTGCTGGGTTGGCACCACCACCGCGGGCAAGTCACAAGCATTCTGCCGCCGCCGCCTTATCGCTTACCGCCGGCTCTGGCAATCACATGCCCACTTATGATCTGACAACGCACAGCGGCGGTTCATCGGCTGCTGGCAGCGGTGGCACCGCTAGCACTACCAGTTTAGAATTCTACGCCAAGTCGTCGACGACACTGACCACGCACAATTACTCCTCACCCTCGCCCACACCATCCATACAATCGATATCGAGTGTGGGCGGTCGCAGCTCGCTGAGTAGCGAAAGTCCGCGCGTTAATGTCGAAACAGAAACTCCTTCCGCCACACCGCCGTTATCGACTAGCGCTTCACCAGCGCCCTCGCTGACGGACACCAATGTGACAAGTGGCGGTGATGGTCGAACATCGCCCATCATTATCATCAATGGCAATAGCTGCAATAACAATGAGGCCGACATGCTGGACAACAACAATGATAACAGCATGAACAATCAGAACTGCAAGCCGCTTAGCGCTGACGTTTGCAGTTTGGCTGCCAGCAGTGGTTCACGTTCGTCGCCGCTCTCCAGCCACTCGCCAGCACCACCATCAAGCGGTCAATTGGCGGCAACCAGATCCAATTCTTCTTCATCAGCAGCCGCCGCCGCAGTTGCTGCCAATCAGGCTGCTGCTCTTTATGCTGCGCGTCAAAATGGCTTTCTCGAACTTTTGCTCTCGCCGGATAAATGTCAGGAGATCATACAATATCAAGTGCATAATTCGATACTTTTTCCCGCTTTGCCGCAGCAACTGATTGGTATGGATTCTCGTTTGTTGTCGTGGGAGATGCTGCAAGAGACTACAGCGCGTTTACTTTTTATGGCGGTGCGTTGGGTTAAGTGTTTGATGCCGTTTCAGACGTTGACCAAGAATGATCAGCATTTGCTGTTGCAGGTGAGTGTGATTGGAATACTAAAAAGTGGGACTTGATTTCAATCAATTGCATCCTAAGTCCTCTAAGCAGAGCCTAGCGCAGGAATGTCTTAAATGCTTTTCTAGTTAGATTTTTTGCATTATGTAAGAAAATCAGGGAGGTATTTCTTTTACGAACAGAGTCTTACCTGATAAAAAGGAAGTTGGAAGGAAACAAAGTCTCTGTGTTCAGAGTCATAGGTAATAATGGATTCATGAGTACTATTTCTTATCACCGAAAGTTTCGCCCAATGTAATAGACCACTTTCGGTAGAGATCACTATATTTCAGGACAGGATAGAGCTTTGAAGAACTTCGTTTTAAGAGGTATAGAGCGAAATTAGTCATGAGAACTCATCAATAAACCCAAAAAGTACGACATCTTACTCTATACGTATCTAAAGTCAGTATCATACGCCTAAGATTCCTGTTCTGCGAAATGTTAGCGTTGGGCTCTTGTGAAGCCAAAGTTTAAGACATAAGATTTGTTTCTTCTCAATCAATAATGTGCTTTTATTGACTTTGATACCCATAATTGAAGCGATTTCCCTATAATTTGAGTACTCCTCTAAACAGAAATTAGCCCTACCCTACTATTCTTAGTATAAGGATTCAATAACCGCGATTTCTTAATAGTCTAGACTTCACACAGAAACGAGAGTCATCAGAGGAGAGTCATTGTGCATTGAAACAGATGAGTGGAGCTCTTGATAGGACAACCCAAAAAGAGAATATTGTACTCTTCTGGGTCAGTCACCTATCCTATCCTATTCTATCCTATCCTACCTTACTCTATCCTATCCTATCCTGTCCTATCCTATCCTATCCTATCCTATCCTATCCTATCCTATCCTATCCCATCCTATCCTATCCTATCCTATCCTATCCTATCCTATCCTATCCTATCCTATCCTATCCTATCCTATCCTATCCTATCCTATCTTATCCTATCCTATCCTATCCTATCCTATCCTATCCTATCCTATCCTATCCTATCCTATCCTATCCTATCCTATCCTATCCTATCCTATCCTATCCTATCCTATCCTATCCTATCCTATCCTATCCTATCCTATCCTATCCTATCCTCTCCTATCCTATCCTATCCTATCCTCTCCTATCCTATCCTATCCTATCCTATCTTATACCTGCAGGAAGTGCATCTAACTTAGAACTGACTTTAAACTGTTTACAAAGACACTAGTGGTCACTTTTAATTGTATATTTTCTTTGAAAAAGGCTAACTACTACTACTTTTTTTTGATTTTTTTCTTCCTGCAGGGATCCTATCCTATCTTATCCTATCTTATCCTAGCCTATCCTATCCTATCCTATCCTATCCTATCCTATCCTATCCTATCCTATCCTATCCTATCCTATCCTATCCTAGCTTATCCTATCCTATCCTGTCCTATCCTTTTCTATTCTATCCTAACCTATCTCTAGGTTGTCCTATCCTATCCTATCCTATCCATTCCTTAATTTTCCTATAATATCCTACCCTACCTTATCCTAGCCTTTCCTTTCTTTCCTTTACTTGCTTTACTTTCCTTTCCTTTCTTCTCAATTCTAATACTCAAAGAGTACGAGTCCTAGGCGTCATCCGACGAAACTAATGTGTTTTTCTGAGTCATTCCGCTTTTAATTTCTTTTTTTTGTTGAGTTTGAGAATCTAATAAGAAATTACTCATTACTCCATAGATCTTAAAAAAAAAATCTACCGAAAGAGGCCACCAAACTGCCAGAAGAACGGTGAGCTCTTGAGCGAAAAATCAGAACTGAGTCAGTTCTCTAATTTCCCTTCTGAGATGGCATAAGGATCACCTTCTCTTTTAAGCTATCCAAAGTTAGCAAAAGTAAGACCAAAAGTACTTCGGACAGAATATTATAAGCTTTTCTAGGAATAGTTCAGTTCACAAGTGTGCTAAGAAAAGTACAAAGAAATTATTATATATTCAGTGGAGTTATTCTCAAGGCACTTTCTTCTCTAGGTTGTCTACTCAAGGGTCTATTATTTTATAAGAATTTTCGACTTTCACAATTCACTCATATCTCCTCTTTCTGTCTCTCTCTCTCTTTTTCATATTTTCTCTTCCTCCCTCACACACAGGAATCCTGGAAAGAACTATTTTTACTCAATCTCGCACAATGGACCATACCACTCGATCTCACGCCAATACTCGAATCGCCACTCATCAAAGAGCGCGTTCTACAAGACGAGCCAACACAAGTGGAAATGAAGACAATACAAGAGATACTCTGCCGCTTCCGACAAATCGCACCCGATGGCAGTGAAGTGGGTTGTATGAAAGCCATTGCGCTCTTTGCGCCCGAAACTGCCGGTCTCTGTGATGTACAACCGGTGGAAATGTTGCAAGATCAAGCGCAATGTATATTATCCGATCATGTGCGTTTGCGTTATCCACGTCAAGCGACGCGTTTCGGTCGTTTGCTATTGTTGTTGCCTTCGTTGCGGACAATACGGGCGTCGACAATTGAGGCGCTATTCTTCAAGGAGACAATTGGCAATGTGCCAATAGCGCGATTGTTGAGGGATATGTATTCGATGGAACCGGCGGCGGCAGCGGCTGCGGCACAGGTGGATGGAAATACTAAGTGAATGGAAAGAATGTTGGGTGTGCGAATGAAAAGGGAAGACGGTCAAATGCCGCAGCAGTAGAAGTAAGAGCAAATAAGTGGTTAAGAAGGTAAAAAATATAAGTATCTAATATTCCAAGTATATTTTAATTGTAATAAAAGCGATATATATGTACACATATATAAGCTTTATAGCAGCTGGATATGTTTAGCTCGCTGCTAGTTGCGCTGTAGTCCTTTGTCGCATTGTCATTTCACGTTCGTCTCTTTATCGCTTACTCTTTTTTGCTGTTGTTATTACTGCTGGTAGTGCTGCTGTTTGGCTTTATTTGGTTTTTCCTTTTTTTTGCCATTTTAGTTGTTATTGCATTTAGCTTCAATATTTTCATTTTTTTCTGTTAGCTACATGCATATGCATTTAGTAAGTTGACGCGCACAGCTGACAAGATTCACAGCGTTTGCCGTGCGCCTTGTTTCAAGTGCCGCGCTGCCGTCGACATATAGTAAACCCAGGCGTATCAAAATCACATTAAAATTAGTAATGATTAATTTTCTTTATTTTAATGATTATTTACATTAACTTGGGAATTAATAATCAATTAGATTAAAATATAGTAAAAAATAATCGTAGTTAATAGTTGTAGATACAAAAAATATCAGAAAAATTTTTAAATCAAAATTAATCAATATAGTTTTTTCTTGTAATTGCATGATTATTTTTAACTAGTGTTTGATAATTAATTAAATTAATAATTTTTATTTTTTATTTTTTTTATTTGAAGGGATTATTTTAATTGTCTTACATTAATTTGAAAATTAATAACCAACTAAAATAAAAAATTAAAAAATAATCATGAATGGAAAAGAAATAATCATATAATAAAAATTAATCAAATATTTTTTTTTAATTGTATTTTAGTTGTTTTACTATTTTATTTTGTTTCATTTTATTTCATTTTATTTCATTTTATTTTATTTTATTTTATTTTATTTTATTTTTTTGATTATTTTTAATTATTTGATTATATTTAATTGCGTAATTATATTTAATTCTTTGATTGCTTTTAATTGCTAAAATATTTTCAATTATGCTATTATTTCTTTTTATATGATTATTTTCAATTTTTTTCCTGCGAAATTGGGTGAAACTTACAAGCTGAAAAAATATAAATTTGAGAAAAAAACGAAAAATAACACTGGATCACAAAATGAAATTTTTTGTCTGTACTTTGGACGTGACTATCCTATCTATATGTAAAATCGGTCGCTGATTCCGAAAATCGGGTTCATTTTTAATTCTATGGGAAGGTTTTTGAGATATCGGCAATTTACCGTTATTTGGCCAATGGGTACACTTAATCCAGTATAGCTCTTTAACACAGTGAGTTATCTTCTTAGGGGTGACACCATACGAAAGAAAATTAAATTTCCTTTTCACGGCTCCTATAATGTTTTTCTCTAACTCTTATAGTTTCTGAAATATTGACGATTAAATTTTAATTTTTTCGATTTTTTACGATTTTTTGAAGAAAAAATTGACTTTGTCAGACAATATCTTTAAAACCAATGTCTTCACCTTCGGTTTTAATCTTTTACGTGAAGCTCCATTCCATTAGCAAAAAAATAAGCTATCAACGAAGAAAATCCATGGTAAAATGGAAAAGTTATAGGCGATCAAGTAAATACAGCCAAGTCGCACAATGCCTCTACACGGGTATATTTTATGCATGTTATACCCGTAAATGGGCTTGTATCTACCGCGCTGCCAATGTGCTGCTACTGCAGATGTGTAGGTATTGGTACAATATGCATAGAATGTACGCGTGCAGAGGCATTGCGCGACCTGGCTGTATTTACTTGATCGCCTATAACTTTTCCATTTTACAATGGATTTTCATCGTTGATAGCTTATTTTTTTGGTAATAGAATGGAGCTTCATGAAAAGGAGTAAAACCGAAGGTAAAGATATTGGTTTTAAAGATATTGCCTGACAAAATCAATTTTTTCCTCAAAAAATCGTAAAAAATCGAAAAAATTAAAATTTAATCGTCAATATTTCAGAAACTATAAGAGTTAGAGAAAAATGTTATAGGAGCCGTGAAAAGGAAATTTAATTTTATTTCGTTTGGTGTCACCCTAAGGAATATAACTCACTGTGTTAAAGAGATATACAGGATTAAGTGGACACATTGGCCAAATAACGGTAAATTGCCGATATCTCAAAAACCTTCCCATAGAATTAAAAATGAACCCGATTTTCGGAATCAGCGACCGATTTTACATATAGAAAGGATGGTTGCGTTCAGAGTATTTTTTGGCTGTAGAGCAGTGTAATTTATTGATTAATTAAGTAATCGTGCAATTATAAAAACTAAAAAAATCAAAATTAAGCAATCGATTAACCGATTAATCATACAATTAAAAAATCAGAAATAATTCAAAATAATCAAAAAAAAAAATAGTATTAATCCAGCAATTAAAAAAATCAAAAAATAAATAACCGATTAATCAATTAAGCATGCTATTAAAAAAATTCGAAAAAAAAATTTATTAATCAATCAATCAAAATGAATTAAAAATAATTAAATAACAATATTAATCATGCAATTAAAAAAACTAAAAAGTTATTGAAAATAATCTAATAATTGTATCACATTGTCTGAGCATATGTATGTGTATCCCGCATCCCCTAACTGTACTCTTCAAAAATTACTCGCAGACGCGCAATATTCCTTGCAACTCCGATCGCAACGTGCTTGCTGTGTCGAGCTTTAACTCGTACTCAGTATTTTCGTAAAATGGCGATTTTTTATGGATAAAAATTATTAAAATTGCTTGAGTTGAGTCTCTTGAGAAAGAGCTCAGTTTTTATGCATAAGGGCCATTAACTTCGCAGATAGTCTTATGTTAAATATTTCAAATTAGTCACTTTGTACTTTCCGTGGGTACCAATGATGTCTAACCTAAATTTTAACGCCTCTAACCTCTAACGCTATTGAAAGCTAAAGAGTTTCCTCTCAAATCGACTTGCTTCAAAATCCTTTTCCCAACTTCCATCTCTACAGAACTGATCACACGTCATAGCACATCACAGCATTTTGAGTACACTCACCAATTTGTTGCTTTTTGGCTGGTTTTTTTTTTTTTTTGAAGACGAATAAAGTTTTATTTTTTTCGACAGCTTTTCAAAGTGCTTCCCATTAGCCACCCTGTTTTTTTCTTTTAGCTGGTACTTTGAACTCTGCTCTGCGCTTTTCAAACGTTTAATGAACGACCGTGTTATTTTCTAATGCCACAACAATTTTGTAAATATGTACATATGTATATTTAAGCAATACATACGTTTGTATTTGAGAGCAGCAAAAAAAAAGGATGAATACAAAGGCGAGAGTGAATATACACGCGAGTGCTAACAAATGATTTATTCCGCTGGCCATGCTAAATGTCTTTATTTATTTTTCATTCGACATTTTGCCAGCAATTTTTGCTCAAGCCAAGCAAAAAATGTAACTAAATGTATTACTCTCCTACTCCCCTACTTCTACTCCGACTCTTACTACTATTTTTACTCCTACTCATACTTCTACTACTATCACTACTTTCAACTTCCAGCGTTGCTATTGCTTCAATGTTATTGTTGATTTTCTCCTTTTTCAGTGTTGCTTTTGCTTGCTTTACTTTCCGTTTCTATTTTTTTTTTTGTTTTCAATATCATATCCTAAATTTTACCTCGCTTGATTTTTTTTATCGTTTTTTAAATCTGTTTCTTCTTCCTTTTTTGTTATCATAATATCAGCTCACCTGTGCCAATACCGCCAAGCACTCACATCAACCATTTTTTTTTTTTTCTTTTTAGTAGGTAATGTTGCGCTGCTTTTACTTCCCTTTATTTTTGAACGTTTTTGCTTATAACCGTCGGCTATTTATGCTCAATCTCGCTTTAGCAAAATGTATATGAACTTTTATATTGAGTAGTTTTTTTCTTTTATGAAATTTATGATTTCTTTTCATATCTTTCCTATTTTTTACATACTCAGAAAACATACACTCTCCCTTCTCTTGCTTGCTTAACCTGCTACAAAAGATTTGCTATTACTCCGCGCAGCGTTGCATTCCATTGGCAGCTTAGAAATAATGAAAAAATAACTTTGCCGCCGGTGTTTCTAAATTCAATTCAATTTGAAAACTCGCAAATACTGCAGCGCAGCGCATTTGTTGAAAAAAAAAAACAAAAAAGAAAAAAAACTGTGTGCGATAGTCAGCGAAAAATATGAATGAGTGGAAAAAATTAATAAAAAACAATGAAAAAGAAAGTAAAAAATTAAATACAAGTTTAAAAAATCACAATAACTTGTAAAAAACCATTCGCTGCAACAAAAACAGCGCCAAAAATTTCAATAGCTTGTCGATTTATAGCGCAATATATTTACTTTTCATTGTGATTTATTTTTCAATATTTTTTTTTATATTTTAACTTTTAGTTTTTTATTTGTATTTATTTTTTCACAATTTTTTTTCGCAAAACTCAATTGTACATATTTGGCAATCAAAAATCAGCACTTGTTCCACAACCAAAAGCGAAAAACAAACGCGAAAAAAGTTATATAAATAACGTCTCTGCTATTTTTTCAAACACCTTAAATTGCTTTTTAGCGCCAAAAAATGGAAAAATTTATGCAGTAAAAAATAAAAAAATTAAAAGAAAATATAAAACATAAAAATTAAAATGCATAAAAATATAAAAAATATAAAAAATAAAATGCACAAAAATATAAAAAATTGCATGTTAACATTAGTGTTATTATTTTAAGGCATATGTAAAAAATATTATTGTATATGAAATTTATATTAGTGTTTAAAGTAAAAAATATGGCGACAAAAAATAAGCGAAAAAATCAAAAATTGTATATTTAATAATAAAATAACATTATATAGGCAGCTATGGTTGGATGTATGTATATATGTACGTAAGTAGGAACGAATAACCACCTAACGATAACATAAATGCATTATATTCCTAATATACACAATGGAATGCTTAAAACCTATTAAAATTAAAATATTATGTATACCTAGCATAAATTACAGCCTCCATAAGATCATTTAATTTGAATCGATTGGTGATTTTCTGATATAGAAATTTATTTAGAGGAACTGCGGCAGTTGTGGTATAGTGGACTAATTTGGTATAGACTGTTATCTGTCCAACCAGAGGGACTAAGGAGTTGCTAAATAAAGCAATCGATGATGATTTAAAAAAAAATATCAGTAACGTTTATTGGTCCGCGTTGGTTAAGCCGCGTGACTATACCAAATTACCCTAAAATTTTTAAGAAAGTATCATATAATAAAATCCACTTAATCGAGTAAAGTGGTTAGTATGTATATTAGTTAAAGAAAGCTTTTAAAAAATGCTTAATAAGAAAATAAATGCATAAATACATACTTAAGTAGTTAATTTGTTAAAAACTAAAAATGTATATAGAAGATATGTAGATAACTTTAAGAACTGAAAGATTTAAGTAAATATGTGTATGTAAATACAACATATGCTAATCATTATATGTATGTATGTATTAAATATATTTAATTAAATGCTCAAATTTAGTTATTATTCACACATAGCTTACTAATGTTAAATTGTTCAATCACCAAGAAATGATATCTAAAAAAAAGTGCTTACAATAAAATTAGAGGAATTACTTTTTACTTTATGGCTGGATGGTCCTGCTAATTGCAGAACTTGTTAAATTTACCATTAGATCTAGATGAACTTAACCACCTAAGTCATGACTGCTTGGGAATACCGGAAATACCTTTTTCAGCTGCTAGGAGTCTAAGGAACGAGGCTGTTGAGTTCTTGGAGGGAAATATATGTAGAGATCAGTGGCGGACCTAGCGTAAATTGGCTGGGCAAGCTTGTTTATGAAGCTTTGTTTAAATTAGTTTTGCATATTTGGTTTGAAACTGAATGTATTGCAATAAATCGAGAAAATGAAGATGATGAAAAATAATTAAGATATGTATATGACTTTTTTTTTATCTTTACCTACTAACTTTGGTCCGCTGTGGTGCCTGCTATGCCAATTAGTAAAAATCCAATTCTTGGGTTTTTTAAGAGCAGCGGTCACCTCTCGGCAGTGGGCGGCATACCCTCCGAGTGTATTTCTGCCATGAAAAAGCTTCTCACAAAAAAATGCATTCGCCGTTCGGAGCCGGCATAAAACTGTAGGTCCACCCAATTAGCAGGAAAAACAAAAGAGGAGCACACCTCGAATTGGGTGACAAGCTCGGCCATAAAACTCGTCAAAGTTATAATAGCGCCATTATATTATTATTACTACCATTGGTCAGCCCATCAACAAACGTGGCTTAGTCGAAAGTAAATAACCAAGTTCTTATTATAACCAGATTTTAAAAAAAATTTGTAGAATGAAATTAATGAAAATATTTAGGCAAGCCGGGCTTTTCGGTTTGTAAGAAGCATCCACCACTGGCATAGATATGGACTTAAGTTATGTGAAGACTATGAGAGTAGTCTTTAGTACCAGTTAAAAGATATAGAATGATTCGGGATGCAATAACATGTTTACTTATTTTATTTTCATATTTATTATTTTTGTCTCATCGTCTCATATCGAATTTCCTGGGTAGTCTCATACACTGAGAAAAAAATATTTTATGGAGGGGTCAAGGATTTTGTTTCTCATGGTGTTTTCAGCTCTCAGTCGTAGAGCTGGGATTCAGGAATTCAATTTAAATTTTTGGCACAAATGTCGGCTAGGCGGTTATGAAAGTATCACTTATGAGAAGAACTTACCCCCAACAAGAAAGGTCGAGGTTAGCATTTTTAGTTCTTCAGTTTACAGGAACAGTAACAGGTCACTATTTTAAGGCTCTCCTTGGAATATCTCTTAGAAAAGTCATAAAAGAGCATGCACGTTCAGAAACGAAAGAAGCAAATGAAATTAAATTCTTCTACTTTGTGAGATCTTAGTGAATCTGCTTTGCCAACTAAAAGCAGAGGAACATGGTTATGTTTTTCCATATCCTATATACCATATCCTACATTCAATAGCATCTTCAACCAAAGATTATTTTATGTAAATGTACATAATAGTTATTGTTAGATAATGAAAGCATGTAACAATAAAAAATCCGTCACGATCAAGAAATTATGAAACCGAAACGGAAGGAAACAGGAACAGGTCACTCTTTTAAGGCTTTCCTTGGAATATCTCTTAGAAAAGGTATAAAAGAGCATGCACGTTGAGAAACGTAAGAACCAAATGAAATTAAATTCTTCTACTTTGTGAGATCTTCCTGAATCTGCTTTGCCAACTTAAAGAGTTTGTTTCTCCATATACCATATTCCATATTCCACATTCAATACCATTTTCAACCAAAGATTATTGTACAAAATGTACATAATAGTTATTGTTAGATAATGAAAGCATGTAACAATAAAAAATCCGTCACGGTCAAGAAATTATGAAATCGAAACGAAAGGAACAATGCCGTGTAAACACGAAAGCCCTTCACGCATGCACAACCACATATGTATGTACACGCACACAAGTAAATGAGGAAAATGGTATGCCAGTCGATGTAAAAGGGATTAGTCAAGTTAATGGAAATGAAGGAACAACAGCACGCGCTACATATGCGGAAGAAAGAAGGCAGCAGAGGCCAAAGAAAAAAAGCGCACTTCACCAACGAATATGGAGATCGAAGAGCTCAGTTGGCTTTGCAAACCTATGTATGTACGTGTGTAAGCTCCAAGGGTAATGCATACAAAGTGATGTTGGCAAATGGCAAATGAAGTTGATGGCGTAGATGCTTGGATAACATTTGGCTTGATGGCCGAAAAACGCCGTGAAGCCACACATGTAAGAATCTACTTACACAAAATAGAATGATGAAAAGCATGTGGCCAAGTGAGGCGAAGAGGCAATTGAATTAACCTAAAACGTGAAAGGCGTAATGAAGATAGAGATTGAAAGAGAGGGAGCGTTTGAGACTAAAAACAAAGCCCAGATAGAGCAAGCGAGGGTAAGGAAGAAAGCAGCTAAGGTAAGGGCAATAGTGTTAGTAAGCACGCATGGAGATGGTTGGTCAAGGTTACACAGCCGCACGCTTAAATGTAGATATGTTTATCCATGGTAAATCCTTGAACACGCCGCGCTCATCCACTCACCGCCCTATTTTCTCTATTGTCTCCCTTTTGCATCCTCCTTCCTTCCTTACCTACCATTCATCCATCTTTCATTCGTGTGCCATGTCAGGTTAATCATGCATTGATGATGTTACGCGTTAATACCTTCATGTGAGCTAGACCACGTGTTACATTCGCTGCACGAGCCACAGTAGTCGCGACTTGCTGTCCAAGTACCTACATACATATATTCCGTGCATCCCCTGTCCGCTAAACGCCCTTCTCATAGATTCAATGAGGTTGGCAGTGTTGGCGTTTACGTGGGCGTACATACATTTTGTATGCTCTAATGTTGCCACACATGCAGCGTTCGTTGATTGCAACAAAAATTAGGCTAACCCAGCAAGCATTTGGGATTAAATATGGACGATTTTGAGATGTTGAGAGAATTGCCATCATTCCACAATCACTATCCAGTTCAAAAGTTGATTCGTTTCACGATTACAAAATTGTGAGGTTTTTGCGATTGTTTCGAGAGCCGGAGGTTGTTTCGATTAGTAATGAGCTCGTCCGAAATGTTTCAGGGCTGGTTTGGAGAGGCATCGTTGGCGAGTACGGATATTTGAGCGACTGCTTCAATTCAGGGCTGATTGGTTAGTTTGAGTGCCGAGTCCCACACCCACAAACTCCAATTAGCGCCGAAGCGCCAGGACTGGTGTCTAAATAACCAGAACCAGAAGAATAGAATAAATGAGAATATTAATTCGGAAACCGAGGCAGATCTTACGCCCTATATCCATCCTCTTGAGTTTAGGTATCTAAGAAGTTCCTCAGGCCTGACTTCCTTGAGTTCTGAGAGGTTGTCGAAGAAAGGCTTTCCAAAGGAATTTCATTCTGCTTAAACAGTGCAAAGCACATTTGCATAGCATATGCTCCACCGTCCCCTCCGCTGCTGGAAGATTACAGCTGCGACACAGAGTGTTATGGTCCAATTCCAATCGGACCGCGTGGATACCAATAGCCCAATGTCCCGTGAATACCACAGTTAAGCGGGAAATGTCCTTGATGAAGCCCAGGGGCGCAAGAACCGCCCGTGCCTCCGCGATATCTAGAGCCTAGCCTTGTCTGGCCAGCTCAGCAGCCATTTCGTTTTCATTAATGTCGCAGTGCCACGGCACCCTGAACAGAGAGAAGTTATGACGACTTGCTAAGCCCATGGCCCACGCCCTACACTGCCCGATCAGGCCTGATGAAATCGTTGCAGATCGCAGAGTCTTCAGAGCCGCCTGACTATCCGAGAAAACTCCTATCCTCTTTCCAACTCCGGCACTTTCCGTTGCAAGTGGAACCTTGCAGACCTATGGTATGGCGAAAACTTTTGATTGAAAAGCGATCGCCTTTTCTGGGAGCCTTAATGATATGAAAGTGTCCGGCTGAGTTGCGAAGATACCCGCTCCCATTCCGCTTGCCATTTTAGACGCGTCCGTAAAAACTGAAACATCGAACCTTTGAGCAATTTTACCATCTCGCCCGTCCTTCCTGGAGATAGAAAGACAATTTCATAGTGTTTATTGAAGACTGTTGAAGGACACATTTAGCCTGCTTTTGTATTGATGTCGGAGTCGCTAACGCTGAACAGAATACGATAATGCCCGTATGTGTGCAGTACTTCCAGACTCCAAACTCCCACAATCCTAGGGCATCCTGAGATGCCATTTTCTTGGCAAAAAGTTCAATCATAGGTTTCAGCAATATTTTTTCTAAAGTTTGTTGGGTAAAACTCGCGCCGAAGGTAGAGCGAATCGCTTAAGGGATATTGTTATATGAGTTTAAGTGTCTATGAGTAGGAGTGAGTAATGACACGATTTTTTGGGAGTTGACACATAAGCACTGACTCACTAAAAAGAGTCGTTTGTGTTACAGCACGATTGTGCTACAGCACATATTACTTTCGTGCTATTGTCAACCAAAAAGTGTTACTGTGTGCTATCAGAGACTGTGTCAGTGAAATAGTCGCTCCGATGATGAATTGATATTTGTACGAGAATGGCATAAAACAATAGAATTGAAGTGATAGGTGTGGGTGGGCAAATATATGGATAATTAATTAGTTAGTTAATGTCGTTTTTGTTGTTGATTATTGATTTAGACCTATGTAGCTCTGAGATATAGGGTATTTAGGGATTTTTAAGGATTTTTGAGATATTCATGAAGTACACATTGGGCTATCTGATGGATAACTAAAATATAAATATGTGTGCCAATATAAACTTTGTTGATAAGATCAATTAAAAATTTAAAATGAATGTATCTTTTTATATATGCACGATATACGATAATGGGTTAAAGTCCAAAAGTTGGGAAAAATCATCTAGTTTCTGAATATCATAACAAAATTTACCAAAATTAAGGGGAACAACCGAAAGAACCCAAAATAAGTGTCCATACAAAAACGGGTTAGTGTCCGAAAGTTAGTACAATTCACGCAGAATACACCTACATACACCAAATTTGCCTAAATCACCTGGAACAAATGAAAAAATGCATAAATAGGTGACCACCCCAATACCAAAAACCACCAAAATACAGCAAGTGCCATATAAAGTAAGCATGTACAAGATGACACTTAAATAAGAGGCGAAATCGAACGTGCCAGCGGAGTCGAGTGTGCTACTGAGTTAACATGCTATAAACGTGCCAGCGGAGTCAAGTGTGCTACTGAGGTGAGCTTGAGCGTGCAGCTCACTGATGGGAGTTGACACAGAGTCATGACTCAGTGCTGAGTTACCCAAGCCTATCTATGAGTTTATATGTGTGTTTGTTTGTTTGTATATGTTTGTCCAATATTTACTAGCCGCTTTTGTTTGCTCACCAAAGCGTACTAGAACCGTAAAATTGATTGCCAACGGAAGCTGGAAAGTTGCACGGAATAATTTTTTTGTTGTGATACTCGTTGCTCTACTTTTTTTTGTTGTTGTTAGTAACTCTTGTCGTTTTGGCCTTGCTCTATATCTCATGTATTACGGTTGTTTTGGTTTTTGTTACTGTTGCTCTTGTTTTTATTATTGCTTTACTGACTGTAGTGTTCGCCAGTTTTTAAAGCCCTTCCAAGCACGACCTTCCATCCACCATTTGCCATTTATCCGCCTTACCGTTCTTTAGTGGTCCGTTTCGCTGTCGCTGAGTTTGTCTCCGCTATCTGTCTGGTAGCGCTAGCTCTTCTCTTTTACCTTTTTTGATACAAATTTTGTAAATAAAAGTCCGCGAACAGTTGAGTGTGTGTGGTTGGTTGGGGGGTGTCTTTGTGCCAGCATTTGGTGTAAATTGAAAATGGGATTTATTGACATGGCATGTCCTGTCGCGATGCCACATTTAATCGTGCATTGCATGTAACACAACCTTTTATTTTTATACCTTTCATGAGAATGAAATGGTATTATAACTTAGTGCCAAAAATTTTTTGTCGAAAGTACCAGAAGGAAGCGTGGGGGACCCACCAAAATATATACCGATATGATCAGAATCACGAGCTGAGTCGATTAAGCCATGTCCGTCTGTCCGTCCGTCCGTCCGTCCGTCTGTGTGAACGCAAACTAGTCCCTCAGTTTTTGAGATATCTGAATGAAATTCGGAATATAGGTATGTTGTTATATGCAGCTGATCATTTGTCGGAACCGGCCGAATCGGACCACTATAATATATAGAAAACAACCGATTATTCACATATACATGAAATTTTTGGATGTAATTTGTGCATAACTTCCCCATTTAAACAGCTCAGGACATGAAACTTTGAAGTAGACGTGCCCATTTTGGCCCAAACAAGGTTACCGAAAATTGTCAAGATCGGACCACTATAACATATAGTTCCACAACATCCGATTATTCAGATATACACATTTTGGTGTATAACTCCTCCAATTTAACAGCTAACGGCGTGAAATTTTTAAGTATTTGTACCCATATGGGCCCAAACAGGCTTACCGAAAATTGTCAATATCGGACCACTATAACATATAGCTCCTCTACAACCGATTGTTCAGATATGGACATTTTGGTGTATAACTCCTCCATTTTAACAGCTAACGGCGTGAAATTTTGAAATATTTGTACACATATGGGCCCAAACGGGATTACCGAAAATTGTTAAGATCGGACCACTATAACCTATAGCTCCCCTACAACCGATTGTTCAGATATGGACATTTTGGTGTATAACTTCTCCATTTTAACAGCTAACGGCGTGAAATTTTTAAGTATTTGTACCAATATGGGCCCAAACGGGGTTACCGAAAATTGTCAAGATCGGACCATTATAACATATAGCTCCCATACAACCGATTGTTCAGATATGGACATTTTGGTGTATAACTCCTCCATTTAAATAGCCAAGACACCATTTTTTCTAATAAATCTTTCCATAAATAACCCACAGAAATAAAATAAATTAAACTTAATCCGGCTATGTACATACATAGGTAACTTTTCATTTCTCCACTCATGAAAGGTATGAAGTCTTCGGTACGGCCGAAGACAGCCGCGCTTTTACTTGTTTATTTTTATTTTTTACAAAAATGCGACACTGAGTATCGTGTAAAAGAATTTATCAGCGCATGATGAATATGAAAAAGGATTAAAAGAAAATTATCCTATTTCAATTACAAGATAAATCCTTTGACCTTCGCCATGTTTTACTCAAAGTTACTCAATTTTGTAAAAAAAAAAAGAAAAGAACATAAAATGTATTGTGGAACGATTTTCCGTCATCGAACATAAACCCCCGCTTAAAAAAGTTTAGAACTCTCTCCTTTAATACAACTTCACACCTTCTCTTACCCATTAGAGTAATATCCTCAATATATTCCCAGACCTAGTGATGGGCGAGTTCAAGATGTTTTATTTGATTGCCTCGATTGTGTAAGCACCTGGAATGCTCTCGAAAATCTTCATTCGCTTTCAGTTCCGAATAGCCGTCAATCGAAGCAATCGCTAAAACATCTTGGGCCCACCAAAGATTCCTCTAGCTTTCAAGGCATAGCTATTGCATCTCGGACTCGACCATCACTAACAACCGAAACAACCTCCAACTCGTAACATTCGCAAAAATATCTCCATTGAGCAGACAAGGGGCGAACCAAATTTTGACTCGATTGCGCTTTTGTAACCATAGGGATTCTCTTGATTGTCTAAATATCTCGCACTCGCCCATCAACCTTCAAGCTCTTCTTCGAATAAAGAGCTTTACCGTTGATTCAAAAGAAGTCGTTCATATCTCATCCTCGACATGGAAACCCTATTATTTATTTGCTCTTTGACACCTTTATTAAATTGGCCTCATAGTTGGCCTCACAAGTTTTTCATCAACCTTCAATTATAGACCTTTGCCTATGATGTACAGCAGTAATTTAATTATAGAACAAGATCAGATCAATATAATAATACAATGGCGCTATTATAACTCTGACGAGTTTTATGGCCGAGCTTCTCTCTCAATTTGAGGTGTGCTCCTTTTGATTTTTCCCACTAATTGGGTGGACCTACAGTTTTATGCCGGCTCCGAACGGCGAATGCATTTTTTGTGAGAAGCTTTTTCATGGCAGAAATACACTCGGAGGGTATGCCGCCCACTGCCGAGAGGTGACCGCTGCTCTTAAAAAAACCCAATGATTGGATTTTTACTAATTATATACATAGTTGTTTTTGGCGACCTATAACTTTAATAATTTTTTCTTCGCTGGCTTCAGGTCAATTGAAACACAATGTTTCTCAAATTTTAATATTCCCAATATATTTCGACCACACCACGGTGATCATCTTCAGGGGATTATTTTTACACGTCACCTTAGTGAAGTTTAAACTCCGCGTCGAACTAAGGTGACGTGTAAAAATAATCCCCAGAAGATGATCACCGTGGTGTGGTCGAAATATATTGGGAATATTAAAATTTGAAAAACATTGTGTTTCAATTGACCTGAAGCCAGCGAAGAAAAAATTATTTTTGCTAATTAGAAAAATTTGTTTGGTGTTTGCTCGGACTGGGGTTTGAACCCGAGACCTCTGGCATAGTATGCGTGCACTCTTCCCCTTGCACCACCGTGGCAGATTACGGACAGAAATTCGAGCTTATGTGGTACTTATTCTTTTCTGTTAGATGGAATCGACAGTCCAGTATTAGGTACTGAGCCAACTTGGAATGCCGAACGAAAGCCTTTAGAAGTTGATTCTTTTACTGTGTAAGATATGAAGCGGAAAGAAAGTCTAAAAAATTACTCCGGTACCTTAATTAACAACTATTCCTATTTGGACTTATTCTCCACAGAATAGTTAGCCTGGAGTTCTAAATTTATATTCTATTGCCACTTACTGTATTATTTTATAGAATATGAGGATGGATTTATGCTGCCAGCAGGAAAAGGCAAGGAGTTAGAATCGAGTATAAAACCTTTTCTCCAGTGTCTGAAAGACTTTTGCTATCTCGATTCTTTTGATAATTAGTTTTTGTATCAAACGGGCCAGAACCAGTCTTGACAAGGGATGACGGAAAATCGTTCCGGAATACATCATATTCCTAACCTGTCGGCAAAACAAGCAACCAAACAGTACCAGTTTTCTCACTTCAGAAGTCATAAATTATAGAAGGGGTTGGTTGCATCTTTTTTTCGATACTTTCTTTACTCCTTCCAGTTCGCTTCATTGGTAAGGGGCATGGGAAGCGCTATATTTGGTGCAATGCTGGGATGAACTTTGTTGTTGATTAGAAGCTGTTTTTTTAGCGCCTGATAACTTTTCTTCTGGGATCTTTTTGTGGTCATCAGTCAGATAAAGTTCTGCTAAGTATGTAACTAGGAATAGACTGTTCAATGCTCGGATTGCCTTTTATGTTTGTTGATTTTCACAGGTTCAAAAAGATATAGAGAGAGTCATATCATCCACTTACTGGAGTTATATTAAGGTGAGGGGAAACATCATACAAGCACTCGCATTAAAGAAAAAACTTTGAATTCTGAATTTATTTAACTTTCCTAATTAGATTGCTAAGATCTTAGACTTAGTGCAACTGGCGCATTTTGCTCAGCCCTTCTCTGTAAACCCAAGGTCCTCTTAAGCTTTTGGTATAAGTTTATTAAATTTAGCAAGCAAATAAAAGCTTTAAGCCCTTGAAAAATATGTTTCAAACTACAATATAATCGTATGAAATGTGCTACGTCTTTAGCACAAGCTTCTTCCCTTCTCATACCGCTTTCACGCCTTTTTTCGCACACTTTTCCATTTTCTTAAAATATGCTCGACTTAACACTTTCCATCATGAGAAAAGCATAAAGCAAAGAAATGTTGATAATAAAAAAATATACCCGACAATTACATTTATATGTTTTTTTTTTTTAGTTTCTACTGCTTATTTTACTTGTATTTTTCTTATGCTTAAATATTATCCTTCTACTTTCCTTTGCTTTATTTCACTCATCCTTGATACATAAGAAAAAAATAAATGGTTGGAAAAAACTTACTTGGCACATCTTTTAAATGAATGCTGAATGAAATGACGAATAGCCAGTCAAGAAAGGATTGTGTTTCACACTCATGAAACCATGAAAACATCAGCACGATTTATGCTTACAAAGAAAAGAAGCCGCAAGACGTTAAGATGTTGCATATGCTTAGCGTGTGATTGTACGTATGTATATCCTTTCGTGAGCGCGCCATTGCGGTAAAAGGATTAGAAAAGACAAGTATCCTTGGGCAATTGTATAGCACTTTGACCGCATGCACTTCACTTTTATTGTGTGTAGGTATGTAATCGAATTCACATAAAAGATGTTTGATGTTGTTTAAATGTGTTGTTATGTGATGTGTTGCTTTGTGCTGATGATGTGATATGTCATACGAGTATGATAATATTGCTGTTGCTGTTGCCGATAATGTGTCTTACAAGATGTTTTATGTTCTATTTTCTTATGCAAACGACATGTTGTGTGTGTGTGGGCTTATGTTTTCTTGATGTCCAAGACATTTAAATAAAATATTAATGCATTTATAGGTTTGCAAGTGGATGTGTGTGTGTTTGTCCTTTGCATATGTCGCTTGTTGCTATTGGTTACACGCGTTGGCAAGCTGTCGATTTTGCATCATGCGACCAAAGACATTGTAAAGGTTTTCTGATATAAAATAGAAATTTTTCTTAGAAGACAATTGAATGTTGAGTGGTTTTATAGAATGATAAAAACATAGTATACATAGTAGGTATGAATATGTGTAAGCAACATTATGTGCACATTAAGGTGGCTCAAAAAGAAAAAAATTACTCAGTTCACCTTTCAGATATAAGGGAATGAAAATAAGGAAATTTCTTAAGGTACATAAACTATTTTCCGTTCATCTGATATGGCTAGCAACAGGCCATATAATGCTTGAGAAGCATGCAGAATGTATGAATGCTCCATATTACGAGTACTGCAAGGCTTATGAAGACTAAGAGGGGCCCGAAACAGTAAAACACTTGCTGTGCGATTGTCCAGCATTATATAATTTGAGATCATATGGTGTCTGTTAGCCCATTCTAAAATGAAAGAGTTGTCAGTTCTGTGAGTGAAGAAGACCCGCTTCTTTGCGCCCTACGTATAGAAAATGATTATGGTAGCGGATCTTGCGATAACTCTTTGCTCCAGCAAAAGGTATGTAAAACTATGGTTCAGTTTCAGGACATCAAATCTTGAGAGTATCAAAGATCGTTAACTGATCTACAGTAACTGATCTGATCAGAGAGAGAGTTCACCTCGTTTGAAAATATTTCAAAAAACTCTTTGCACCAAGGTATTATTATTATTCTTGGATATGCTGAGACTTATTCAGAATAGGCAACCAACGTAATATCTACTCTTCGTTGAAAGTGCTTTTAAAGCCTACACATAACGGATACTTATAGTGGGCATTGATAGGTTAGGATGTTTCTTGTTGTTATACTCTGATATCCGGAAGAGCTTGAATTATACGCGGTAAACTATTTCCTGACTATTTCTAGAGTAGTCTGGAATATCGCCTTTGTCGTTTTCTTTTACAGCTCCTTTGGCCCAACTTTTTTTTGTTATCAACCCTAGAGGACATAGCATCAATATCAGGTGAGTATTCGAGAGAAAAGTTCTTCGGAAGATTTATAAGCTTTTGCGCGTTGGCGTCGGCATTTATAATAAGCTGTTCGAGATTTACCCACGAATTAAACTATAGTTCAACATTCTACTTTTGTGACTTTCACTAACGTATTCCTATTTTTAATTTAATATCTTCATTAATCTTATATGAAACGTTCTGAAAAACTCTATTAAAATATTTTCAAAACACTTTTGGACTGTCCTAATGTGCACATAAAACATAAACCAGAAGCTCCTTTCGCCGCACAACCGTTGTCAATTGCAAGAGCAGTAAGTATCCATACATATTTGTTTCTTTTATTAGCACTTCTATGAGTTATTCATTATTCCTTTGAATATATCTTAAAATTTAACCTTCATTTTATTTATTTATTATACATATCTACTATATATGTAGGAATATGCTTGCACAATTTTATTTCGTCATTTTGTGTGGTTTATTGCACATTTCCATAAGCGATTTATTGCTTAGTTGATTTGTTACAAAGACACATATAGGTAATATTATTTAATGTAAGACGCTTTTCAAAAATGTATGTATGCTAAATTATGTATATACATGAGTATTTAGTTAGATATAGCTCGAGGCTAAAGCTTTGCGAACAACTGCTTGTCCCTAATTTATTCTCATGGTAGTAAAAAAAACGTTTTTGCATTGAAAAAAATTTAAGTCTTTAGAAAATTTTTCTGACATTTTTTTATCTATCGAAAAGTGCTTATTATTGAGCCGGAAAACCCTCAGTCATTCCTACATAACGCTACTAAGGCCGAGGCCACGCAATAAGCAGCAAAGCGGTGAGCGGTGAGCGGCAGAGCGGCGAGTTTGAGTGGCTTATTACTGAGCGTAAAAACATTAAACAAATCTCTCTGGACAATGGTATTTTAACAACTAACCGCTCAGAAATGACGCCCAGTTGCCCTGAAATCATAAAACTAGCTCAGAAAAAAACATATGTAAATAAATATAAACACCAAATAAATTATTTTCTCAACTAATTTTACTAATATATTTATTTACCTTTTTTAATTTTTATAAGCATCAAAGTTTTTTTGCCAATTTTGTACACTAAATTTTCTAATACAATTTCAATTTCAGTTTTTGTTTTTTTTTTGTTTTGCTAAATTTTGTGTTAATACTTCTTGCCCTTTATTATTGCAATGAATTTGTGTTGAGTAATTTTTTTTTCAATTTTTTTTTTTCAAATATTTTTTTACATACTTTTAATTACTGTCTAGATTTTCATATATATTTTTTTACTTTTTACATAAACTGCTGCTTACATTACTAGGTATTAGAGTGGGTTTCAAAATTTATTTTATTTTATTTTTTTTTTTTTCTTTTATTTTATTTTATTTTATTTTATTCTTTTTTGATATTTATATTTATTATAATTGTTTTTTTTTTTTGTTTTAAATTTTTTTTTTTTTAAATATTTGTTTTTTGTTATTATTATTAATTTTATTATATTATATTTTACTTTTAGATGATCTGTATTTGAGTTTTCCATTTTTCCATTTTTTACTTTTTTATTTTATTTTATTTTATTTTATCTTCTTCTATTCTCTTTTCTTTTGTTTTTGTTTTTATTTTTATTTTATTTTTTTTTTAATATTGTTTTATATCTTTTTTTACTATATTGTAAATACATTTGTCTTTTTTTATGTTTATATACATATATATGTATGTATGTATGTACGCTATCACTAGCAAATATTATCTTATATTTATACACACATACTCATACATACATATGTACTTATATTTATATTTGCATTGGTATATGTAGTATGATGCTTTCATATGCATACATATCATCATACATATGTATAATGTCAACAATAACAAACGCCTGCAAATTGTTTTGCTGTCGCCGTCATTTTAGCGATTGCTTAGGCGCAGTTAAATTTGGTGCCGCTGATATTATTATTGCTATTATTATTTTTCATTTTTATACTTTTTTATTTGCATAAATAGTTATACACAGCTGTGTGACAGCAAATGAAATGAAATTGGGGCGCTAATTCCTATGTAAATGCATTTAGAAGAGTGTCACACACTAGTACGTACTATTATTTTACAGATACAACAAAATACAATATAATATGTATGTAAATTATATTATTGTTTATTTAAGGGTTAATATTTTTACACATTTTTGATGCTAAATATTTTTTAGGATATATTTTTCTTTATTTTATTTTTTCTAATGCTTTGAAAACATTTATATAATTTTGTATACCTTTCACGAACATGAATAACTTTGGTAGAAATTTGTTTTAAAACACGATTGTTTTGCAAGTGCCAGAGGAAGAGTTGATAATGAACCAATCAAAATTTGGTCCAGCGGCATGTTAGCGGGCTTGAAATGTGACCGAGGTAAGGTATGCCTGTCCGACTTAAGAGGTGAGTAAACTCCACCGATCTAGAAGCTTGATAATAGTCAAACATTCGCATCAAAGTCGGGCTAATGTCAGAAGGGACTACATAGTACATGAGCGTAGATACCGGATGCATCCGGCAAAGAACTCTCGACTTGCCTTGCACTCCTTAAAACCATTGAGGAGCGATTTAGTGGCTATAAAAACAGCCAGCCATCCAGTCATCAAAATGTGTCTTCAACGCATAATAGTGATTGGACTAACTGCTTGAAATTCGGCATAGTGGTGCATTATATACATATGTAGCTCCCATACAACCGTTGTTTTTTTTTTTTTTTCAGTTATAGACCGACAACTGGTGGTATAACTTTTACCGTTCAAAAGCTAAGTTATATAATAATTTTTCTTTTATACAAAACCCACAGAGACGATGAGTACAAATTAAAGAAAATCAGACCATGCAAAGCATTTCATTTCATGAAGGGTATGTATGGAGCTCGGCGCTGCAGAAGACAACCACGGTCTTATTTGTTGTTGTTTTTTTTTTGTTGCTATTTTCTTTGTAACTAACATTTGTCTGTTTCAGCTACAATAGAGAGCATTACTTACATTTGTATCTATATATTTTCTTTGTATTACTATATTTTTGTTATTGTTAGACATATTTGGTTAACTATTTGCGCTTTTTTTTTGGTTTTGAGCTACAACAAAGGCTCACTTGTTATTTATACAACTTGCTATGATTATTAGTTTTTGAAATTTTCTTTTTTACTTTTTAACATTTGCTTATATATTTTTTGCAATTTTTTACAATTTACATGCATTTAATATATTTTGAAATTATATTTTATAGTCATCTAAATACACATATTAAATAAATAGAAAGTATAAAAAGTTGTTTTCTCCTTTGTTTTTTTACATTAGAAAAAGTGTGTCGAGTTTAGTGATATATAAAGTGTGTAAAATTATAGTTTCTCTATTTTATTTTATTTTATTTTATTTTATTTTATTTTGTTTTGATTTATTTTATTTTATTTCATTTTATTTTATTTTATTATATTTTCTTTATTTTATTTTGTTTATTTATTTGTTTTGTGTACTTTAGATAGGCCTTTGTTTAGCTTGAGCGCAAAAAAAAAAAATAAATAAAAAAAAATATAGCAATATATAAAACAGCCTTCTTCTTTGATAGTATAAAATATTTTTTGATATTAACTTAAAAAGTATGGAAAAATATGTATGTATTTACGTATATTCATGTTTTTATATATAAAGCATATTAAAAGGTGGAATATGCTTATCAATACATATTACTACAATAATAAATACAATTTTTAGCATATTTACAAATTGAAAATTGAAAAAATAATTAGTAAATGTAAAAATAGTATAAAATACAGTAGACGAAAACAAAAAAATAAAAAAAAAAAAAAATAAAAAATGAATAAAAAATTAAAAATGAATAAAAAATAAAAAAAAAAATCTATCAACTACGTAAATTAGTCTAGATTTTTTTTGTTTACAGAAGGCATAAAAAATAAATAAAAAAAAGTTAAAAAAAAAAATAAAAAAAAATATTGAAAAATTTTAGTGCATATTTTTTTTTTAATTTTATAAAATTATTTGTTTTTTTTTAGTCAATAATAGATTTTAGTTTAGATTAGTTTTTTAATAAATAATATTTTATTTTTTCTTGTTTTTGTAATTTTTATTTAATTTTTTTTTTTGTTTACAGAAGACAAAAAAATAAATAAAAAAGTTAAAAAAAATATAATAAAAAGGTTGTATAGTCCATAATTTCTTTAAATTTTATTACATTTTTTTGTTTTTTTAGTCAATCATAATTTTAGTTTAGATTAGTTTTTTAATAAATAATGTTTTTTATTTAATTTTGTTTTATAGTTTACATTGTTTTCTTATTTTATTTTTATTTTTATTTTTATTTAATTTTTTTAACTTTTATATATTTTATTTTTATTTCCTTAAACTTTTGCATTTTATCCTAAGCACATCTAAATTACATTTCTCCTCATACATTTTCTCTTTAAACCTCCATCACCTCTCATTCCGCATCCTATTGCACTTTAACTGATTCGCACTTAATTATCCACCGAATGTGCGCGCAAATGACTATAACATGCCTGACACACACGCACCGGCTTCAAAATACGCAAACGTGATATTTCCGATTCGAATCGACTGCATTTATTGCAAAACACTTGACCGCAATTGCGACAGTGATGCTTGCGCTCATACAGATTGAATCTGAAAGGGAAATGAAAATATTAAAATTATGGTCTTTCTCAAAATTTTTTTAGCGTCCAGTCGACACTCACTTCACATGACATTTCACACACTGATCGGTGACCTCATCCTTCAGCCAATGATCGGCTACACCGCGTCCTGGTTGCTCTGTGACGCTCCATGAGAATATGCGTCCACGAGCATCGCCTGCATTGCGAAAGAAATAATAAAAATTTTTATGTAAAGGATTTTTGCATTTTTTTGTTTTTGCTTTAAAAATTTATTTAAAATTTATTAGAAAAATTCATTTACTTACCCACATATAAAATCTTATGATCCTTTGAAACAGTCAATGCAGTTATACTCGCCGGTTCAGCATTATCCTTGCGATCATAGGCGGTATGCATTGTGAGTTTGGAACGGAACATTAATTGGCGATGCCATTTAAAGCCTTAAAATGAATAAATTTTGCAATTTGAAATTGCTTACGTGTACTCAAAGATTTAATAAGTTCGAAAAATATAATCCTTAAACCCTCTACTGGCGTCTACATAAGCAAAATATGAATTTATAATTGACCAGCACATCTTTTACTATGTGTAATAAGCGACAAATTGCCTTTTACTAGAGTGTATTTTAAGATATCAAATGATAGAGCAAACAAAGATATGATATAGACTGATTTAAGATATGTGTGATATGGATGTATCAAGTGATGTGATGTGGGATAGAAAATATTTACAAACCGGTAATGTAAGTGATATTAAGCAGTAAAATATGATGTAATTTAACATCAAGTGATGTAAGATCAATGTGGTGTAGCATTTAGTGATAGTTAAAAAGCTGATGTGATATCATGTGATGAGCAAGAGATACGACATTGGTCTTTTGTGAGGCTAGAACTAGCAAATAATTAATTACAAATTATAGACAAAGTACAATTTGTTCTTTTTTGATATGATATCGTGTGATATCAAGTCATGGATGTGATGCGAAACAACATGTGATGGAATTTAGAAGGATTTGAAGCTGTTTAACTGGAGATGAAGTTATGATATAATCTGATATATGTATGTTTATACATGATGACCATGTGATCTGACGTGGCTTAAAGTTTAGCACGACACAAGATAAAGTGATGTGATATTAATTTATATGACATTTTTTAATATGTCTTGTGATATAATTCGATAAAATATAATGTAATATTTGTAAGTGTATGTGATGTGATCTAATATAATATCAAGTGATCTAAAGTCACATGGCGTGATTGGGCATAATTTCAAATGGTTTAAATGATGTGATGGCGAGATGAAATAAAGTGAGGTGATATTAATTAATAGGATGTGATGTGATGTAAAGCCATGTGATATAATTCGTTTTAAAATATTATGGAAGATAAATCGTATGATGTGATTTGGAATTTTAAATGATGTGATGTGATGTTACTTGATAGTATGTGTTGATGTGATGATGTCATGTGATTTATGTAAACCGTTTTAAAATATCATGTGAGATACATAAGTGATATGATCTGATTTAGAATATTAAATGTGATGTGATGAAAAGTCATGTGATTTGATTCATTTCAGATAAAGTCGTATTATGATGTGATTTGTTTTAATATCGTGTGTGATATGGTCGCATGATTTGATTTGGAATATTAATAATATATAATAATAATAACAATATTATATTATAATATTATATTATCGGACAGCTTCAATGATGCGAGTTGGTGTTACTTAATATAATGTCATGTGAATTAATTTGGAGTAGAGCTCTAGATACTAGCCCTCTAGATACCCGGGTATCGAGCATTTGAACAACATTTGTTCGGGTTACTCGAAAATGTTAAAAAAAAATATCGAGAGCTCTAGTATCGAGTAATTCGAACTGATCGTTTTTGTTTGAATCCCGCGTGTTGTTGTATCGGAAAAACAGAAATAAAAAAACTACATGTAAAGAAAAAAATTAAATAAAAAACAAAAGTAAAAACAAACTTCAAAATACCCGAATTGTTCAAATGCAAACATGCGGGTAATAAACAAACGAGTGTTTGCACATTTGAACTCGAAAATGTTAAAAAAAAAATCGAGAGCTCCAATTTGGAGCGACTTTAGATTGTTTAAATGATGCAATCTAATATGCTATGACACTACAGTGACTGCAAGCCATGTTGTGATGAGAAATGATATGATGTTTTAAAGGATATGTTATATATGTTTCATATGTTTCACATTCTCCAATTCCACTTACCTGTCCTTAGCGAATGTTCACTTTTGTGCTTATCATTATCGACCATAACAAAACCATCAGTTAAGCTGGTATCCGATTTGCAGGGACGTATAGTCGCGCGCTCTTCCTCTGCAATTGCCAAAAAAAAAAAAAACTTGTGAGTTATCTTTTTGACTTTTTAACTTGTTTCTTTTCTTACCCTCCTCATATTTGCTCGCGGCATTATCGCCCTCCACCGTAGATGCTTTCATTTCATGCAACGATTTAGCGCCTGACAATGAACTCTTGCGTCTTCGTGTGCTGGCATTCTTAGCATCTTTACTTTTCTCCTCCCCATGCGCTGGCTCCTTTTCTGTGCGCTCGCTTGTTGCCTTTTCTGATTGTGTAGAGTTTTGTGAGTGTTTGGAATTTTGTGAGTGCTGTGATTGCGCTGAGGCTTCTGATATGCTGCTTTCCGAGCCGGATTTGGCGATGACTTTATATGAAAGAGAGAAGGGGAAGAGAGAGAAGAGATTGATAATCTTGAGTGTGAGGAAAACATGTCATCTAGATACCATTTTCATCCTGCAACGACAAGCTGTTCATATGCTTGAGCACACTCAGTTTGCCTTCTGCGTCTTTGGCATCACATGAGTTCTCAGTGAGTTCTGTGCTGCCTGGACGATCTTGTGAACCCACTTCGGTGGCGCGTTTCAGCTTACGTTCAATTGGTACTTGTGTATACTCCAAGGACCACATCTAGTAGATATTAGAGCAAGATATGAGATCATTTAATAGAAGGAAAAAACTCACAAAAGATCAACTCTCTTACTCACCCTCACCACACCATCCGTTGACCCTGTAATCACCACATTCTCTTGATCCCATTCACGCGTTTGCGAGAAGGCAACACACAATATTTGTTGCATACGATCTGCAGTACCCACACAAGTATTCACCATCGCCAGCGAATCACCATTAATCGACCAAACATGCAACCAGGTGGCCGAACAAGTGGCAATATCACCAGTCAAATCATTGATGGCCACCGCAGCCACAACACCAGCATGTCCACGCAGCTGACGCACAAAAGTAAACCTCGACATATCCCAAACGATAGCTGTGCCATCTCTTGAGCCCGATATGATCACATTGTAAGCAGCGCTGGCTGCCAAACAAGTCACCGCATCTGTGTGGCCATGCAGCGAATTGCGCACAGTTAGACTTTTACGATTTGCATCGAACTTCCATATCGTCACCACCGAACTGGTGCCAGCAGTGACAATCATTTTGGCATTGGGGCAAGCGCAACAGAGTATCTCACCCGAATTTTGTGCAGCCGCCTCGGAAACGAATGAAGCGCGATCAGAGTCGTAGAGACCGATGCGCAGTGAATGATCGGCAAAGCCCCAGGCAATGTATTTGGTGTAGGAAGGTGGCATCATGACCTGTGTGGAAGAGAATGGAAGTGATATGAAACATTTTAGGAAAGCCACTTCTCTTTATGAGACTATTGGGCAGAAGATTCAAAGTCTCTTTGAGAATTTTCGCACTCCCACAAAAAATTACCTTATTCTGCTCCACCGCAAACACATTCTTATCCGGTTGCAAAATCTGCCCAACAGGACCCTTCAGTTCCTTAATTGGCTGTAGGCTTGGTTTAAGATTATTTAAATTATGGAAGAACAAACGTTCTGATTGTAAAACGGTGGTATTGCCTTGTATCAAAGCGCTCGGGTCGATTAAAGCGGAATGACGTGAATTGGACATTTTCTTAGCGGGATGCGCTTTCTTGAAAAGTTGCTTTGGTATTTGGCCGAAATTGTTGATGAAGCCAATGGTGGCATTTTTCTTCAAAGGATCATCGATGCTGAAAAGGCAGACAAAAGAGATTTGTAATGAAAAAGATAGTAGCAGAAAAGAGCAGAGTCTCACTTACTTATAAATATCCACATTGCCCTCATAGAAGAGATGATGGAACACATTCACAGCGTCGACGGAAGCAGGGCCTTGCTGCTTGCAGCCAAATATTAAATCGATCCACTGTAAGGTAAGAGCCAAAGCGTTACAATTATTGTGAACTAAAGTCTCGTAGCTCAAGCGCTGTCGCTTTACTACTCACCAAATGCAAATTCTGACTAACATAATCACACTCTAAGGCACTACGATGCACGCGTATAAATTCGCGTGGATCTTGCTTAGCCCAGGGTGGTAAGATGACATGATTTAGCGTTTCGCCATTTTGTTTTGTGCCTAAATAAAATAAAGAAATTAAAAATTGCTCTTCGCCTCACTTATCCCTCTTTCACTCATTTAATTACTCACCCAAATCAAAATTATTGCCATTACTCAGAAATTCCGGCAGATAAAAAAACTCTGGTATCAACTCCTTTACATCCGCCATATTGAATTTCGACGCCGATTGCCATGCCTCTTTGATGCTATGAAACATGCGATCAGCCAAATCGAAATGGCCACCTTGTAAGCGCAGAAAATGTTGCGTGAACGGCTCCAAACGCACCAAGTATGAGCAGACAATCATTGCAGAGCTGTAATGTGTGCCATAGTGATAGGGTGGCGTCTCGCCGTGTGGATCATCCCATTCCTTTGGAAGCATGTGGAAAGGAAGAAGCGGTTTGTAAAGAATAAAAGTAGCTCCAAATCCAACAACTTACTTTGAAACGCTTTTGGAACTGCTCTAAACGCTCTTCCGACTGTGCGCCCATCGGTTTGGAGAAGTCACGGAATGTCTTCGGATTTGTTAAGTCCAACTCTTCTGACTCATAGTCAGCTACTATCCAGGGAAATACTGGATACTGCATGAGATCATTGTAGGAGCGACCGGCTAGCGTATTTAAGTGCATTAGATATTGGAAGTTGGAGATTTCGCCGCGCTGTGGAATATAAGGCATAACTTGATTCAGTCCTTCCAGAAAAATCTAAGGACTTTTAAACAGTAGCCCTTAGAAATTAGTCATAGTATAAGCCCTAAATGCCTAATAAATGTATCCACACTGTCTTCAAAATCTTTACTTTTCTATCAGCGTATAGATATCATAAACAGATTTGCGGATATAGAACAGCAATATCATCAACTAAGAGTACCTTCGGCATGCTCAGTTATATTTTATTCCACTTCTGAACTAGTTTTAATCCGTTATATGCCCCTAAACAGTTGAATCTTCTTGTATATTCCACTTCTGAATTTTTAGTACTATTCATACACCTACTCCACATAACTGGACCTCGATTTTTAGCAATTGCATCCAACACTTACCACCCAACGCTGCGTGACCGAAGTCTCACCAATCAAACTGCTAAATATGCCCGACGTTTGTTCCACGCTTGCTGTGCGTTTCTGTCCCGCCACCGATTGTTGAGCATTATCATTTATGGCCGTAGCCTGAGCCATAAAACGTTGATAGACCTGGAAGAGAAGAAAAAAATTAATGAACTTCATCTTGACCTCACCTATTGCTTTCTACTCACCTTATTTCGCACTTTGCGCGGAAAACTCAACAAATAATTTCGTCCATCCTCTGAGAATACCTCCAACGCAATTGGCTGCAACAAATAGCGTCGCTTATGCACCTCTCTAATCTCTTCATAAGCAAATTTCGAACACTGCCGCGCCTTCTGTGTACGCGTTGGACCACCGGAATTCGGTATTATGGGCTCATAAGCGCCTGGAGGCAGCGTATCAATATCGCGTATTTCACGATTCTTCAGCAACGTAAAACCATCCATGATATAACAATGCTCTTTACCGAATAACAACAAGCCTTCAAAGGTGTCCAGTCCCTGTATGCGTGCGCAGCGAAACATAAAAGAGATTTTTTCTTGGTCCTCCAACAAGCGCAGAAATGTTTCATTGTCGGACATCATAGAGGTGTCCTCCTCTTCTTCGTCTTCCTCTTGTGTGCCAGCATCTAAGGACTCTTGTGCGCCTTGCAAACGGCCAGCCGTCTCAGCGGGCGAATGCGGCATGAGTGGTGGTGGTGTGTTGAGGCTGCCACTACCAAGTGACTGTTCGCTTTTGATTGAAGGCGAATCGGACTGTTGGTGTTGCACGAGATGGGGAGGATGTTTGTTGGCGTTACTACTGCTGCTTGCATCCAATGAGCTTTGTTGTTGTATGGAGTGTTGCTGTTGCAGCGAATCAGTTTCGCAGAGTATGCGTGGTGGTTGCCCACAGTGGATGTAATAGATTTTGCTGTCGAAACTGGTGGCAACTTTGTATTTTAGTTGACGCTGTGGAAGAAATAAAAAGTGTGAAGAGGGAGATCAGGATTAAGTAGTGCAAAGAACGAAATAAAATTTGTCAATGATTGGGTTCTCAATTTCCTTTTGGCTCATTTTCCTTTACTAAACTAAATTGTACTCACATTATCGGGCAAATCAATCTCTGGCCTATATGGATAATGCAAATAGAACAGCTCATTGCGCATAGTCTTCTTGCGCATGCGATGTGGACCCTCTGTCGTATCCAAAATCCATTTATCTAGCATTGAACTGCCCTCGGGACCCCACAAACCACGTTCGCGCGTCAATTCCGTCTCCGATTGTACCCAATCTTGATAGACGTAGCGCTGTGTATGTTGTTGCATCTGTATGTATTGCTTGCAGCGTAACTCCCAAAGGTCTCTGCGAATAGAAGTAGAAAAGGAAAGAATTGAGAGAGATAGTGTTTCCATTCATTTCAAAGAGGTAGTTTTATCTACTCACCTAATCAACTGCACATGTATGGTTGTACACTCAAATGCACACTCCTTACTCATTGTCGACTTGGTGCGCACCAGCTCGTCTTTTTTGACTTTGGTGCGACTTGCCAGACGCGTCAAACCGCCAGTCACCTTTTGTATTTTCGATTGAATTTGATTGTGTATTTCCCATGGGATACGATAGGAAGCCTTACGCTCAGTATCGACATAATTAAACCACAGCTTGGAAGCCAATTCCATTACTTGCTCGCGAGTGCTTTGCAAATCGGGCGCTTTGCAGTTTGGAGGTGGTGGCGTTAAAGATATTTTGAAGACCTCCTCAATGGCGGGTTTTTTGCAAACATACAACTCTTCCCAGACGCGAAAAGCGGCACCCACAATGAGATTGCGACCCTGTGCGGAAGGATAGAGAAGGCAGATAAGAGGTAGAGGATGGTAGATAGAGAGCGAAGAAGTTATTATAGCGCTCTATGGCAGTAGAAAACTCTCAACTCACCTGCAACTGATTCAAATCCTCATCCTTCGGCTCCATTGTATCCGTTTGCGGATTCACATGCCACGTGGTATTCCTTGTAGTCGCTGGCTCCAAAATTATCTTCATATCCGCAGTCAACTGCAATAGACAATAAGTCAAACAACCAATAAACTCCAGCTCATGATTGCCAGCGCCGAAAATGAGCAAACGATGTGTTATAATATTATGCAAAGCCTCTAAAACGCTCATCTGTTCCGTAATGGACTCTGTGGGTCGTGAGAGTAAATACAAAATGGTTCGATTCAATGAATGATGCAACTGTTCAATGGTGAGTGAGGAAGAGCGTCGCTTCGCCTGCGCAATCAGTTTGATGACAAAATCGAAAATATCATGTGGATTGCGTGTTAAACAACCTTGCCACATTTTATCCACAACACGCGCTGTAAAATAAAAGACATTCGGTGCAATGTGTTGGGTGTGACTCTGCAGCAGTGGAATGATGGAGATTGCGGCCTGTTCACCAACCAAGACATCCGCCGCCAGCAGATGCTCCATCAAGGCGGTAATGATCTCTGTTTGATATTCAATTTGCAAAGACATCTCTGCCGCTTCGGGTGAAGCATCCAACACCAAATCAATGACTGGTGTGGTCTTGCCATGCATATTCAAGCTTAGTGAATCAACAACAATCACGCGTAGGAAATCAATGATGCACTTGCGCACCGGCTGCTGTGTAAGCGCAGGCGTGTTTGTAACACTATGCGAATGCAGCAGAAAAGTGCCGCCACCACCTACATTTCCGCCTGTATTACTATCCGTTGTAGGTGATGCATTTCCACTATTCGGTTCCGAATCCATCAACAGCGCTTCGCGTGCAGCACACGGAAATAGCACCGCCACCAATGAGCTGATCACATCGCCGGACATCATCACGGGCATAAAATCTGTGACATTCTGATACAGACTGAATAGCAATTGGATTATTGTCTCAGGATGACTATTCAGCCACTGGGCACACTCATTCGCATGCACAATTGCACGCACCATACCGAGTAGCACACACACGGCTTCAGGGCACACATTCATTTTGGGTAAAGGCGCATTTGAGGAGGGTGGTGTGCCCCACAGGAAGAAACGTACGCGATCCAAATCGAATTTTGTGTGCTCGGTGGCCAACAATTTCACCGGTTGACCCATCATGAGTGCGGTAACTAGAAAGTAGAGCTCGGGCACGTCGAGATGATGGGTGAGCAGCCATTCGAGCATTTGATAGCCTGGAAAGATGACAAAAAGTTTAGCAGGCAGCACGCAGCACTCATGGCAAGTAGTTTTAGCATTAGTATCTATCTTATAAGCTTTGTAGTGCATTTTTCTATTGTTATATTTATTCTTTTATTAAATTGATTAAGTGAAATTTTCATATGAGTGGCAACTCTTACCAAACATATTTTTTTACTAAAAGCCATAAAACCAAATTTTGACACAAATATTACATTAGCTTTATTTTTTAATTAATTGAGTGAAATTTTCAAATTTTGTGTTTTGCTGTTAACTGAACTGTTTGAAGTTACACAGCAAAGCAACAGCACAGAGAAACAAAAAAAAAAAATGATTCGAATGCTCTCTGCTTCGAATGTAGATATTTTCAAAGGAAATCAAAATTCAAAAGTTCTAAAAAAATAATGACAACTTTCGCAGAACAGGAGCAGCTTATTTTTTGAGACTGTTGCTGTTTTGCTGGCAGTTTTTCAAACCCTGGTGGCAACTCTCCTCGAAAATATTTCGACTGTATAATATTTGTGTCATACATATTTCAATTGTTTAATCAATTTAATTAAACTTTCAATGACAGAGTTCTCATCACCTTATATGAGCTCAAATCTTTCAAACGGGTGGCAACTATTAAAAAAAAATATTTGACTGCAAGCCCTTTTAAAAGTTAAGGTTGGTACCTATGTATACTCCTTCATTTAACAAAATTTCGAAACAGGTGGCAACCTTTAAAAAAATAAAAAAGTGGCAACCTTAATTAAAAAAAAAACTCTGCAAGCCTTTTTAAAAGTCAAGGTTGGTACCTATGTATGTATACTTTTTCATTTAACAAAATTTCGAAACATGTGGCAACCATTAAAAAAAATAAAGAAGTGGCAGCCTTCATTAAAAAAAACTTTACTGCAAGCTTTTTTTAATACAAGCATAATACCTACACTTTTCCATTTAATGAAATTTTGAAACCTTAAAAAAAATGAAATCAGTGGCAACCTTAATCTTAAAAAATTTTTACTGCAAGCCTTTTTAAAACTCAATATGTTAACTATATATTTTCAATTTCAATTAAGAAACAGGTGACAACTTCTCTCCATCTCAGCTTATCCTACCACCTTTCTATCAATCTCACTCCTGCCCACCGCTCTCTCTCCCCCTCTCTCTGGCACTCACCTGGTATACTCAACGCACTCGTTCGCACCTCACCCGCCAACTGCGTCGGCAAATGCTGCACCACATTCGATGCGGACGTCACAATCACCGAGCCCGCGCTACTCTGACCGCCCCCACCTCCAACACCAACACCAACGCCGCCACCCGTATTCAATTGTGGCGTGCCCAATGCAGCCAACATTTTCTTTTGTGAAACCATTTCGGTGAAACGCAAATAACCGCCATTATGTGTGGAATCTCGAAAACGTACCATAAAATTCTCATTCGCGCAAACAACAACCAAAATGCGCACAGCAATTATAACGGTAGTGAAATGAACATGCGGTTGCATGAATAGCAACAACCAATCCATGCCCAAAGTCTTGGAAATGTCATCGCAAATAATATAGTTGACGGTGTTGCGTGGCGTGAAGAGCAAGCCATGCAGCAAGGAAAGACAACGATTGCGTAGATAGATATTTTGCGCCATTGCCTCCTGCTCGCTGATGATGGCATTGGCGCCACCACTCGGACGCATGCTTGGCAAGAGCACAGATTTCTCTTGCTGTTCCAATTTCGGCAGCTTGGCGGCTATATATTGTCCAAAGAGCAACAAATCGCTGTGACGCGGCTGACCACCCAGCAGCGTCTCAATTAAATTGAAAAGTATTTCACGCGTAGAATGATCTGGTATGTCGGTGATGATATACAATAGCTTATTCAACAACTGCAAATTACTCATAATCTTCACATTCTGCTTCTTCTCATTCGACTCAATGGCCAGCTCGAGCAAATGCTCCAGCAACGAACGCAACAAGCCATTTGGCGCATTATGCCATATTTCCAAATCACACAAGAGATCCTGAAATGCGGTGATATTCGGTATAGCAGACATATCCTGTCCACTGCTTACGGTGCCCACGAGGCCAAAGGTCAAATGGAGTATGTGTGAATTGAGTAGATTCTTTTTCTTTTTGAAAAACATGCCCAACGTTTGATAGCAACGCTTACGATCCATTTCACTTTGAGCAGCGCGATTACTGCGCACCACGCAAGTGAGCGCCTTAACGCCGGCGTAGAGGGACTCAACATCCTGAGCCATAGCAATAATGCCCAAGAGGACATTGCAGCCGCCGACCGTATCAATCATGGCGGAGACAGGATGTGGACTAAAAACGCGTACGCCCAAATAGCCGACAACAACGCCGCCAAGAGAGCGGCCAGCGCCCGCTAAATGACCGGCAGAGTTGTGAAGTATTCTGTAAAGAGGGCAAAAAAAGAAAGAATAAGAGGTAAGAAAGAGCAGTTTCCAAAATTATGTGAGCTGCTTACCTTATCGGCGTTGCATTCTCATGCGAATTCATGCCCAGCACTTTGGCAATCGATTTATTATCAACGCGACTGTAAACCTTACGTATCTTCACCAAAGTCAATTGTGACACTGCTTTTGCATTTAAACCCAACAATACACGATCTTCTGGCACCAACGGCGGCAGCGGTTCATTTTGTTTGCCCAACTGTGGCGCTTGCAGCGAACCCATATAATGTGGTCCCAAATTGTAAATGGTTTGCACTGTTTGTTGTGTGAGCACATCCTCCAACAAATGGCAGACACCTTGTTTCCAACAGAGACGTGAATAGCGACGCCAAATTGGCGGTGTGCCTATGTAACCATAGACTTGACTGGCTACGGCGAGATTGGCAGAGCCAGCGCCTGGGTTTTGTGAGATGTAATGGAGTTTTTGGGTGTGCATGGGCTGGATGAAAGAATTAATGAAATCATTTTAAACTTAAGGTTCCCTTTTTTTTAAGAAGTCTGTATACTTACGGTGCCATCTAGGTAGAGCGAGAGACTAGAGTTTTTGAGTACGGCGCGATTCAGCACAACCACCAAATTATGCCATTGGCCCTCGTGTAGCAGATCGGGACACCAAATGCGTGCACTGCTATCGTCTGAGCCTTCGGGTTCCCAATCACCGAGACCTGTATAAAAAAATTGTTATTTTAGGTGAATATTCTGATGGTATAGCATGTTAAGCTCAATCCCTAAACGTATCGCCTCAGAAAAACGATTCGATCACATTTAAAAAGTCCAGCATTACGCCCAGCAGGAGAAGAACGCAGGTACCCCAGACTCTAATCACGATAACCTAATATTTTGATCCTGTTCGCGATCAATGAATATTTGATTCATGTGCTTAAGAGTTAAACAGAAAAGAGGGCCTCTGTTCGCAGGGAATCACGTGTCGTGCCGTGTAAATATCTAGTCTTAGTTCACCTCTTATTGTGTGTGTTCCCATTCCTGGGAAGCACTTAGCTTTAGTAACTGTACCAACTGCGCTGGGTCTATTGTCTCTAGGAAATATTAGTGGTAAAGCGTGCCGTAAGGCAATTCAGTTTCCTCCCAAGGTATTCTAGACCTGGTGAGGGTTTTATCTTGCATCAGTCTATCATCCTCAGTTTAACTGTTGTTGTTCTTGTTATAGCAGTACTAAGTCCTGCCTAGTCGGCACGATTGTCTCACAAAATGTCGTCAGGATCACTTAACGGGAGGCCCAGGAATGTGACAGCGTTTTTTGGGCTGGTCAAAAGGGACAGAGGGGTTAAGTGAGTAGGTTTGAGCGGGGCATGTAAAGAGATTTCGTGTGTCATGCGGCGTCTGTCCAAATGCCGGCATACGTTGGGTATGTCAGGGTCTATTCTGGTCCTGTATGAGTTGAACCGGCCAGAAAAGCCTTACCTTAGTTGGGCGAGGGTGACGCAGGTTTCCCTCGGCAGCTCCGACTCCTCCTCTGCTTAGCACTAGTACTTTCAGGCATTTCCGAGTCGTCAGTTTACCATAAAAAAAATAATTGGATAGTCTCCTATGTGTGTCGGGTCTAAGTATCGGAGCGATCCGTATTTAAATATATCCGGTCAGTTATTGACACTTCAGATACACTGAAAGCTGCTAATACTAGTCTTCTGAATATTCCCTTATATGATCAGTGATCACTTTCCTTTTAGTATGAGAACCACATCTAAAAGAGGTTCTGTCGGTTCCTTACTTTTTGAGGCTCGGAAATCAGATCAGCAGAATAGAGGATTCATCTTTCCACGAACGGCAAAATCTGAGGAGTGTTACCGAAGTGGCAAATCAGGTTCCCTCCGGTACTTACAACCCATCGAAAACCATCTATAATAATCTCTTATAAGATATGCTGGAACCCTTTTATGGCTAGGGATAACTCGTGTTGTTCAAAATAGTAAGAAAATTTCCTTTTCATTCCATAAGCAGTCGGTTTCCTCTTAGAGAAGAAAAGTATGAATATTGAATATGAATTCTGAAACCGCGACTTTAGACAGGGAATAATACACTATTGTGGATATCTAGATCTCATATTGAAATACAGATAGAACTTCAACTAAGTATTCTTCTTCACACCATCCTTTAGCAAAAGAGGCTCGATTATCCACTTAATTAATTATACATTATCATTTTACTCACTTTTACTCGGCGTCACCAGCGTCTCCTGCGTCGACACAACAATCGCCTTATCACGCGCCGACAACAAAATCGACAAACAAACCAAATTCTCCTCACGCGGATTATGTATCGTACGCACCAAAGTCAACAAACGCACACAGTGGGGATCTGTTTTCGGATCGGAGAATTTCTCAACACAAAACCATGTAGAATATGAAAGCCCCGTTTGTGGTGGAAATATGCGATCACCAGCGCCAATGCCACCGATCGTATTAGCATCTATGGTGCCGCCAGTGGTAGCGTGAGCTTGTGGCGCCAACGAGGGCAAATACAAACAACCAAAACCCTCAGCAGACATATCCATTTCAACGAAGGGCGGTAAAGTGGATGAGCCGTGTGCACGAAAATCACGTGGTGTAGTCATGGAAACTAAGGTCTTGATGCGCGTTAGCGGCACTGGACCACCCATGCGATACGGTTTGCGTAGATCGATGTCGGCACAGGAAAGCGGCGCACCCAAACGCAAAAATTCACGCAACTCGGTGGGCTGCAATGCCTGCGCCGCCAAACGTTCCAACACATATTGCATTGAAACGTGTAGAGGATTTGATTCCTCGGAGAGCGCATTGCGTGCGATTTTCAACAGCTGCTCAGCCAAGCCATAATCGCACATGATTTGTTGATTGCGTTCATTGCGCACCAACGATTTAATGATTTCGCTCAAGTAAACTTGCAAGTTCAAAGCTTTCAGATGATTGCAGTCATCGTGTGTAATGCTGGGAAGCAGTTTTAGCATGCAGAGCACTACGCCTGGGTGTACAATGCGTGGTTCGGGTGTGGGTTGTGTTAGATTGAGTTGATTGGGATGTGCGGGCGGCAGCAGCTCCTTGCTGGGTGAACGTGAATGTGTGTCGCTGAAGAGCGATATAACACCAGTGAGATTGGGCGGCTCAAAATTGTCCAAAGCGATGCTGTAGAGTAGACGATAGACGACGCAGACGTAGGAGAGTGAACGTGGTATGTCTGTGTTGAAGCTGAAAGAGAAGATATGGCAAGTTAGTATTGAAAGGAGGCAAGAAAGGAATTAGAGCAACTCACCTAAAACTCAATATATCGCCAGCAAACACCTCATGATAATACTTCTGCAGCGCTGTATCATTCTTAAACTCGCCCTTGAACTCAGCCAACTCAGTGGCGGTGCCAAAGCAACCCAACAGTCGCAGCGTATCACACAGCGAAGCCGTACATATTTCCTGATGAAAGAACTTGGCATTCGCCGGCTCAAAGCGCATAGCAGTTGCGAGTGTTTGAAACACTATTTGCAGCAGCAAAATCAAATCATCTTGTGTGATGGCTTGCGCATCCGCCGCCTCCACAGCACTAGCATCACTCAACATCGGCGACTCATCGCACAACTTACCATCTAACGATACAAAAACGCTGGTGAGATAAACAAAACCGCCCACTTTGCGGAATACAGTGCGCGTGCGATGTGAATCCTTCAAACAACCCAACAACATATTGAGTATTTGTATTTTAAATTCCACCTGATACGGCGGCACTGCATGCATAACAGAGAGTATGAAAAGCATATCATCATCACCACCCGAAGACAATATCAATTCGCGTATAATGCCAAGTGCCTGCGGACGACAATGCTTGAATTTGACGAGATCGTGTATACACTTGGCGCCACCACATTCACGAAAAACATTAGCATTATTATTGCTGCCGCTTAGTAGAATGGTAAGCGCTTCCAGCACATGCTTGCCCAACGTATCGGTGAGATCTTCAACTTCGCCATTATCGCCCGTGCACTGCCCAACAACAACCAAACTCTCATCACATTTTGTTATCTTGCGCACATGTTCAGCATAACGATGCAAACAGGTCACGAATACTTCGAGTATACCCACCTCCAGATAGACTTCCTTGAACACAGCATTATGTCGCAAAATATTGAGTAATGTCTTCAAACAAAGTATACTACAACTAGTCGAATGGTTGTTCTTCAACAACAACGACAAACTAATCAGCTCTTTGCACGGCACAAAGTTCAATTGGAATACAATAAATTCCAGCAAATCAAAAAATTTCTCTTGTATTTGTGGTCCTTTGAGATGTATTCGCTCGGTGAATTGACTTAGCGTATTCTCAGAATCCAATATAAAATAATTTGCATTCTCTGAGTGATATACACGCGATATGGCATCCAAGATGGTACAGCACAAAGCCGGTGAGGTGGATTTGAGGAAGACCGTTTGCAGCACTTGGAATGCATAAACATTGCGTACGCATGTTTCACGTGAACTCGGTTGTGGCATTTGGAAATTTTGCATTTTAAAGAGCGTATTTTGCATTTGTGGTGGGCGTAGTTCGTTAAAGCCGCACATGCAGAGCGAGGAGATCATGAGCACGAGATTGCGTATGGCGGCTTGTACTTCGATGGAATGGCTGCGTGAGTTGTCGAATCTGAGTGGAAAATTATTAAAATTAATGCAAACCGAAGAGAGAGTAGAGTGTCTGTGTAGAGATCACAAGAAGATATAGTATCTTATAATATACCTAAATATTTCCTTGGATACAATTCTTATACTAAGCATTATCAATTGATAATATCAAATGATTGAAAAAAATAGTTGGAAACGTTGAGGGAATTCCGAAAAACAAAAACAGCCTCTTGACTGTCTTCTGTATGAGACCTCAGTAAATAGTATAAAAGAGAAAGGTATTGTGGTCACAGAATTCTTAACACCGCCTGAAGTTTGCTCAAAGAACGCAATGCTACTAGGATTTAGCGACTGTAATACCAATTTAGAGCACTGTGGACGCTAAAACCCACTTATCACACACCTACCGGTGTACGGAGGCATAAGATATCAGCCTCGACCATTTGAATATCTGAGAAAGATTTGTAAGCCATTTTGCACTAGGCATGAAGAGTTTGCGAGGATGCTGATCGTTCAGCAGACCTCAGTAAGTGGACAGATGGTGCTTGTAATAAGAAATAAAGGAGATTATCTAGCCCAGTAGTAGTAGTGATAGGATCAGTACACGCCAGTAGCGATAGAAACAGGAGCCCTTCACTACGTTAGGATAGGCGGAGAAGTTTTTGGCTTACTTGACGTTTTTAATGGACTTGGACCAAAATCAGCTAGACTATGAAGCTTTAGTTAGGAAGAGGAGTTAATTTAAGGCGTAGAAGTATATCAATAAAGTAGTTTAAACTTAAGAGGGTTTCAAGGTGTTAGAGATTGTAGAAAACACTCTATGTATTAAACTTCAAAGGTCATGTAAAAATTAGTTATGCGTAACCAAAGGGCCTTGGAATGCTCCATTAATGCGGTTGCAGCGCTCCACATTTAACAGTAAGCGCTCTCTCACAAATTTTACCCTTCATTGCATTTTAACATTGCATGTCATTATGGCCGCTGTGGTGCAGTGGGTAGAGTGCTCGCCTGCTATACCAGAGGTCTCGGGTTCAAACCCCAGTCCGAGCAAACACCCAAAAAAATTTTCTAATTAGTAAAAATGCAATTATTGGGTTTTTTTAAGAGCAGCTGTAACCTCTCGGCAGTGGGAGGCATACCCTCCGAGAGTGTATTTCTGCCATGAAAAAGCTTCTCACAAAAAATGCATTCGCCGTTCGGAGCCGGCATAAAATTCTAGGTCCACCCAATTAGTAGGAAAAACAAAAAGGAGCACACCTCGAATTGGGAGAGAAGCTCGGCCATAAAACTCGTCAGAGTTATAACAGCGCCATTGTATTATATTATTATTATGTCATTAGAAGGAAGTGCTCGCCTGCTGCTCCCAACAAAGACCTTGGCGAGCGCTTTATCAGATTGCTCATTTAGCGCTCTTTTAGAACATTTAAAAACCGCTTACCCTGTGATCCTAATAAAGTTCTAGTTGTAACTACCCATAAATATGAAATTGATAAACAATTATCCAATTCTCAATACACTTAAAATTAACAAAAAGTTACAAAAACGTTTCATATTCCACTTCTGATTTTAGAAGAAACTTTATACACAAATAATTCCACAACTTACTTGAGCAAAAAGTCGCTTAGGAAGAGATAACCCTGTGATGCCTTGAAATCATCCAATAAAATTTGTGATACTTGACTAGAATCCTTGAGAAAGCAAAAAACGGTGACAAACATTTCCACAATCTCCAATGGATTGCCAAAACTCAGACGTTGCATATTATCAACGCACAAAGCCATGCAGCCTTTGGCTGAAAGACAAAAAGAGAAGAGAAAATGTAATTATTATTGTTAGGCACTAATTAACTGTCCTTGCAAGAGAACACTTACAATGTATATAACTAACGACCGCATCGGTCAAACCATGCCTTGAGATGGTAGTCAATATTTCAGCGGCATTTTTGCGCCAAACCACATTATGCGTTGGACAAGGCGAAGTAATGGCTGAGAACAACAAAGTCAAGTCGTCCATGCGCGCCAATTCCTCAGCTGGATATGGATACGAGCATAGCTTAACCAACAATTGCACGAACACCTTCTGCAACAATGTACGACGCTCGTAAGCGCTAAAATCGCTTGCGGATTCGCCAATGCCTGGCGCTGGATCATCTTCGACCACTGGCAAATCGAAGAATAAATATAAACATTTGACGAGCGTGGATGGCACTGCGGCGGCTGTCATGACCTGTAAAAGACGTAAAGTAGAAAAAAAGATAGAGATAAGAAAAAATATAAGAAATAAGTAAGTTCAGTACAAAAGCAAGCAATTTCCTAACTAAGAGTCTTGATGAGGATGTGTAAGCAGTTTGGAGTTTCTGTAAAATATTTAAAGTCCTGCTCGGCAGCATTTGCCTCACACATTGCATGCGTTGGGCCTCGTGGGAACTAAAGCTTTCCAACATAAAGTAATTATTAGAAATAAACGGCTATTTAAAAACAAACATATTTTTTTCTATTTCGGCACATTTTCCACTTTCACCATTTACTCGCTTTTGGGCATCTTCATTGAACCGAGTTAGGTGACTCCAACCCTGCCAAAATAACGTACTAAGCAAAGCCTCGGCTTGCCTTCAAATGCCAACCAGAGAAGGTATTTACTCTGAGAGGCAAATGGTCTCTCTTAAGGAACAGAACATTATATTTAATAAGCAGTTCCTGGTGTGATTTTTACGTCGCAGTATCTCAACTGGCATAATATTGAATCCGAGTTGCCTCCCTGGCACCTTAAAGAGTAAACTTCTTGAGCTCAAAAAACAAGGTGAAGCAATTCGTCAAACAATCTTTAGATCCCAAAGATAGAAAAAAGTTCTGGGGAAATATGTACATAGAAGGACAATTAACCTCTTTTTCAAGCCTTGTCCGAACTATACTATAATATGAGACCAATCGCAATCTGTAACTGAGGACGAAGTGCCATCAGATCCGCGTCACATTGACGTTTACCAGGCTTCCCTTTATAACATTTAGACGCCGGTTGTAGTAGCCACACCAGAAAGTGCCTAGAAGTTTTTCTCTACATTCTTCCCAGCGTGAAATTATTCAAAAGATCTTTTGCCACAAAGTTCCGTATTTCTTGGTAGAACACCATCTTATTCCGGGATTTACCGATGATCCCAATTAGTGGCATTAAGCTTTCGCCCTTTCAGAGATTAAAGATCGTATGATGGCCTAGCATTTCGGGGATGAATTTAAATCAATTGATATTCCTGGAGTTTGCTACATAGTTTTAAAACCAGCCCGTTGCTAGGAGGATATCTATAGCCCGGTTTGGAGCGATGACACCAGCGCTATACATATGTATATGCAGTCTATCTCTGCCAGCTTTAACTCACCTGTATCAACGACACATCACCATTCGCCAATAAATTCAATGTCGACAACAACATCCAACCGCTGCTAGTCTCCTCTGTTGTCTCAATCTCCAAAAACTTAACAATCGCTATCGATGCTGCCTCAGTGCTCTGATTGGAAGCACGCTTACGTATCTCGCTAACCATTAAGCGTGAAACTTGCTGACAAAAAGCGACAACATCCCAGAATTTTTCGCTCATATCGGCGGCAGGGCAAGTGCTGAAGACCTGAGCAAAAATGGAAAGAAACAAGGAATGATTAAAAGAAATAAGGAACAATTAAAAGGGAGCATTTTCAACAGTAAGTCCTACATCTACATACCTTACAAAATAACGGCAACATTTGATACAATTTCATATCCCTTTCCTGCTCGCTCAGCGCCTCCTTCGGATGTGTGTATTCGTTGAAGAGTTGCTTTAGCGTTTGCAAACTCATTTGTATGCGCGCATCTGTATTGGCAGTGTTGTTGGTGGCGTAGTCGCCACTCGCAATGGTGATACTGGTCGCCATTGATAAATTACCATTAGCCGTAGCACTTGAGCCGCCAGCGGTGGGTGAACCAGTGGCACTGCCGCGCAATTTACGCATCACATTCATTTTCTCTGTGCTTGATTGTGGCTTGTTGTTTCGGTGTCCAAGCGCTCCTCTTGGTTTGTTTGTGCCTGGTACTTAGTTAGATTTTTTGGTCGGTTTTTTGGTGGGTGGTTTTCGTGTGGCTTCTAAATGGAATGGGGCAAAACCGCAGCCAACACTACCAACACCCCAGCGCCGCCTTTTGCGGACGTTATTGTTGCGTGTTTCTGTGTATTTTAGTCGCTCGCTTACTTGAAAGGAGTTGAATGAAACCTTTCGGTGTGGTTTGTTATTTCTATTTGTGGTTAATGATTTGGGTGCTCCTTTTACGGTGATTTGTTAGTGGTGATCTGGGGAAGAAGAAAAGGTATTGGTTAATATGAGTAAGATGGCTTAAATATACTAATACGCTGTGCTAGTGACATAAACAGAGCCCAGAGTTTCTTTCACATCATTTTTCGCATCACTAGCCCATGATAGAATCCACTGAACCTCTACCAAATGAGTACAGTACCCCCCTCCTCACTGTTAAGCGCAATAAAAGCCTTTCAAAGTACACATAAATACCGCTACTAAATGTTCCGCATAAAACTCTCATCAATGTCCTCATCAATGTCCTCATAACTGTCACTCCATTACCATTACCATTTTTAAATAGAAAATTGCAAGGAGCAAAATATGTTTGTAAGTGCACTTGATATCCTCGCCGCAAAGCCACAAAAGCTGCCCGCCATACACCAACAGTCAAGCACTGCCTCTACGTACATACATACGTCTCACTCAATACATTGAATATGAATATTGATTTCATCATATTTAATATGCATTATGTGCAAAGGAGGTAGTGAATTACAGGTTGTGGGATATAGTAGAAAAAATGAGAGTAGAAAAGGGAGAAAAAAGATAATAGGGAAATGAAGAAATCGCGCACGAGCAAGCATACTTTCTAGCATAATTGAATTTAAAAGTAATAAATAAGTAATATAAAAATGGAACGAGTAAATTGATTCACTTTTCCGCTTTAAGTTATAAATTTTTTATTCAAAACCTTAAAGTGTGCAAGATTTTAAATCATGCAGTCAGACAAGCCAAGCAAATGAAACGTTCTCGTAGCGCTTGACTTATGAAGAGCATTTTCTGCTGAGGCTGAAGGAATGAACACACGAATGTTAACTGTGAGTGCCGCAAAGCATGAATGAACTTAATAAACAAGTCAGAGTCGTAACAGAGACCTCAAGGCATATATGTAATAGTCGTCGCAAGTGATAAGAGCAAACTTCAAGCTTATGAAAATGAACAGCCAATGGGATGCGTCTTAAAAACGTCGGACCATTATCTTTATCATGGGATGTAGGTGCTGGATTTCACCATCGGAAAAAGTAGACACCTACCAGCCACGTTTGGATTCATAGGTTTCAGAATGTCTGAAATTAACTGAATAGCCTTTATAACCAATAGCACACTTACAAGCCCCGAGGGAAATTAATAGAGTGAACTCCTATTGGTCCCAAAACGACTTTGAAATATCGAAGAAATAATCCACATATACACTAAAAATCATCTTTAAATTGGTCACAAAATCCATTCTATCTAACTTTCCTTTTTTGGGATTTTTTTGTAGTACGCACTATTTTCAAGAAAAATTGTCTAAAATCAGCTTTAGAATGGTTAAAGCTGCTTTCGATATTAAATTCCCTTTTTGGGAATTTATTGTAAAATTCACTATTTTCAAGTAAAAATATCCAAAATAAATTTTAGAAAGGTTAAAACTTTTTTGTTATTAATTTTAAAAATTTCCCTTTTTGCCAATTTTTTATAAAATGTACTATTTTCAAGTAAAAATATCAAGAATAAAGTTTAGAGTGGTTAAAGCTGCTTTCGCTATTAATTTTAAAAATTTCCTTTCTTGGGATTTTTTTGTAACACGCACTATTATCAAGTAAAAATGTTAAAAATCAACTTTACGGTGGTTAAAGCTGCTTTCGCTATTAATTTTAAAAATTTACCTTTTTGGGATTTTTGTAAAATGCAATATTTTCAAGCAAAAAATGTCAAAAATTTACTTTATAATGCTTAGAGCTTGCTTCGTTATAGATTTTAAAAATTTCCCTTTTTGGGATTTCTTTGTAATGCGCGCTATTATCAAGTAAAAATATTAAAAATCAACTTTAGAATGGTTAAGGCTGCTTTTACTATTAATTTAAAAAATTTCCCTTTTTGGGATTTTTTTAAAACGCAATATTTTCAAGAAAAAATGTCAAAAGTTAACTTTATAATGCTTAGAGCTTGCTTCGCTATAGATTTAAAAAAATTTCCCTTTTTTGGGATTTTTTGTAATGCGCGTTATTTTCATTTAAAAAGTCTAGAATCATGTTTAGCTTAGTCATAGCGTCAATTTTATTTAATTTAAAAAATTTCACTTAAAGCGATTACTCTCCTAAATTGAGGGTTTTGTAGGAAATGTTTGTCTTTCGTCACTTTAACTCCCCATAGATCCACACATGCACTCAGCGATCTCACAATAGATATATTTTCACAGACATTTTTACGCCACCCCTGCAGCATATCTAACTATAGCCCGCACACGACTTACATATGTATGTTTATGCAAATTTCCCTTAGAAAATAAAATAACCAACGGCAAGAAATGGCTTAATTACTATTTGACATGCCGCCGCGTTGCTTGTGACGAGAACAAGCATGCAAATTGATTTATGCCAAGGCGGCGGCAAGTAATTAATGTGGCAGTTAAAATTAGAAGCACAACATAACTATAACATACATACGTATGTACTTATATGCATGTTGCGCGAATTCGTTTAAATTTAAATTATTAAATTACTTAGATTTTTTCTTCTTTACAAGCTGTATTCAAATTTTTCACATAAGTATGTATGCCAATATGACATTTTTTTTACCGCGCACAGCACAGTTGCTGCTTACATACTATAGATACTAGCTTTATTCTTGTCAGTACAGCCAACAATGGTAAGACAGAAATCGTTGAACTTTATTCTACTTTTTTTACATAATCAAAGTACAAGAACAGAGTTTAATCAATCAATAGCCTACACATCATTGTATGCATATACATATATGAACTCTGCACAAGTTATCACTAATAGATTAAATATGTAGTATACTTAAGTAACTATTTACTCAACTCGTTCAAATAAAAATAAGAAAACTTGCTGTTTGAAAAAAAAAAAACAAAACAAAGTTAATAATACATGTTGACTTTGACGTTACATTGTGCGTATTTAAACGTTAAAGAACGTTATGCTTCTGCAATATGGCCAACAAACTTTAAGCTTGAGAGAACTTGAAGCTTAAGATTACACTGTGGAACAAATTCAGGTCAACAAAAGTTAACTCGGTTCTGAAAGTTGGGGGTGAAAATAGAGGCTAAATTAGAAGACCCGTATCGCGGCGTTTGCTTAGGTTAGTTCGAATTTGTTTTTAATCGACCTTTGAACTTTGCAGGCAAATGCCGATTTTCAGCATATTGTTTGTATGGTTTTTTTGCTATAACTCGTCGACTAATTGAGATTTTTTTATTGGAGTGACAGCAAACGAAAGAAAATTAAATTTCCTATACAAGGGGTCTATAACATTTTTCTCTACCTCTTATAGTTTCTGAAATATTGATAATTCAATTTGAATTTTTTCGATTTTTTAAAGAAAAAAATGACTTTGTCAGGCAATATCTTTAAAACCAAAATTTTCACCTTCGGTTTTACTCCCTTGCGTGAAGCTACATTCTATTAGCAAAAAAATAAGCTATCAACGAAGAAAATCCATGGTAAAATGGAAAAGTTATAGGCGATCATGTAAATACAGTCAAGTCGGGCAAAAAATCTCAATTAGTCGACGAGTTATAGCAAAAAAACCATACAAACAATATGCTGAAAATCGGCATTTGCCTGCAAAGTTCAAAGGTCGATTAAAAACAAATTCGAACTAACCTAAGCAAACGCCGCGATACGGGTCTTCTAATTTAGCCTCTATTTTCACCCCTAACTTTCAGAACCGAGTTAACTTTTGTTGACCTAAATTTGTTCCACAGTGTTAGCTGAAGCTAGACAGGCGGCGCTTTGTAAACTCATGCCACATAAACTGGTGGAACGTAAAGCTCAAAAGGATCTATAATACGAAATTAAAGAATGATCAACGTAACTTAAGTTGGTCTCACGAAACAATGTCTTTTGAAAGCAAATCGAGCTTTAAAGGTGGTAGGAGTTTGCTTGATTTTGTTTGTTCTTCCCAAAGGGGAAGGAATGTGATATATTGTGGCACGATTTTCCATCATTCCTTATCAATGTGCCATTTTTAGTGTCTTTTTTGTTCTGTTAAGAGTCTTAGCCTAAGGACGAAACAAATATGTATGCATTGAATTTGCATTTCAATACCAATTTCGTACTGGAACCTGCTTTGAAGTTGACTTCAGTATGCAATATTTTAAACAAAAAAAATCCTATGGCTTTGTAAAGAACCAAAGCGACAAAGACGGCCATGCAGAATAATGAATTATAAATCGTATGTTTTCTTTGGTATGCCAAGAGAATAGCGACCATGACACGGTATACGGGAAAATGCAAAAAAATGGAATAATTGAGGTAACTTCCCAATGAATATGCAAATGAAAGAACACCTGAAACAACCAGGGATACAGAAACAAACGAATCAGGCTATCTGATATATGCATACCTTTTCTTACGAAAAATATATGTATGTATCTAAGTACATAAACTCAAAGGCAAGACATGATATTTGTTCCCAAAAGACAAGAACATTAGGATTTAGGTTTCTAACCCCAGGCCGGGCAAATACCAAACAAATTTTTCTAATTGATTAAACCCCAATAGGGGAAATGACAGTCCTTTGCCGGTAGAATCCGGTACGCTCTGGTACTAGTCTTTTCCCAGATTAACCCAACTGCATTGAGAACGATTTTTTTGGCGTTATCAACATTCTTGGCCAGTGGATTTTAGTCGCCTCTAACGACAGGCACGCCTTAGCCCGGAGGTATTTTAGGCCTCCTAACGCGCTGGATCGACTTCTTCTTATTTGCTGCATACCCGTCTAGACGATTTTGACGGAGTCAAATAAAGCGCGCCAGGTTTTTCTGTTTCGTGCTGCCTGGCGCCAATTTGAAACACCAACGGAGTACCAATCACTCTTCACCTGTGCAGGTATTCTGTAACCAATTTGCGACAATTTTCACATCGATATCGTAAATCAGTTTTGCGTTTATGATATACTGTACGATTTTTCGGTCGAATTTCACTGCATATTTGACAGTTGCTTTCCGATAATCATCGCAGAGGTATCGAGAAATTTTTGTGTTGGTAGACTATGCGCGATTTTCGGTCGGAAAATAAGTTACAGAATCCCTGCACAGATCTTCCCAACGCGGTGAAGGTCTCCTTTTTCTTCTGTTGCCTTTAGCGGGTTTTCTATAGAAATATTTTCTTAGCTGGAGCACCTTCACCCATTCCCATGGCATGATCTGCCCCCAACGCAGCCCCTGTTGTTTATAAGAACATCGCATAGAAGATTACTTTATAGAAGCTGGTAGTGTAATTAACTTAATTTGAGAAACCAAAAATAAAATTGTGTAAGCTTGAACTAAAATCAGCAAACAACAAAAACACACCATCTCGTGCAAAAGAAAACAGCTTTGGTATCATGCAATTAAAGAAACTTTAGCAACCCAACATACATACATACAGATATAAATTGCTCCAGTGATCTACTCGACTTGACGTTAGTCAATCTTTCATTATCTACTCATACACAACAGTCAAGCTGCACCTGTACACGTGTGGGTGATGTTTGCAATGTTTTTGTGTTATAATCAGTGTTGCCGTTTTGATACAATCGTATCAAATGTGATACTTTTTTAAGCCCAAAGATACGTAGATACTTTTTATTTTGACGTAGAACAAATTTTATACCTTTTTAATCAGCATCAAATAATTTTTATACGATTTAATCAAAATCAAAGAATATTAACCTATTCTTTTTCATTTTTAAGATTTTCTAAAAATTGTAACAACCTGTGTTTGCCGCGAAAAATATGTATTGTGAAAGTCTTCAAAATACCAAAAATGGGCAACATTTTATCAAACTCACTACTATACAGGCATCACTGCCCATGGCAGGCATGAGCAAAGAGCGTTATGTTTTATGTTAACCATTATTTTAATAGCCTTTATGATTTTCTTGAATTAAATTGAATTCGAAAAATCTAAAACGATACCTAACTATTCATTATCTTTATATTGGTAAATATAATAAAAAATGATGTCACGTTAAAAACACAAAAGCAGCTTATTTTATTAATTTTAATTTTTTTCAAAAAATTTTCAGTGATACGAAAGCAAAATTTGCCGTATCAATTTGTTATACGGGTTAAAAGCCCAAAAACAGCTTTTTTGATTAATTTAAGTTTTTTTTCCAAAAAATTTTCGGTGATACGAAAAAAACCATGAAAGTTTCAATTTTTGATACCAAATTTTTTGAGGCTGTGGCAACACTGGTTATAATGCCATTGCTGATGATGATGATTGAGGCGTCTATGCTTTGTGTAGGAAGGAAAAGAAGGTGACTTGTATTACAATTTTCATTAATTATTCCAAATTGTTGGTGCTGTACATATTGCGCGCTGAGTCAGTGCATGGCAATTATTATGTAGTAAGTAAGTACTACGTACACTTGATTGATGGGAAGAAGCGTAATAAGTAAATGTGTTACGAAATATAAGACAAAGATAATGAGTACTGAGATTACTATTTCTGACTTGAATTTTGTTTAGCATCGATAAATAGCAAATGCTAAAAAATACTATGCTTTTGAATAAAAATTTCTTTACTCTACCTTTCCATTAAACGATTGGTTTTGAGACCAAAAAATCTATTAAATAAAGCTTAATGTTATGTTCAGACACAACCTTAATTGAACATTAAGAGCCTTCATTCAATTTTCAAGCCCAATGATTCTCAATTTACCATACAAAAATTGACCAAGTTAATGCTTCATTAGAAATTAATGAGTTGTTAATGAAGAACAATTCTGCATTCAACCCTGTTAAAAGGCTTGTTTCATAAGTAAAATGAAATGTCATGAAAAGAGAAATGTGATTAGCGTCAGTGTCCACTAAACAGGTTGGTTCGTCAGATCAGCTGCATTCTTGTTCTTCTTCATCACCTATCAAATTTGTTTTTATTTCTGCTTATTTTATACATGCATTCGTGTTTACGATTGGTAAAAATTGTGAGATGAATGTCAAATTATTTCGTCCTCCTTGCAATTTTGACATTTAGGTCACGAGAGTTTGATATTCAGCTCACGGCGTGTATGTGTCTATGTATCTTGAGCTGACCTGTTAAATGGGCCAAGTAAATTAAATATGTCTGAACACCAAATCTAGAGATGTTCAATCAAGCCCAATTGACTTAATTAATTTTTATGTCTGAACATGATATAAAGGGGCAAATACTACACTTTACATTCGATTGTCTCAGAGTTGAGAAATGGAAGCAAATCATTCAGTTAATTATCGAATCATCTAGTCACCGCAAGTCTCGTGGTGTTGCGAAGCTTAAAAACGCCACTGTTTTTGTGGTCCCCAGCAAAGTAAAAGAATCATCTTAAGCGCCTCCAAGTCAAAGAAAGGTGTACATGACTTTGAAATCAAATACCACAATATCCTCTTCCAATCATGAGTACATGGAATAGAGGAGAGTCGAATAGGTATTTGACTTACTATTTTTACGTGATGCGAAGCAATGAAATCGGTGAAGTAGTTTTCTAAGATCTTATCACTGATTGGATAGACTTTCTATGAAGAAGACCTAAAATTTTTCCATAGCATGTTTCCACATAAGACGGGTCTAAGTAATGGAACGACACAGATTTATATATGTCCAAGGACTAACACTCCAACTGCTTTTTCACTTCCTTTCCTTTCTACCACCAGAAGGTTGCTGAGCTTGCCACAAAATACTTCTCAGCCTTTCAAACACTTTCAAAAAGCAACAAAAGAGCAGCAACACTTTCCGCAGTTTTCGTAATGTTGCCTTACCGGCTGAAAAAACTATTACCATAAAATAATGGATTAAATATGAATTATTAAAAATGTTTCCACGACACGACACACAATTTTCTTGTCCAGCTAAGAGGGGAGCACAACAATTGAATTTAAAATATTCACGTGCTTCCACATGTCCCAACTATGCAAGTATTATTTACATACATATATATAAAATTGTATGTGCTCATGTAATTGACGCCAAATATTGGCGACATATAAGTAATGCACTGCCAGACATTAGTGCTTTGCACTGCGATAACGAAGTACATAAATATGTATGTATATAAGTTTGTGAAATAAGTGGGAATTAAATGTGATTATATACCTACGTTGATTTCTTTTTACCCCTGAGGTTATAAGGAAATACTTGGAAATATATATGTATGCATGAGAACTACATACATATACTTGTGCAAGTACTTATGTATACGTAAGTGACTCCCCTCATGCAATTTAAGTTAAATTTGTTTTTAATGAATTCAATAGCGAAAAAAGGGACATTGCAAAAGTCCTTCCTGCATGTGCATTGGGGGTGGAAATTATATGAATTTACTGAATAATTTTAAATTACATATAAAAATTTGCATTCTACCACTGCAGTGGTTGCTCAATCTTTCCTATGTGAATCGATTTCGCGTTAATATCACTCTACATCTAAAAAAACACGCTTTGCGGTGGCCCAACGCCCTATTAATTGCATTAGAAATAGAAAACTATACTTTGTATCTCCCTCTACTACATTCTATAGCTTCTTCTTGTATTGCACGAATTTTATTATCAATTAATTTTAGTTTAAAATTTTCAAAAAAAGTGGCAACCCTAAAAAAATATATCCAGGCATCAGCTTTTTTAAACACCTGCACTTCGATACACATTTTATAATATTTATGTAATTGATTTTTACAAGGTTCATTGAGCTATATAAATAACTTTAAATAGGTGGCAACCTTCCAAAAAAATTTGTGCAACGAGAGTTCCTAAGTTTCTTCGAAGAAATACACGATAAGTATGCTATAATATTTTTTATTAATTTAAATGATATAAATTTTCTTAAAACGTGGCAACCCTAACAAAAATATTTGCAGGCACCAGCTTTTTTAAACACCTTCACTTTGATACCCATATTATAATATTTATGTACCTAATTGATTTTTACAAATTTTATTGAGCTAATTAACTTCAAATAGGTGGCAACCTACAATAAATATTTTTTTTTGCAATAAGAATTTCTACACTTTTTGGCAAAATACATGATACCCCATAATGCTTTTATTTTATTTTATATGCCATAATATTTTTGTTTTGGTAATTAAATTAATATAATTTTTTAAGGTGGCAACTCTTACAAAAATATTTCAAGCGTTCAGCTTTTTTAAACTCATTTAATTTGATACCCATAAGTACTTATTGTAACATTACATTGCGTTTTACAAATTTTATTCAGTTAAAAAATTCAAATTAAAAAAAAAGTGGCAACCCTTAAAAATTATTTTGCGATTAAAGTTCCTACCTACTTTAAAAAAATGGACGATATGTAGTGGATTATTTATATATATACATATAAATATTATAATAACCAAAAACACATTAACATTTTACATTATAAATACAAAGTATTATTTAAAAAAGGTAGAATATTTATATGTATATTTATAAATAATCCACTGCAATATGCTCTAATATTTTTATTTTATTCATTTACGTAATCAAAAATTTTGATTAAGATGGCATGTTAAAAATGTTCCTGTTGTTATACGACTTTCAATTGACGTCTGGTAAATATATCATATTTTTTCAAATTTTATTGAACTAAATAAGTAAATAACTTCAAATAGGTGGCAACCTTCCAAAAAATGATCATTATGCAATACGAATTTCTACATTTTTGGCAAGATACACGATACCCCATAATGCTTTTATTTTATTTTACATGCCGTAATAGTTTTGTTTTGGTAATTAAATTAATATAATTTTTTAAGAAGGTGGCAACTCTTACAAAAATATTTCAAGCATTCAGCTTTTTTAAACTCATTTAACTTGATACCCATAAGTACTTATTGTAACATTAAATTGCGTTTTAAAAATTTTATTGAGTTAAAAAATTCAAACAGGTGGCAACCCTTTAAAAAAATTATTTTGCAATTAAAATTCCTTTAAAAAATATGCACGATAAGCTGTAATCTTTATTTTATTAATTTACCTAATCGAAAGAAAGAAAGAAAGCATTTCTATCGAAACCCGCTGAACGCAAAAGAAAAGGGAGACCTCCACTGCGTTGGGAAAATCAGGTGGACAGCGATGCTGCCTCCCTAGGTGTTCCCAAGTGGCGCCATGCTGCACGAAACAGAAGCAATTGGCGCGCTCTGTTGGACTCGGCCAGAATCGTCTAGACGGTTAAGCGCCAATCAAGAAGAAGAATCGAAATTTTTTAATAAGGTGACAACCCTATTTTTTTTTTTTTGCTAAAAATGATCTTGCTTTCATTAGGGTCTAATGATAAGATACATATACTTTCAATTGAAGTCAGATAGGCATTTCAGACCGTATCAAGAAAAAAACTTTAATAAAATAAAGTCTGTTCAGCATTTGTTTACCGATCTTTTGAGGCCAAGCGCTTTCAGCGTAAAATTTAGGAAGCAATGCCCTTCAACAAATAAAAAAGTAAACATTTTACCGTTAAAATAATCGCTTAAAAACGCAAAAAGCACAAGCAAAAGAATTACCTTAAGAATAAATAAAATGCTTATTAACATATTTACTTAACGCTAACACATTTTTCAATGACTCACATTACACGAAAGTTTGTAGGTACATACCACGTTGCCATATTGCAAACGCTGTTATGCATACATAATTTGTTTAGCTAAAATAAAAGTTGTAAATATTTGATTATAAAAAGGCAGACAAGAGTGCTGCAACTTGCATATAAAACAAGTACGCGCTACCAAATAAAAGGCGTAAGTACTCATGTGTATGTGTATAAATACACAGCCACACATTTTAGATATCAACACCCACAATTGCACACCAACAACAATTGATATGTGTATAAAATTTACTTTATACTATAAATACAGTCATTGCTTAGGATGAATTTAAACAAATTAATTGTTGACTTTTTTTCAAAGCTTCTTCATGAAAAAGTTACTAACGCTCAGCGTTTATTGTTAACAAAAACAGTGAGAGAACAAACTTGTCTGTAGTGAGTTTCTGTAACTCATATCGATCAATGTTCTCTACTGAAATAGTCGATTTGACGTCATCATGACGTCATTCTCGATGCATGCGTTTCTGTATGAAAATGAGTCGAATGGATCGATAGAACTGACAAATCAGCTGATATGTTCCATTCCAATTCAGTAGGAATGATCGATTAAAGGTGTTTCTGTATGCAAAATAGTCGATATATTATCTATCAATATACTCGCCAACTTTTTAAACGGTGAGAAAGCTTTCACCGGTCGAAAAAATGGACAAAACAGCCGAATTCAGCCAGAATGTAAGTATATTTTAATTAAAACAAATTATTTATGTATATATGTACATACTATATATTAATGAATATACATTTAAATATATTTAATATATATTTAAAGGATTTGTAGAGTCTCTTAAGGAGCGTCTTTGTACTCCCAAAATGCACACATACACATGTTTCTGCCTGTACATGCGCATTGTCGCTTGTCAAATTAGAAATAGGTCTATATTTGCGGCAGCGACAAATGCAACCCTTCTGCCGTGAAGTCGTGCTGGCGTTAAAATGTGTGCGCCCATAAGAACGTGTGCATTTTACTTTTGACAGCTGGCTGCTTTTCGCTCGCCGGTTCGAATGTGCTTAGAGCATTACATTTATTTTGGCGTTTAAGTTCTCGATTGGCGTTTCATTTCCATCACTGTTCCGAATTTTAACGATTAATGCTTGTAGAAACACTCGCTATCGATCAATAGAGAAGTTTTGATAGAATGACGTGACGTCATCAAAATAGACAAATCCACTCGATTTCTTACAGAAACTCACTACTGACTAGAATAAATAATAGAATGCATACACTCAGAAAAAAAATCATCAACACGATTCATGTAAAATTAACACGATCGACCTTTACACATAGAACAGCAGCAATTTTTTCAAATTACACGATGTTTGAAACATGATTTTGGTTTTGTAACTGTCAACTGTAAATTCAACCAAATTTTATTGTTGATACAACATGAAGAAATTTTAAAATATGCAAGATGATTCAAATATAAAATTGTATTCCTAAATGTCATTTGGAATTTGGTTTATTTAACATGATGATTGTGTCAATATAAACTAAAAAAAAATGTTAGAAAAATGACGTCCCAATTTTAGTGTTAATACAACATGAAAACAAATGTTAAAACAACAAGAACCACAATTAACAATAAAAGTTGGTTGATATAACACGAAACAATGTTCAAACATAAACGTCATTTGGAATTTTGGTTTATTCAACACGATGATAGTGTCAATATAATCTAAAAAAGCGGTAAAAAGAACGTCAAAACTATATTGAAATATACACAATTTTTTCAACGTTTGAAGTTCTGCTGTTCGGGCAAAACACAAACTAATATTATTTTTTTTTTTTTTAACAAAAAGAAAATTTTTTGCCGTGGCAATGATGGGAGTTTAGCATCATTGGCAGTGCGTGGTAATGGTTTTTCCATTTATGTTTTTAGTTCGCAGGTAAGTTAAAAGTGGGTTGCATTTTTGTTTCTAAAAGTTTTTAATGTTCAATATTTTCTTTTTCCTCTTCATAGTTTGCAATTTTTACCACGAAGAGATGTTTAGCGAATGGAGTCTTTCACTCAGCATGCGGTGCATATACCGTTGCATTAGCGGCCAAACATTACTCGGTGCCAGTGATAGTAAGTACTATCGCCCATGTATAAACTATTCGTATGAGAAGGACGCTTTCAATTTGGTCGGTTGTGCGGGTGATGTACTCGAATATGCTTTATTGATCTGATGATTATATATTATATGTTTTATATGTTTTTTTATTTAAAAAAAAAAAAAAATAAATTGTAAAATCAACAAGACTTTCTAGTTAATTCAGTGGCGTAGTAACGGGGGGGCGGGGGGTTTTGGGGACAAACCCCCCCCCCCCTCCCCCCCCCCCCCCGAAAGATTCGTTTTGACCATAAAACCATCTTTGACTTTATTAGCATACATTTCTTTTTCAGGAAAAAATCAATGAGAATAGTAATTTTTCGAAATTGGTAATTCGAAATTTAGCGCTTTTTCACGAAGTATTACTTATAATTCTAGCGTTTGTTGAGCCGTAGGAAAGTGCAAGAACCGCAGGAATTTTACCACAATTTACATTCTTTGTACTTATATTCGCTCTTTTGTGGTAAAATTCCTACGGTTCCTGCACTTCCCTACGGCTCAACAAACGCTACAATTATTATACGGTATTGCTGTTATTAACATGCTAATAACAGAAAAGTAACGCCAATTATTTAAATTTCAAGTTTTCTTTCAATTACTTATCATCTTAATCAAATAATATTAGTATAAACTACAATGGGAATAAATATGCAATGTATAAGAACATCTGAACTTGAGATTTTACTTAATGTCTGTCAAAATGGAATATTAAAAAACTAAATTATATAAGACAAGTAAGGAAGCCTAAGTTCGAGTGGAATCGAACATTAGATACTCAGCTGTATGCTTTTATTGTTTGTTTGCGTTTAATGGAAACACGTTGTACTTTATATAAAGTGAGTGCTGCATAAAGTGGGCGTAGCCACGCCCATTTTCCAAAATTTTTATCAGTTATCCAACTAAGTATATGAATATTATTATTTGTGCAAAATTTCATTCCTTTACGAGTTCTAGTTACAAAGATTTCACGTTAAAAATTCCCAAAGGGTGTTTCAGAAATATCTTTGTTAAAAAGTAGGCGTGGTCATAAATCGATTTCAATAAATTTTTGCGTGTCTATTACCACAAGTGATAAAAGTGTACACACCAAGTTTCGTCATAATATCTCAATTATTTGTCGAGTTATGGGCTAAGAAATCTCGTATATTCCTGCTTCTAAAAGGAGGCGGTGCCACGCCCATTTTCCAAAATTTTTGTGTTTTTTGTTTTATGTCCATAGTTGGACTCCTGCCATAAAATTTCAATGATATATCTTTATATTTGACAGAGATATCGCTTAAAATGTTTTTATTAGGCCACTTTATAATACCCATATATAAAAGTGGGCGTGGTCGTCAAACGATTTTGGCAATATTTCGTCCAAACATTTGCCTAAGTAAGTATATCACGCCTACCAAATTTCATGGATATGTCTTCAACGGTTTCTGAGTTATGACTCATAAAACTTTCAATGTTTGCCCCTTAATAAGTGGGCGTGGCACCGCCCATTTTCCAAAATTTCACCATATTTCTTCATAAGGGCCTGAGCTCAATACGTGGGTAAAATTTCATCACTCCAGCTCTATTAGTTACTGAGATACAAAATTTCGGATTTTTACTATATAGGGGAGGTGGGCGTGGTCATGGTCCGATTTCGCCCATTTTCAATACCATCCGTTCTCGTCTTGATACCAACTTGCATTCCAAATTTCATCAAAATATTTCAATTTTTGCGCGAGTTATCGTGCTCACAGACGGACGGACGGACAGACGGACAAACGGACGGACATGGCTCAATCGATTTCTCTTTTCACCCTGATCATTTTTATATATATAAGTCTATATCTATCTCGATTATTTCATTCTGTTACAATCCACCGTTAGGAAATCAAAACTATAATACTCTGTGTACTAGTACAGCTGAGTATAAAAATTATTATTTATAACCGTAGCACATAGGTAGAAATATTTTATTGTGTACATCTATTCCAAATTGCTTGTTTAATGCAAAATTTTAATAATTTGTGTTAAAAGTAGGGCTCTCGATTTTTTTTTTGAACATTTTCGAGTAGCCCGAACAGTTGTTGTTCAAATGCTCGAAGAGTTGTTTGTTTGTTTACATGGTGGAATAAACAGGTGACGTAAATAGAAGAGTGCGACACTATTCTCAAATAGTAAGCTCTTTGAAACGGTAGGGTTACATTTCCAGAGGGAAAAGGGGGAAAAATTTAGGCCTAAATTGGCCGGATCTGGTGCAAAAAGGGGAGTAAATTATTTATATATTTGTCTTATTGTTAAAGGTAAAATACTATATTTTATATTATATATATTATTTACAATTCTTAAGAAGCTTTTATTCATTCTTGAGACAAAAAAGAATTGGTGAACTGCACCAATATGAATATAAAAATTAAAATAAAATGCCTTCAAACGACGATATATTTCACATTTAACCAAATATATGTATTGAGTTAAATATCTGGTAAAAGTTATAATCACTAGTATCAGGTTTCGTTTTTCCGAATGCGGTACAACTTACCGAAAAAATATAAAACCCAGCGAGTTTCGTATGAAAAAGGCAAACATAAAACGACGATATAATTCATACTCAACTGGATATATTGAACTCAATATCTGGTAAAATTTATAATCGTTAGTATCAGCGTGTATTGTTTGGGCATTCAATATATCTATCCAATCTCAACGGATATGGTGATCCGGGTATTACAATTTTCGGAGTTGCTCCTCTGTAAAAATATTTTTGACACCTTTTAATATTGCTTCGTCTCGTGCCCTTTCGGCTTTTAGATTGTTATTTTCGCTTTCTAGAAGTTTTATTTGCAACTTTAATCTTGCTATTGGAAGAAGCATTAGATCCTTGGAAACATATTCCTTGTTAGAGCGAAACCCGTTTCCGAAAAAGTTTTTAAATAATCATACATATGGAGAGTAATACGTAATGTTTGTGTTGCATGGTCTCGCTTTTCACAAATACCATAGTTTTCGAAATCCCAAGATAAGGGACACCACAGGCATCGGCACTGCTTCCTTTGTCAGCAAGCGTCGTTTTGCTGGGTGATGCGGTTGCCGAAATTCGGCAAAATGCAGCTCGCACACTTTTGAATTTTGTGTGAGTATCACACCGCTGCTTTCCCTAGCAGAATCATATCTGGGTCTATGGGAGGGCCAAACATTCTGAAACTCGCTGCCGTCCATGGTTTTCTACAACGGCCGTAGTTTGTTTTTGGCATTTTTGAAATGATGGCGCGAAAATTTAAATTTTAACGATTTTTTTCTTCATAAATAATAAGATTGTCAAAGGAAATAAAAATGTTACAAAACAACTATTGTTTTAAATTTTTACCAAAAGGCGCTCCTTCATACACCTAAAATATACATAAAAACAACACTTTTTTGGGATCAACTGGGGACAACATTGGAATTTCATTTTCAAAGAGCCGAATGACAGGAGAAAGAGGAAAACAGAATGAAATAGCTGCCTACTTACGTCACCTTGTATTATTACACCATGGTTTGTTTATTACCCGTATGTTTGTACGGGCATTTGAACAATTCGGGTATTTTGAAGTTTGTTTTTTTCTTTTGTTTATTATTATTTTTTTTCTTTATATCGACGGCTGAGAATAAGATCGCCCTATTTCAAAAATTGTTTCAAGAACGCCCTATTTGAAAAAAATGTTTCAATAACGTCCTATTTCAAAAATTGTTTCAAGAACGCCCTATTTGAAAAAATGTTTCAATAACGTCCTATTTCAAAAATTGTTTCAAGAACGCCCTATTTGAAAAATTGTTTCAATAACATCCTATTTCAGATTTTGCTTCAAGAACGCCGTATTTGAAAATTTGTTTCAATAACGTCCTATTTCAGATTTTGCTTCAAAAACGCCCTATTTCAGAGAAAATTCGATATATATTTCTCTGAAATAGGGCGTTTTTGAATAATTGTCTGAAATAGGACGTTATTGAAACAAATTCTGAAATAGGGCGTTTCTGAAGCAAAATCTGAAATAGGACGTTATTCAAACAATTTTTGGAATAGGGCGTTTTTGAAACAATTTTTGAAATAGGGCGATCTTATTCTCAGCCGTCGATATGTAGTTTTTTTATTTTTATTTTTCCGATACACATTTTTTTTTTGTTTGTAAGCTCGAATGCTCCAATGTTCGTACGGGCATTTGAACAACAAACGGGCTTCAAACAAAAACGATCAGATCGAATTGCTCGATACCCGGGTATCTAGGGCTCTAGTTAAAAGTCGATTTTACTGAAAAATATATACAGTGACTAAAAAAAAAAAAAATCATACGCCAGAGTTTTTTAATTTATTTCTAACAGTTCTGTCGAAAATTTGACTCTCTTATTTTCGTTTAAAAATGTAAACAATTTTTCAATAAAAATCGCCTTAAGCAGGATTTCTAAGCTTATGGAAAAATCCGAAAAATCGTAGAAATTTCTAAAAGTGGATTAAAAATTTCAAAGCGCGGCCAGAATTTATAGAAGATTTTGAGGAGATTTCTAAGTGTACTGTTATGTAGCCAACTAGTGTTAGTGTAAAAAGTGCTATTCTCAATGCTGTAAAAATTTCCGTCGATTTTAGTAATTTTTTTCTGTAGGGTGTTTGCGTTATATGTACGTGAGACCGGTGCAATTAAAATTTCCGAAAAGCCAATGAAATTTTTCAAAAAGTTGAATGTTGCATATTATTATATTACAATGGAATGAGCTGCAAAATTGCATACTCAAAAATCTTCTAAAAAATGTAGCTTTATAATTCCTAGCCCCTTTTTATGATAAGTACTTCCTTAACTTTGAAAAATTGGAAATACTAACAAGTAAGGAAGCCTAAGTTCGAGTAGAATCGAACATTAGATACTCAGCTGTATGCTTTCATTGTTTGTTTGCGTTTGATGGAAACACGGTGCACTTAATATAAAGCGAGTGCTGCATAAAGTGGGCGTAGTCACGCCCATTTTCTAAATTTTTATCAGTCATCCAACTAAGCATATCAATATTATACTTTGTGCAAAATTTCATTCCTTTATGACTTCTAGTTACAAAGATGTCACGTTACAAATTCCCAAAGGGTGTTCCAGAAATATCTTTCTTAAAAAGTAGGCGTGGTCATAAACCGATTTCAATAAATTTTTGCGTGGCTATAACACAAGTTACAAAAGTGTATAAACCAAGTTTCGTCATAATATCTCAATTATTTTTCGAGTTATAGGCTAAGAAATTTCGTATATCCCTTTGTGTAAAAAGAGGCGGTGCCACGCCCATTTTCCAAAATTTTTCTATTTGTTGTTTGCGGTCTATTGCGGAAGTCATGCCACAAAATTTCAATGAATTATCTTTATACTTGACAAAGATATCGCTTAAAATGTTTTTATTAGGCCCCTTTATGGTTCTAATATATAAAAGTGGGCGTGGTCGTCAACCGATTTCGCTAAAATTTTGAGCATGTATTACCACAAGTAATGAAAGTGTACACACCAAGTTTCGTCATTATATATAAATTATTTGTCGAGTTATGGGCTCAGAAACCTCGTATATTCCTGCTTCTAAAAAGAGGCGGTGCCACGCCCGTTTTCCAAAATTTTTGTGTTTTTCGTTTTATGCCCGCAGTTAGACTTCTGCCATAAAATTTCAATGATATATCTTTATATTTGACAGAGATATCGCTTAAAACGTTTTTATTAGGTCACTTTATAAGACCCATATATAAAAGTGGGCGTGGCCCTCAACCGATTTCGGAAAGTTTTCGTCCAAATATTTGACTAAGTAAGTATATCACGCGTACCAAATTTCATCGATATATCTTCAACGGTTTCTGATTTATGACTCATAAAACTTTCAATGTTTGCCCCTTAATAAGTGGGCGTGGCACCGCCCATTTTCCAAAATTTTTGTGTTTTTCGTTTTATGTCCACAGTTGGACTCACGCGACAAAATTTCAATGATAGATCTTTATATTTGACAGAGATATCGCTTAAAATGTTTTTATTAGGTCACTTTGTAATATACATATATAAAAGTGGGCGTGGCCGTCAACCGATTTTAACTATTTTCCGTCCAACCGTATGCCTAAGTAAGTAAATCACGCTTACCAAATTTTGTCGATATATCTTCAATGGTTTCTGAGTTATGACATATAAAACTTTCAAGGTTTGACCCTTAATAAGTGGGCGTGGCACCGCCCATTTTCCAAAATTTCATCAAATTTCTTCGTAGGGGCCTGAGCTCAACACGTGGGTAAAATTTCATCGCTCCAGCTATATTAGTGACAGAGATACCAAATTTCCGATTATTTCTATATAGGAAAAGTGGGCGTGGTCATGGTCCGATTTCGCCCATTTTCAATACCAACCGTCCCAGTCTCGATACCAACTTGTATTTCAAATTTCATCAAAATATCTCAATTTTTGCGCGAGTTAGAGTGTTTACAGACGGACGGACAGACGGACGGACAGACGGACGGACATGGCTCAATCGATTTCTCTTTTCACCCTGATCATTTTGATATATGTAAGTCTATATCTATCTCGATTATTTCACTCTGTTACAATCCACCGTTATGTGATTAAAACTATAATACTCTGTGTACTAGTACAGCTGAGTATAAAAATACTGCCTAAAAAGTTAACAATAATCGCTGCTAAATATCTGGGTTACTTTCGAGCATCACCTACATTAACCAAGATATGCGTTAGAAATATAAACATTAAAATTAAATATAAAGCACAAAAAGAAAATTATTGTAGGTACATATGAAAAACCCTGTATCTAGTAGTGAAGTGCGGCTTTGTGCGACGTAATTTTTTGTCGGCTAACTACTAATTGTACTAGATATCATGTCCGAGGGTTAATTTGACTGAGTCTGACAGAGCAACATAACAAAACCAATTTTTAACATGAAAAAGAGTGATAATTTTTTTTTAAATATCCCAACTATAAACTTAGAATTATTGGAAACCAAGGATATTATTTAAAAGTGTTAATAATTACTTGAACCTTTAGGATTCATCACGATTACTTAAATGAAATGCTTTAAATAATAAATATTCAAGTTGAAACTAGCACTTAAAAATATGTAAGAAAAAAACAAAAAAATTAACTTCAGATATGCTAAGTTACGACCATCTGGGGCAAGTGCAGAGTATGGGGTCGGGAAAAAAGCGATGAATTATTGTTCACCATTCTATTTCCAATATGTGGGTATGTTTTTTTTTTTCTGTAATTGTAACAATTTTACAAATTTCAATTTTGGGCGCATAAAACTTGAAAATCTACCTATGCGCGTAGATTTCCAGAAGAGAATATGAGACTTACTTTTGAAGTATAGTTAAAGGCCCTTGGCAACTGACAATCTGGCATGTCAAGCAGTGTGTACGTGTGAGTTTTTTTGTGTGTGTTAGTGCAATCGGCAGTCATCGTGCTACACGTTCTTGTTCGGGCTCGCGTTGATGAGAATCAAATCTTTTAGATATTTGCGTCAATCACCCGACACTCACACATATGTATACACTTCTTAACATTCCAGATTTTAAGTGGCCAAGGGCCTTAAGAGTTTGATATATGTATTATAAGCGATATTTGTGTACTAAAATATTAAATTATAGTCTGAAAAAATTACATTTCGCTAGCTTAGAGTGCAAACTGTGTAAGTCCACTTATATGAAAAAGTGTATTTTTATGTAGAACGCTAGAAAAATCAAATACGCACCGCGCTAAACAAGTCTGAGATACTTGTCATATTTCTACTCGTTGTTATTCAGTGATACGCAAATTGTGTAAGTCCAAAAAGCGAAAAAAATTGTGTAAGTCCAACATATTTATATGAACAGAAATTTTTTTCATTTCGAATTTTATTTCTTTTTTGTTTTTTGTCTCTCCTACAAAGTTTTAAAAAAGGACTTACACAATTTGCATTCTAAGCTAGCGATTTTTATCATTTGTAAAAAAAATTGTAGTTTTTTTTTGGTAATTTTAATTATGGTAAATTTTTTACATTGGCTGTGACCCCCCCGAAAAATTCTCTAGCTACGCCACTGAGTTAATTTAACAATAAATTTAAGGTAAAATCAAAAAGATGTTATTGTTAATTCAACAGGACCATTTCGTGTTAATTTAACCAGCTTAAATTGTAACATTAACTAGTTAAAATTGTAAAATCAACAGGAAGACTCAATACTTTTTAGTGTTAATTCTACAGTTGTCATCCTGTTAAACTAACACTTGACAGTAGTGTTAAATTTACACGATTACATGATGGCATACATTAAGCATCGTGTTGAAAAAATTAACCACAAAATTTGTTGATTTTTGGTTGATTTCACACAATTTTTTTTCTGGGTGTAAATATTTGATGTATATATGTTCTATGTACATAGGTATGTAAGTAAATATAGAAATTATCAAGCGAGAGAAAATAGAACGCCATGTAGGAAATTTTTAAACAAAGAACATTTTGGTAAGCCTTCCAAAATTACCTTCGATGTGCAATAAGTATATTGAACTGAGTACAAGCTTACAACCAACCTTTGTTTTCCAATTGCTAATCTAACCTAAGTTAGTCTAAGGTTTACTTGAAAATTATATATTGATTAATATTAAGCTTGGTTTTTGGTTCTTCCTTTCCCTACTGGGTATCTGTTCTAAAATTCTCTAAGCTGTTTCATATGACAAGTTCATGCCGATAAATTCATACATACATATGTACATACTTTCCCAGCGGCGAAACATGCTTACAGAATCGATTAAGTCATGCATACATGTAATGCACACCACCTCTGTTATACATTTTCATATACATGGCCGCAAAAGTAGAGTGAACGCCCACACGTTACATACAAAGTAATCAGGGTAGTGAAGTGTTAATCCAATGAGCATATCACTAACTAGCATACATTGTAAGTTGTAGGTAGGCAGTTCGAATCCTACTTCGCCATCGTTGTAAGGTGTACATCCACAGGACTGAAAACAACTCCGTTTACAGGGTAATTTGATGGTAGGCACCTCGAATCTACTTTCGCTTACCTTGTAAGGTAAGCGTAGGCGGACTGAATACAATTCCGCTTACATTGTAAGCTGTAGGTAGGCAGATTGTATCTACCTTCGCTTACCTTGTAAGGTGAACGTAGACAGATTGAAGCTACATTCGCTTCCCTTGTAAGGTGGATGTAGGCGGACTGATTACAATTCCGCTTACATTGTAAGTTTTAGGTAGGCACCTCGAATCTTCCTTAGCTTATCTTGTAAGGTGAATGTAGGCGGATTGTACACAATTCCGTTTACAAGGTAAGCTATAAGTAGACATTTCGAATTCAAAAACCACCACTACCCCACACAACAACAATGAATTTTGGAAAAAAACAGAAAAATGAAAAAAATTCATTTTTATGAACCCTACTTACTTTTTCATACACATTGTATGTTAGTTGGGATTGTTCAAAATGTGTAGTATACATCATTGGGGAGAAGTAGTGTGGTAGGCAATGTTTGCCGCTGGGTTCACACTGGAGCTTAGCTTAATTGAACTGCGTAGTTTCGCCATGTCAAGCTTAAAAACTAAAGTGAACTTGTTAATTACGAGAATGTGTAAATAAATAAAAGTACATATTGTCGTACCATACGAAAACTAGCATACGATTTTTTGTGGCTGGCGAAAAGTAACAAGTTCGACTTTTGGCTGACGAAAAGTAACAAGTTCGTTTAAACAACAATAATTTTAATGTAAAAACAGTTGTCGTTTTCGATTCGCCATCACACAAGCGAGGTCGGATCGAACAAAAATGTTTGAATCCATAATGAGTAGTAGCCATACTCGCTAACTGGTCGATAAAAATTTCCCTCTGCTCGCTATCATTCACATATAAATTTGACAGAAGAAAATTTATAACCAGCAGAGAAATTGTGAATCGAAAGCGGCTAGTATATAATTACTGTTACTTTTCGTCGGCCAAAAGTCAAATGTGCTACTTTTCGTACAGAATTTTTTTTTATTGCTAGCTTTCGTCAGAAATTTTAAATATGCTAGTTTTCATATGGTACGACGATATGTACATACATATCGCACGTTAAATTCAACAGGGATTTAACTCAAACAAATTTTTTTTTGGGAAAACACAAACAAACTTTTATAATTTCAAAGAGCTTCTTTCTACGGCTAACTACAAAATCACTTTTATTTCCGTCATTTTTTATCTCTTTGAGTATTTTATAAGACTAGACTCAAAGGCACGACCCTGTTATTGAAATATATGGCAAAATTCCAGAAATCGAAAATTTCGAGTTAAATCCCTATTGAATAAAACGTGCGATATGTACATTTTTATTAATTTATTTAAATACTATATGTAAGTATGTATCTATGTATATAATGTTCAAATATTTCTACAGAAGCTAATGATCTGCTCAATGATTAATCATGTAAAATAAGTACATTGATTAAGATTTATAACGAATTAAATATTTAAGTGCTGAAAAGATAGAGGTGGGGATTGATATACTACATACTTAACTAAGTGAGAAATGCGCACAAGTAAAATAATATTAAAATAAATAAAAATGACATAAGAAGGAGACCAGATATAGAAATATTGTTTTTTTACTTACTTTATTTACTTAGCATAAAAAATAGAAACAATATTTAACAAGATAAAATAACATTGGATAAGCATATACATATGTATGTAAATATAGCTTCTTAAGAAAATTCCAGGAAGAAAGAGACTACAAATATACATATGTATGGCTTTAATAAATATTTAGCTACTTATTTCTTTAAACCAATAATTTGGTAGCAAGAAACTACTTTAGGTACTTACTCTCATAGGTACTATTAGAGAGGGTTTCACTATCGATATTTTTACTGTAGTGAATGGGCTAAAGCTTGTATTACATCAAGCGCAAACAAAGTCAGACTGAAGCAGTCAAAATTGATACACCAACCAGTCGAGACCAATAAAACCGCACACGTACATAAACACGTTGCACATGACCAACTAACGAGGACAAAATAACCGACATTAATGACTATAAATACTAGCGAACCACCGAGATTAACTCAGAAAGAAACAAAATACTGAAGATGGCATATAGCCGAAACCGGTTTATAACCAAATCAAACTTGACAAGGGATGACAGAAATTCGTTCCACAATACATCGCAATCCTACCCTGTCGGAAAATCAAACAACAACAAAAAAGGAACCTTAATGAACGAAACCAGATACTGAAGATGGCACACAGCCGAAGCCGGTTTATAACCAAATCAAACTTGACAAGGGATGACGGAAATTCGTTCCACAATACATTAAAAAAGGAACCAATAAGATTCTTCTAAATTCTTCTGCCATGAAAAAGCTTCTCACAAAAAATGCATTCGCCGTTCGGAGCCGGCATAAAACTGTAGGTCCACCCAATAAGTAGGAAAAACAAAAAGGAGCACACCTCGAATTGGGAGAGAAGCTCGGCCATAAAACTCGTCAGAGTTATAATAGCGCCATTGTATTATATTATTATATTATAAACTAAGAAATACTTAATGAAATCTCTTCATTGTCTAAAAGATTTATAACCTAATCATCGCTTTTTATTATTCAAGCAGTTTCGTGTTTTCTTCAGAATGCGATAGAACTAAAATTTATTTCTGCCTCCGAAGAATATAGTATGGTATATTACGGTTATACAAATATGTACGTATGTGTGAAGAGTTCGAGGCACAGACACTCGACCATACGACAATTGCGTCTAAGTAACAAAACGACTGAAAATATCAACAAATGATTACCAATGAGACTGCCTACTCATCCTAGAACTTTCCAATACATTAACCAAAACACACCGAGAGAACGGATACCTACCATTAATAAAAATATCCGAATGAAGAACCTGGCAGGCAGGTTGAATATTTCGCTTTGTAAAATTAACACCATGTGTACATACAAGAAAAGCAATAAAATTTCAACAAAATTACAATGAAAAACATGACTAAGTGATAAAAAAAAAGACAGAATAAGTATAGCGTTGTAAACGCGTGAAATTGCTTGCTTTGAAACAAAAAACAAAACAAAGAGAAGACACACAAAAAATCTACACAAATCAAGAGGTCACTGCGCTGTCGGTAGGAAAACAAAGAAAGTTCGTTGGAAAGCTGACCAAAATGGCGGCGGCGAAGAAGGGGCAGGAAATGTGGCCTAGAGACGCGCAGCGTGTATACAGCTATGCCATAATCCACACAAAAAAAAAGCTTTCAAGCGCTTAAGTAATCAAAACGCGAAAATAATAGCGTGTATTTATTAAACCTATGTACATAGGTACATATGTATGTACAGCTGTATTTCAAATAGCCGAAACGAACTTCATATCGCGCCTCGAACAGATAATAGCACGAAATTCATGATTGAATGGGAACGTGCACGTATGTATGTATGTATGTATGTACGTACATATAAAAATATACTTGAAGCAGAGGCGGGCGCTTCATACAAGCCGAGAAGCCCGGCTTGCGTACATATTTTCGTTCATTTCATTTTACGAATTTCTTTAAAATCTGGTTATTTTACGTTTTAAATGTGTTTACTATTTAAGTTCTCAATAATATAGCCATCACTGTAACATACGGTGCCTAAAAGTATTCTAAGAAAATAGCGCAAATACACCACCAATCCACCTCACCAATCCACCTCACCAAAGAACGTAAATAGATTTACGTTCTTTGACCTCACAATGTGTATTTTGTTTGCACAGCCAATCACAGCACAGTTAGCATGCCTTAAGGTTTCCACACATTGGCTTTTACCTGGCTTTCAAAACAGAATAACATAGCTTGTTTTCTCACTTTCTCTAAGGAGAAATCAATTGCTTATTTTCAGACTTAAATTGAAAAAAAAACTAGCAAAGCACTTTTTTTATTTTTCACATTAAATTTGTATGCGAATGTGAAGCTGGCTTCGGCATTCAGTATTCACAGCCATATGCATATTTGATTTGATTTTCGTTTGCATGTACATACATACATACTTATGCACGTAATTTCTTACATGTGCATGTATCAAATACCAGATTATAAAAGCGTTGATTGTGATATTTGGCGACTATTGGCAAAATATCAAGATAATTTTAAAAAGCGACGGAAATCAAAATCAAATAAAATTTCACGACTTTTGGTAATTGGACCTCAGTTTTTCAAACACTAAAGCACCCATTTTTTTAGATATTAGATAATAAGCAAAGTGTAGCAAGTGGCTACTACTAAAATTTCCGTCGGTATAAGGAAACTAAAAATACCTCTGCGCTTTCGTGTGAGATTTCCCTATAAGTTTGGCGTCATCAATCAATGCAATTGAGTTCTTCCCAATTTATTCTAATAATTTCTCCTCTGCGTTTGTAGATAATTCTGATGGTAAAAAACTTGAATTTACTTTCGACTTAGCCAGGCTTGTTGATATGCTGACCAAAAGTAGCTACAGCTAAAATACCAAAAGTCAAAAACATATGTACCTACATATCTTCATAATATTCATTGTATATAAAAACTTAAAAATTCTTTATCATCCTCATTTTCTCGATTTAATGCAATACATTCAGTTTCATATGTTATGAATATAAACAACAAACCAAATATGCAAACAGAATATAATCAAAGTAGAGCTCTAGATACCCGGGTATCGAGCAATTCGAACAGATCGTGTTTGTTTGAAGCCCGTTGTTCAAATTCCCGTACCAACATTCGGGCTTATACTCAGAGGAAAGGAATCAAAAATAAAATTTTTATTTTTATAGTGCACGTTTTAAACTGTCATTTTTATTTAAAAAATAAAATTTTTTAAATTAAATGTGTTTAGGATTTAAAAATAAAAGTTTTAAATTAAAAATTAAAATTAATGGAATAAAAGCGAAATTTTTTGGTTCAAAATCTCATAGTGCTTAAAATAAAAATAAAGATTTTTAAATTTAAAAATGTATTGTATTTACATTATTTTTAAACACGTTTTTATATCTATCAAGAAAAAATATCTTAAGTTTAAAAATATTTATTTTTATTTTAAGCGCTATGAGATTTTGAATCAAAAACTTTCGTTTTTATTCCATTAATTTTCATTTTTAATTTAAACATGTTTCTTTTTAAATCCTAAATATATTTTAATTTCAAAAATTCAATTTGTAATTTAAAAATTTTTCATTTTTAAAATAAAAATGACTTGCTTTAAATCGGGCATTATAAAAATAAAAATTTTATTTTTAATTCCTTTTCTCTGATTGTACAAACAAAAAAATGTGTATCAGGAAAACAAAGATAAAAAAATACATATGAAGACAACAAAAAAAAAAAAATAAACGAGAAAACACAAACTTCAAATACCCGAATTGTTCGAATGCCCGTACAAACATACGGGTAATAAGCAAACAAAGGAGTGTTCGAGAATTTGAAAAGCATTTATTCGTGCTACTCGAAAATGTTAAAAAAAAGCGAGATCTCTAAATCAAATCAATAACGGAATAACGGAACGCAATCAGACTTCTAGATAATACAGCAAAGAAAATTACATAAATGACTAATGGTTATGCTTCACACATAGGCTTGCCCAGACAATTTATGCTGGGTCCGCCACTGACTTGAAGGTACCCTGCAGTAAATTTGTTTCACTGCTGAAGGATCAGTGATGATTCTTTGTTGAATATTCATCACTGTCGTCATAACTCAGTATATTTTTATTTGTTTTTTGTTTTTTTTTTCTGAGGAAAGCAAACCATTTATATGAAAAATTCAGCAGTCTTTATATGAAAGTATTCACTGATGCCTCCTCGTCATAGGTGAATTGCATCAGTGATTCATTAAGGATTCATTGCAGATTTTTACTGCAGGGTATATGAAATGCAAATTTGTATATAGATATGTAAGTATATACATATGTATTTGGGTATATATGTATACTAATTTAGGTCTCGAACTGACCGCTTGAGTAATTGCAAAACAAATTAAAGTTTTTTGTTATTGCAAATGGCAGTTGAAGAAGTAGATTAGTTGCGAGCTTAAACAAAGCTGAAAAACAGAACACGAAAAACCAAATCAGCTCAATCTAGTAGCTAAGTAAATACGAGTATAAGTAAGTACAACAACAACTGTCTCAAGTGTTCTTGGTTTGTGTCCACTCCAATGGCAAATGTGATTTGATGTGCTGTGGCCACGAAAGAAGCTTCTTGTTGAAACAGACTTGCGTTTATTTGTTTGTTTGTAGGTCTGCGTGTACATAAAAATACTTATTTTTAGTTCTTCTTTGTTTATCAGCATTAAATTTCATGCAGCATTGCTTCATATGATTTATTTGTACGGGAAGCTTGTTTGTTCATTGCCTTCGGCTGATGGACTGATGACTTTCACACAACAACAATAACAAAATACATGGTTGTCTGCTTACAGCCGATAGTTACTATTTTTTCTACATACTTATGTAATTATATACCTATATATGTAGTTGCTGTTATTTAGGTCAACTCACGACTGTTGGTTGTTGTTGGTAGCCTAGAAGTGCAGTTTTCAGAGGAGAGTGGAGAGTTTACCTGCTTGAAGTGTGTTTGTTTGGTAATGATTTGACACAGATGGCTTTGCACATATACTAACTAAACATATATGTAAATACATATGTTAGTATAAATGGATTCCTAAGAGAAAGTTTGCCTAAAAGAATTTACTCCACATTAGTTTTTTCGTTAAGCAACACAATATAAGTAATGCTTCATAAACAGTTTGTCTTGGAGTGTTACAAGTGCAAAACGCATGAGGCAAGCTGCCTCTAATGCACGTTGGGAAGCATATTCATCCGCTCAGAAGTAGGATTTCTCATTCCATCCTTCGATCCACCGCTTTTTTCTGTAATCTCTAGTTCACATTTATCCCATTCGAGTGAAAATGTGTTGGTAATATTATATTTTTGTAATAGTGTTAGTGGTCGCTGTGGTGCAGTGGGTAGAGTGCTCGCCTGCTATGCCAGAGGTCTCGGGTTCAAACCACGGTCCGAGCCAAACAAATTTTTCTAATTAGTAAAAATCCAATTATTGGGTTTTCTAAGAGCAGCGGTCACCTCTCGGCAGTGGGCGGCATACCCTCCGAGAGTATTTCTGCCATGAAAAAGCTTTTCACAAAAAATGCATTCGCCGTTCGGAGCCGGCATAAAACTGTAGGTCCACCCAATTAGTAGGAAAAACAAAAAGGAGCACACCTCGAATTGGGAGAGAAGCTCGGCCATAAAACTCGTCAGAGTTAAAATAGCGCCATTGTATTATTATAATAGTGTTAGTACTTTCGGTCACACAATTCTAGCAGGGGAACGTCCCGCTATGCAGTGACGAAAAATGTGTTTTTGTTATGGGTATTTCCCTCTACCTTTCCGTTTCTATTTCCCTTAGTTATACCTTTACTTTTACCTTTACCTTTACGTTTACTTTTACCTTTATCTTTAACTTTACCTTTACCTTTACCTTTACCTTTACCTTTACCTTTACCTTTACCTTTACCTTTACCTTTACCTTTACCTTTACCTTTACCTTTACCTTTACCTTTACCTTTACCTTTACCTTTACCTTTACCTTTACCTTTACCTTTACCTTTACCTTTAACTTTCCCTTTACCTTTACTTTTACCTTTACCTTTACCTTTACCTTTACCTTTACCTTTACCTTTACCTTTACCTTTACCTTTACCTTTACCTTTACCTTTACCTTTACCTTTACCTTTACCTTTACCTTTACCTTTACCTTTACTTTTACCTTTACCTTTACCTTTACCTTTACCTTTACCTTTAACTTTACCTTTACTTTTACCTTTACCTTTACCTTTACTTTTACCTTTACCTTTACCTTTACCTTTACCTTTACTTTTACCTTTACCTTTACCTTTACCTTTACCTTTACTTTTACCTTTACCTTTACCTTTACCTTTACCTTTAACTTTACCTTTACCTTTACGTTTACCTTTACCTTGACCTTCACCTTTACCTTTACCTTTACCTTTACCTTTACCTTTAACTTTACCTTTACGTTTACCTTTACCTTGACCTTCACCTTTACCTTTACGGACCATAAATACAGATTTTCTGAATATCTCGACTCCAACGCCACCTAGCGGGATAGTTTTTGGTAACCGAGTTCTCAATTACATAAAAAAAATAAGTAAGTACGTGCCAAAAAAACACAATCTGATCAAAACTTTTGAAATTAATCGACTCCAGCGCCATCTAGCGGTAAAAATATAGCCGGTGTCGAGAGGACTTACCAAAGAATAAGCAAAATCCGGCAAAATCCGTTTAGTAGTTTTTGAGCAATTTCCTCACACAAAAACCCCTAAAATTTTATATATGTACATATGTATTTAGATAAGTTAGTATGTACATATGTGTGTATGTAACAAGGCGTTGCATTCAATTTTTCGATTTATTATAACTACTCAGCTAATTATTGACTTGGAGCAAAGGCAAATCGAAGTCAAGGTTATTTATTATCACAACAATTGACGCTTGGCGGAAATGTATAGAACTATATACATACATAGGCACTATAGATTAAATCTATTAGATTTATTATGTAAAAATGTACATACATACATAATACATACCAATTATGTTATTGATTAAATGTTTTTTGTGTGCTATAATTTGCATAAATTTAATTGCTTTTAAATTTGAAATGAGTACGATAGTGAATGAATGAAAGGAGATTAAATGCATTAAAAAACTCTTTTTCAATTCTCTTAATTTTTTAAAGGTTCCGAAAGTCCTGGTTAGTGAAGTCAATACAAATGTAAGATGGATATACCACAGTTACAAGATGTATACCAACGTCGCAGTAATAGGTACATGCTAGTCGATAAAAATATTTTCTTTGTCAGGGGAAATATACAGCTTCCATGAGCTCATTCTTTTATGCATATGATGGCCTGTACAAGTTCTTATCAATTTCTAATGAAACAAGTAAGGAAGCCTAAGTTCGAGTGGAATCGAACATTAGATACTCAGCTGTATGCTTTCATTGTTTGTTTGCGTTTGTTCGATATAGGGTGTATTTTATATGAAACGAGTGCTGCATAAACAGGGCGCAGCCACGCATATTTTCAAAATTAGTATCAATCATCCAAATAAGCATATGAATATTATTCTTTGTGCAAAATTTCATTCCTTTATGACTTCTAATTATAAAGATTCCACGTTACAAATTCCTAAAGGGTGTTCCAGAAATATCTTTGTTAAAAAGTAGGCGTGGTCATAAACCGATTTCAATACATTTTTGCGTGTCTATTAACACATCTTATAAAAGTGCATAAACCAAGTTTCGTCATAATATCTCAGTTATTTGTCGAATAATAGGCTGGTAGATTTCTTTGTATAAAAAGAGGCGGTGCCACGCCCATTTTATAAACTTTTTTTTATTTTTTGTTTCCGGTCTATTGTAGAACTCATGTCACAAAATTTCAATGAATTATCTTTATATTTCACAGAGATATCGCTTAAAATGTTTTTATTAGGCCCCTTTATAGTTCCCATATATAAAAGTGGGCGTGGCCGTCAACCGATTTTGATAATTTTTCGCCAAAACATTTGTCTAAGTAAGCAAATTACGCATACCAAATTTCATCGATATATCTTCAACGGTTTCTGAGTTATGACATATAAAACTTTCAATGTTTGCCGCTTAATAAGGGGCGTGGCACCGCCCATTTTCCAAAA